>CM042157.1:22470289-22532371 GCA_023376005.1 Doryteuthis pealeii
AAGAGAGAGATCCCTAAGAGAAAACAAGACCCAGAAGTCGCCCAAGAAAGTCGCAGAACTTAGAAGATAGCAGATCCAAGACAGGCTAGACCCAGACCAAGTCAAGAATATGAAGATATACAAAGACGATTAGGATACTAAAGACGGCCAAGAAATAGAATTAAAGAAAAGAGGTATGCAACATTATAATTATTAGTACCAATGAAGAGCTATGCAAGCGGAGAGATTGTTATATAGATAAGAATGTTAATCAGATTAATGACTATTAATTGAGAATATAAGTAAGTATCTACAATTGTGACGTCGATGGTGACGTAGTTTCGGTACAGAACATAAACAACAATATGTTAGTCTGTCCGGATTTTATTTTCATTTGAAACTTTAAATGTAAAAAGAATCTTTCTTTTTTTTTGGGCGAGGGGGTTGAAACTTGAAGAATATAAATCCTGAAAAAGGTCATAGATTCCTTGGTTTTTATAATGCGCAACGTGACGATAAAGTTATCGGAATTCAAAAAGAAAATATTTGATTTCCTTTGCTTTAGAAAAAATAATCAAATTAGTTGGATTTCTTTTTCTCTCTTCCAATATTTGACTATCTGACATTCCAGATAAAAGAAACCGTGAACAACTTTTGGTGGTTTAGCCGCAGATAGAATCTGAAAATGTCCAGTTCAAACAACAAGAAACTCATTCTCAAAGAATTGAATATTATTATTATTATTATTTTACTCCTTTTGAGTTTCACATCAGTGTTACTGATGGTCTTTCAAACTGAAGTCTGAGTAACAGCAGAGTCTCCTCAGGTTCCAGGACTCTCTGAGTATACTGGCAGATTGCTAACATGCCGTGTTCTGAAATGGTTTCAATTCTTCCTCTGATTTCCCAAATATTCCAGACCCTTTTCCAATCCTTTTGGGACGCGTTCCAGTGCACCAACTACAAATTGGTATCACTTTGAGTTTCATATTCCATAAACTTTTTCAGTTCTCTGGCAATGTCGCAGGTATTTGGTCCTTTTTTTCATTTTCCTTTAGCTTCACACCCTGTGATCTTGCTGGCACTGCAAATCCACCATTGACAAGTTTTTCTTTTTGTAATCAACACTAGGTCTGGGTCTCTTGCTGGGATAAAGTGATCCCGTTTTTTTTATTTCAATCCCGAGAATTTTATGCGTTTCGTTCTCAAGAAACAGATTCTGTTATGCATATACCATTTATTGTATGGTCAAAATAAATTTTTGCAATAATTCCCAGTGGATACTTCCAATCAAGTCGTTGTCTAGTTTTGTATTATCGTTTGCTGAGTTTGCTAACATTCACAGAGATATTATTATTATTATTAATTATTATTATTATTATTATTATTGGATCAATATCCGTCCACTAAGGAACTATGGCGTAAGTGGTCCAAGAAAAAAATGAATAAATAAAGAAAAATTAAGAAAAAAAAAGGGCCAAAGTGGAGTAATTGCAAGTCATGGACTGCTCAACCACCTGGGTCTAACAACAGGTGGCCTCATTGGGGGAGTCTTACCCCTTCTGCAGAGGTTGGCAGGCGTGTTGTCTAAACGGCCCAGCCGACGTGGCGGCAAGTACTTATGGATCTGCGAATAGCTTCTATCCAGTAAGAAAAACGACGCCCTCGCACAGTCAGTATCCGAAGGCCGTGAACGTCAGGGCTTGAAATTGGCCAACGACACCTTAAATAAAGCAGAATTGATATTCAGCTATACGCTTGTAAAACATCAGTCACAAGTATTTAAATAGTACGGCACAGAAACTGTCGGTAGGTTCGTGTCCACAATGACCCGAGACGCTTGTCGAAGTTTGAAGTTAAGTTATTCGCGGCACAGCACTTCCTGATTTTGAACAAATTGTTCTGTGCCATCAATCTCAGAATGGAATTTATGAAAACTCTTTCTTCTACGATGCGACTCTAATAGAATTAGGATTGACAGTTCACAACTATCTACAAAGAGGCGTCACGGGTTCTGTGTAAACAATGCCGGTCAGACACGAGTTCCCACACAAACCGATTCCTGATAGGCAGTGAAATGTTGTGCGAATCCTCTGTCCGCTTAGTCTGTCGCTGTCCATCTGACAATACCACTGGCTTGTCATCTGGAAGAATGCTTTACAACACCATTTATGTATTATATTATGATATTAATATCCGCTATGATTTGTAACGATTCATCACCGTAACTTAATTAATGATCAGCCTAACTGCCTGAACTCGCAGGAGCTCTTCAAGCTATCGTTAATTTTTTTCTACTTATGATACCCGCGTTTTTATATTCGCGTTTGGGTACTGAGAAGTAAATTTAGAAGACTCCTAACATATTGTAGAGATTGGTCGGTTATTTCCTAATTTCAGTAACATGATATTACAGGGTGACCGCAGAAAAAATAATATTCAATTTATAAACCGCTAAACCCCAACCCTAACCCTAACCAAAACTTCTAGCCCTACCCTAACCCTAAATCCTAACCCTAACGCCTCGAGTTAAAATTAACAGTTTTATACAAAATTTGTAGTTCTGTTTTTTCTGGGTCCCCTCTGTAAGTATAATGTTTCTCAACTTGGTGTTAGGGGTTTAGGGGTTAAAGGTTTATGCTAGGCGTTAGGGTAGGGTTAGGGTTAGGTTTGGGGTTTAGGATTAGTTTTAATGGGAAAATAAATAAATAATTGTGTTTTGGCTTTTTAATATAGGGTTGATGCGCTAAACTGTTTTATTATTAATTTGTATTATTCGGGCTATTGTCTCAATTTCATCGTTATCTGTATAATCGTGGTCGGTCGATGTGCCCTTCTTCAAGTAATTTCTTATCGGACTCAGGAACCCTTCTCCGGACTCGGCAACCTTCTTGTGTAATCGGAAACATTCTTGTTCGTAAATCCGGGAACCTTCTTGCTAATCGGGAGCCATCAACAGAACTTTGAACTAACCATTTTATTCGTCCACAGGGTTATCCTGTTCTCATTCTGCTAAACCATAAGCTGGGTACAAGTTTAAGCTGTGGTTTAATTATTATTCCTTGTTAACTGATGTCCCTGACAGGATTGAACCTTCGGTCTAGAGATAAAATGTCACTAGAACTGTGTAACCTAACTCAAAAATTCAGAGAAATGTTTATTACGTAATGTCCTCATTTATTGTAATTCCCTCTATGTATTTAGTTTTATCCTCCCAGACACAGTGTGCTTAATACCGTGTTTCTCTGATAAGAAAATTGAATGTCGTTTTATGTAGATGTCTGGGGTGGGGGGTTACAGAGAAAGTGTTATCGATTTTGAAACGTCCGAAAGAAAATAACACAGCGTGTTGTTTTAGTATACTTCCAAAGAACACTTTTAAAAGTTTAGGTTAAAAGAATTTGTTAAAACAAAACAGAAACTTCAAAAGTTCTTTGTTGAGGTGTGGGTCTGCAATCAAATGCTGACGTTAACTGGTAAAGTATATCTCCGTCACCTGTCTGTCTGTCTGTCTGTCTGATTTTCTTCTTTCCTTTCCTTTCCTTTGCGTTCTTTCCCTTCGCGTTCGTAGGTAGTCAGGTGCCGCCTGCCACTCTGCCCTTTCTTCTTAGACTCCCGCTATTATGGACCGTAGCCTTTCAACATCCGGGGTACCCGAGTAGAAACAATTCGGTTAATATGGTCCAGAAAACAAATCATCTGGGCAACTGAGTCCGAACCTCGTTTGAAAATGTTTACTTAAAGCTATAAATTTTAGTTCAATTATGTAAAAAGTATAATGATCTTGATTTCTTTCTTTCTTTCTTTTCATTATGTTCTTGAAAGATCAGCGGTATCTCCCCTCTCTCTATTTCCCCTGAACTCTCTCCTTCTTCTTATATGTTTTGTGGTGTCAAATGCCGTTTTTCTCTTTTTCTTTCTTTCTAATAAAAACGGAATGGTCCATTATTTAGCTGAAGTGATGATACTCATAAGAAATAAGAATTCGGTGGATAATAGACACCAGATAATTATGATTTACATTTTTTTGCGTTTCAACATTTGGACGATTTGGACGGTCTCACTTTTAAGCAGGGGGTATTGCAAGATGAAACCGTCGAAGATTAAGGAAACAACACTATTAATCATAGATTATCATTATTATAATGCCAGTTTTTCACCAAGATAACCAGACTGCGTGTTGACAAAGCGTTTGTTCTCAGTAAACTCCCCTACAGTAGCGAAGCGTGGACAACATATACAAGCCACGAAAGGAAACTCAATAGTTTTCCATATCCGATGTCTACGACGTATTCTACACATTCGCTGGTAGGATAAAGTGCCCAACATAGTCGTGCTGGATTGTGACGACATAAAGTCTAATTTTTTGCATTCGGGAGGATGCGGGTTCGATTCTGGCAGGCAAGACAATGTATTGCTCTCTTTCTCAGAGAATATGGTAGTTGCCGTGCATTGCCGCCATCTGACTCCCGTTCTCCATCACAAAGAACAAGTTTTCTACTGTTAGGTATTTACTACGGTTTGTATAGTTTTGGCACAAGGCTGCTTGGTGGTATGGTAATTGGTCAGGGAAAAGGAGAACTCTGAATTCACAAACTGTTAAACTCTACTTAAAAATGTCTCAAGCTGATACATCCATTGTCAACTTCGTCAATATATTAGTTGTATCATGTATTATTATCTGTGTAAGTATCGATGTACTTCATTGTGTGGTTTGTAAAAAAACAACTAAAGGTGAAGACGCAACAAAAACAGGATTGCCCAACCGATAACCTTTCTAACTGCAATGGGTAAATACGGACAACTATCTAGCGTTCGTTTTTGCCACAGAACTGTTTTTTAACGGCTGAATTTTTTTGTGCAATGCTCGAATCGATTATTCACTGACACGGTTCTTCTTAATTAATCAATTATTTTTGAATTAAATTCATTACGAATAACATGATGATCCATTTGGTGAAACTTAAACAGGTTATCTATCTATACCTTAGAATATAATATATATATATATATAATATAATATATAAGAGAGTTTATAATTTGCTTGAAGCATTGTGTATATATTGGTTTGGAAGTTATTTTGAAGGCTATACAAATGCAGGGGTAAAAAAAAAGAAAATAAAATAATAACTGCATTCACTCGTAAACATGCAACCGAGAATACAGTTATAATAAAAATACCATCATTAATAAAAAAAATTCATTTAAATAGAATCCCATAACTAGACTACTTCAGTTCCAGTGATCTTTTGAAAAAGAGATTTTATCTCGAAAATTCAAGAATAAAATACAGGTTAACACACAACACCATTGTTACCGTATTATTTTTTTTATTTTTTTCTTTACACCTGCATTGTGATAGCCTTCAAAATCCAAATCCAAACTAATATATATATATATGTGTGTGTGTGTGTGTGTGTATACAAGGTGTGTCTAAACAGTATCGAGATGTTGGGTACTTTTTGACAATTTTTTTTTTTGTAAAAGTAGGCAGACTGGTATCAGTAACATTAGAATGGTAATCGTCTAGGAAAACTATTGGGTTATTTTTGTATATAAGAAGTGCTGAAGAGCACAAATTGAAAAGTGCTCAAAAATGTGATTTACTATCTAAAGGCGTTGATAAATTGTGGCTCAATTGCTCGTTGGATGTACTGACGAACAGACAAGGATTATACAATTCATTATCACAGATAAGCTGACAAGGATTGAAACTAATCCTTCTCTTTCTACTTCAAGAAAGGATCAAACTTTGTGCGACAAGGAATGTCCACTGCAAAACTGCTTTCACCTACAGCCGTAAAATGGTCACACGAATCGTAACAAAAACTCTGAATTTAATCCTGTTAAACTCTACTTTAAAATGTCTGTTACATCCATTGCCAGCCTTGACATATATCAGTTTGAGTGTTCATGTATGATTCTGTTTGAGGATCGATATATTTCTTGGTGTATTCTAGAAAAAAGAACTAAAGGTGATGACGCAACAAAGAAGCTATAAACAGCATTGGCCAATGTAAATATCATTTTGGAAGGGGGCAAGTAATGCCTGTTGTTTCCAAACACGTACGTCCGCCATATTTAATCTGGTAGTAAGCGGATACAGGCATTGCCTAACCGCTAAGAAGAAGAAGAAGAAGAAGAAGAAGAAGAAGAAGAAGAAGAAGAAACCCAAAAAGAAACAAAACTAACTCTTCAATTAAACCCACCATTTGACGTAATGCATTTCCGTCTACCCCGGGTTTTATTTCTATCCTTATCTTATATATTTCAATTCAATTCTGTTCTGTTGCTTTTGCTTTTGCCTTCTTTATATTCACCGGGGACAGGACTCTATATTCACCGGGGTCAAGACTTTAAGTTATTTGCTTCTCTCTAATTGAATCCTCTTGCCCTGTCGTCATCCCCCGAAGTGACCACCATGTTTATTTATCCTTTAATCATTGTTTGCAAGAAACAAACCGGCAAGAATTTCGGGTATCGCTTGATTTGAATACATTTAATCAGAGGGATGATTTATTTATCTCTTATAGATTTGTTGTTGTTGTTGTTGTTGTTGTTGTTGTTGTTCTTCTTCTTCTTCTTCTTCTTCTTCTTCTTCTCTTCTTCAATATATATATATATATATATATATATATATATATATAATATTATATATATATATATATATATCTTTATATATCATCAATTCGCTTAGATATTCTGAAAACTAAATGAAAACACTTAAAACTACACAGCTCCTGTACAAGCTTATTCCGCTAGGATGGTCAGCTGTGTACTGTGGCCGAGGCGATAAAGTGTTTCACTAGTGTTTCACTGCGTCTGCTGAAGTCCCGGTTTCGATTTCTGTCGGAGGGAAATCGTTAGGTATATACCGCTGATGAGACTTAATAAAGTCGAAACAGTCTGTACGGTATTACATAGCCCATACTTTTACTGGGATTACACTTGTCAAGTTTATTTTCTATGAGAAAAAGTATCGAATTTTATGGCGATACATGCGTTGTAAGTGCCTTCAGTAAAAATTAATATATACTTTATCAGCATTTTAAACAAACATCCAAAAATCTTATCACTTCGCCGAAGGGCATTCGGCTGTTTGTTGTTTCTCTCAATAGCGCCCCCTTACCTATTATGGTAGAGGCGCGTAGTATCGCTTGACAAGTTTAATTCCGCTAGGATGGTCAACTGTGCACTGTGGCCGAGGCGATAAAAGTGTTTCACAGTGTTTCACTGCGTCTGCTGAGTCCCGGTTCGATTTCTGTCGGAGGGAAATCGTTAGTATATACCGCTGATTAAACTTAATAAAGTCGAAACAGTCTGTACGGTATTCTACACATCGAGCCATCCTTTGGGATTACACTTGTCAAGTTTATTTTCTATAAGAAAAAGTATCGAATTTTATGCGATACATGCGTTGTAAGTGCCTTCAAGTAAAAATTTAATATATATATATATATATATATATATATATATAGTAAAGAAATAACAAAGACTTAGGGAATTAGCATTATAGTCTATTTCAGGGAGCTTAGACAAAATGTCTAACTCACCCGACTCATCAGATGCGAATGATGAGTCGGGAGAGTTAGATTATTTGTCTAAGCTCCCTGAAATAGACGATAATCTCTAAGTCTTTTGTTATTTCTTTACTTATATATTTGCTCTGTGACTCTAACGTTAAGAGCACACATTGAGCTCAAACTGCGGGAGGTTTTTTGAATAAAACTCTTGTGTCGTAAGGAAGATTTCTTCTCTGGACTTTTGGATTATATATATATATATATATATATATTATATAGAAAGGAAAACTCAACAGCGTTATTCCATAATAAATTTATTTCGACCAAATTGGTTGAAATAAATTTATTATGGAATAACGGTGTTGAGTTTCTCCTTCAAAGATAAAAATTGTTCTGTATATAATCTAAAAAGATTATTATACATTGAGCTCTCTGTAGTGATTTAAAAATTCACAGTATTTATACACACTGGATCATACAATAATAATACAGTGTGTCTTTGAAATCACATATAGAATCATCCCTTACTAACAAGTTTTGGATAACTCTCTCACACACACACACACACACACACACACACACACACACACATACATACACACACATACAGTACGTATTTCCCTAACTATTCCACTACGAGCAGAATGTGACACAATGTCAATTTTTACGGGAATACAACTAGTTTGAATTCAGAGTTTTCCTTCTCCTACATCGGTTTCCATATTGTTATATCGTAATGACCAGTTATACCGAGTAGTCGATCATGGGAGTATTATGAGGAGACTCCTGCACATACGTTCCACACTGAGTGATCTGTGTGTACATAATCAATGCACATACGTGTAAGCAATCTGAGACTTCTGTTTGACATAACAGGAAATCTTAGTAAATAATATATCAGGCAATATAGTGGAATCACACAAAATAGCAATTTCAAACGAAATAGAAATCTTTTTCTACTTAGGATTAAATTTCGATTTTTATTTGGTGATAACGTTATAATCTCGCACATTCCATACGATTGAATAAACAGAGAATCTAGGATTTCTTCGTGATGTCAAATAATGCCTCTCTCGGACGTAAAGGCACGTTGGAATATTGCTATATATTTCAATTACAAAGTTGAATGTTGAAGATAAAAATAAATCTACAAGTCAAACCTTTGGGAAATCAGAGTTCGATTAATAAATAACAGCGCATGCCAGTCTGTAAAATTCGAGACAAGTAAAACGCCTTTCTATTTATCTATCTATCTAATCTATCTATCTATCGAGTCATTTATATCTAACTATCTATCCAAATCTATTCATATCTATCTAGATAGCTATGCATCTAAATCTATTCATATCTATCTAGATGGCTATCTATAAGATATATCTATCTCTGTAAATTATATATACTAGCAAAATATATAACGACTTCAGGGCGATGTAAAAATCAATTTTTGAAAGATATTGTCTGAGGGAATGGGAATTAAAAATTCAATGTCATAGAGTTTAGTACCATAAGTAAGTTAAATCATCAAATTTATTAAAGGAGGAAAAAAATAAAACAATTTGAAATGGAAACTTAGTTCTGATAACTTTGAATATATATTGAAATAAAACAAACTATATATAAATATATAATACCGGGCATGTATTTATTAAAACTTATTTAAAAATACAATGAGGACTGTCTAACATTGCAAGCTCAAATTATTATTGTATTTATTCTATGTTATGACGATTTTGGATAATGTGACGTAGCATTGACGTAATTTTGGTTATAGACAAATTGAGACCCAATCTCCATTATTAATAGATATACAAATCTATTAATATCCATCTATATATCTATCAACCTAAATTTATTAATATCTATCTATCTATCTATCTATCTATCTAGATCTATTAATATCTATCTATCAATCTAGATCTACTGATATATAACTATCTATCTAAATATATTAATATCTCTCTAAATCTATTGATATCTATCTATCTAAATATATCTATCTATCTATCTAAATCTATTAATATCTCTATATCTATGTATCTATGTATCTATCTATATATCCTATAAAACGGATGGAGCACTCTCTGGTGGGCTTTACATATATACAGATGTATGTATTCATTAGAATCCTCCTCCCGGTCGGTAGGTGATGATTGCCTAGTGGTTACGAAGCTGATGATAAATCGATCGAGTTTCCATTCCGGCTGGACGTAGCCTGCAAATGTCTACCCACACTGAAGGGCCGTGATACATCAATCACGGTGTCTGTGGATGACTACACACACACACACACACACACACACACACACACACACACACACATATATATATATATATATATATATATATATATATATATATATATAATATATAACTATAGTGTGAGATTGTCATTGTTTCAGCTTTTGCTGGAATGGTGTACCAAAGGCAGTATTATTGGTAGAGTGCTCAATATAAAATAGAGCTGTTATATACTATAATAAGATAAATATATAAAGTTTTTACATATCTATTTATTAGGTAACACAGGAACATTCACAACCATATTAGTTTCATGCTATGCAAGCATCAGGTGAAGATGTTTCAAATGTCATTTCAAACATCTTCACCTGATGATTGCATCGCATGAAACCAATATGGTTGTGAATGTTCCTTTGTCACCTAATAAATAGATATGTAAAACCTTTATATATTTATCTTATTATATATATATATATATATATATATATATATATATATATATAGGTTGATGGTATGATGTGTTTCCTTAATAGGATTCAACCAAAATTGAGGATTCACACGTACATATAAAGAATTGCGTATATGTTCTTATATATACGGAATGTTATAAATAAATGAATATATCAGTATCTTAGTACAGATATGAAATTAAAGTTATTCGGGAATTTTTTTTTCCTCTATTAAGTCTGATTTTGAAAAGTTTGAAGATTTCATATCCTGTCTCGTTGACATGATTTTTTCCATCTCACAGATTTGTGTTTTCAAATTTATTTTTCAGCCTTTGTTAAAAATGTCAGCTCGTGGCCACGCGCACACTCGAAATTTAAATACATTTTGTGGTGGGTGGGGTGGGGGGCTATACATGCTAATATTCTTGTTTGGGATGATGAAGTTTTTAAATTTGATGTCTTTACTCGTGAATATGCATGTTCTAATTTCATTTATTTTAGGTTTGAGATTGACGGGTTACTTTAAGCGTTTATAAGTTGTGCGTAAATGTTTTTATATTTTTTTTATATAAGTTTAAAACCATTTGCCTGTTTATATTACATCTTATTATAAAGGGGATTGTACTGTTGTCTATTTGTAACCATTTCCATGATTTCATTTTCATTCAAACCTAAATTATTAATAAAATTGCTTTATATTATCAATACTGTACCCCAGAAGGCCCTATTAACGTGGGACCACCCACAAACCGAAGCTCATGGGTGGCGGGTGAAAAATTGCGTTGATCCCGTCGGCATTACCCCTCAAGGGGGGGGGGGCTCAGCCACTGGGCAATAAACCCAGCCCTGCCCCTTTAAATCAAGGGGGCAGGTGTTGCCTGGTGGATGCCCCCCTGGGATCAACGCTAATAACTTGTAAAGATCCAGGATAGGCGGGCTTATCTACATGATAACATACAATTGTATTCATATATATTGTATTTATATATATATATACAGTGTGAACAGGAAGGCTAATTTGCATAACGATATTAAAAATTTGATTTTAATAAATATGTGCTTAGTATTATTGATTTCTAATTGTTTGGTTTTATCTTAATATGAGTAAATATCTCGGGGATAAATCTTAAAAGAAATCGATTAACAAGAAGAAATAACTAATTTTAGTCTTTATTTTAACTAAATAGTTAAATTAGGAAAATTTAGCAATGAAAGACTGGAGTGATGGAAGTGTGAGTTTCAGTTTATCTATTTTTCGATTATAGCACCCTCTGTTTCAAGTCTTTTTATCTGCATTCTTATTTAGTTTCATTAGCCTTTCTAATGTAATATAATATTCGATTACATTAAACTTAAATACTTGCACCCAGAGGGTGCAAATATTTGCTAGTCTTAATATAATGGAGATTGTGTGCCTGTATGTCTGTAACCGAAACTATGTCACCACTGACGTCACAATTCTCTTAGTTATATTCTCAATGGTTATTAAATAATCATTATTTAATCTTAATTAGCATCTTATTTATTAAGTCGAGCTGAGATAGATTTGCCTTAAAACAGCCTATGGTATTCGTGTGTTTAAATTCCTGCAATATGTGTTATATATCATTAAGAAAAAATGTTTATATAGAATATGGTATTAACAATTTACATAACGGTTTCAATAAAACCGTGTTTAATGAATAATTACTTGGTGTTATTGATTTCTAATATTATTGTTTTATTCCCGATTACGACGTTTTAATAAACGTCGTAATCGGGAACCTTCTTGTCGTAATCGGGAGCCATAACGGAACTTTGAACCTAACCCTTTATTCGGTCCACGGGAGTATACTGTTCTCATTCCGCTATCCATAGCTGGGGGAGAGGTGTTAAGCTGTGTTGATTATTATTCTATGTTACTGCTGTCCCTGAACAGTTTAACACTTGTACCCCAGCTATGGTTAGAGAAATGAGAACAGGATGACCCCGTGGACTGAATAAAAGTTCAAAGTTCCGTGATGGCTCCCGATTACGACAAGAAGGTTTCCGATTACGAAAAGAAGGTTCCCGAGTCTGTGAAGGTTCCCGAGTCCAAAGAGAAGATTCCCAAGTCCGACAAGGAATACCTGGAGAAAGCTGGAGGGCACTTCGACTGAAAAGTTGTACCGATAACAATTAAGATGATGTCAATAGTCCGAATAATTCAATTAATACAAATTATCAAGCCTCATCTCAAAGATTCAGAGAAACCTATATATAATTTTATATTGAAATCAATTAGAATAAAGTGCAAATAAGTGTAATCTTCATCAGTCTTCCTAATTCAATAGAATATCAAATCACATTAAAACTGAAATACTTGTGCCCGGAGGTCGCATTTTATGCTAGTTACATATAATTTCATTTTTTAAAAATTAATGAAATAGATCACTAATTAAGACTGAGCCTATTTTAGTAGTGACCAACCCAAGCTGAGTTAATACAGAGTTTTCCTTCTCCTAGTCTGGTTGTCTAACCAAGGTTAAATAGCCCAGTTTGTCCTATTATTTACCCATAGCTGGAGTGAGGTTCGTACACTAACCAATGGTATTAGCGCTATGTGAACTGTAGTTTCGTCCAAGATTGGAACCCGAGTCGACGTGTCCATTTCCTACGACTCTAACCATTACACTACGGAAACCAACTCCAGTTATTTTATTCAATAGTTTCCTCCAGTTTAAAAAAAATCTTATTGCTGCTATTTTTCCCCAGACAAAGATGTTTTTTTAATTTTTGAATCCTGTTGAGATGGCTAAATTTTTAAAATTATTTGCTATTTTATTTGTGAGTTGTGATTTTTTTTTTCTTTTAGTTTCCGGAAATGTTTAGAAATTTCGGTTGTTTTTCTAAACTTTTTACTCTTATTCTTTTTAGTTTTTTCATTTGTAAAGGATTGTCTGTGGCTATATAAACGTAGTTTCCTGGGCACGCTGAAAAAATAATTTTGAAAAAACAAATCAGTGAGGCAGAAAAATCATACCAATAAGACCGGATATGAAATCTTCAAATTTTAAAGAATCAAACTGAACGAGGCAAAAAATGTCGAAATAAATCTAAATTTATATCTGAACAAAGGTACTCATATATATATATATATATATATATATATATATATATATATATATATATATATATATATATAATATCAACCCCTCTACACGAACAGGATGTGACACAAGGTCAATTTCTTAAGTGGAGTTCAACACATTTGAATTCAAAGTTTTCCTTCTCCTAGACCGGTTGCCTAAACAAGGTTAAAGAGCCCAGTCTGCCCTACTATTTATCCATAGCTGGAGAGAGAGTAGGATTCACACCGTTCACAAGGGTATTAGCGCTAATTGAAATGCAATTACCAAATCCAGTATTTGAACTCGGGGCGACGGGACAATTCCCCATGACTTTAACCATTACACCACACGCTTCCATTATTTATATATACTAGCAAGAATATGAGCCCTCCGAATGTAAGTATTTCAGTTTTAATGTAATGAAATATATTTGATTAGAAAGAGTAACGAAATTAAATAAGAACGCATAGAAATTACGTATATAATATTACACATATTTTTAATTATATTCTAATATTTTTCTATACTAAGGATTGGTTTTAATACGTTGGAGAATATTATATATCAATAAAACTAAGTAATTATTTATTAAACCAGGTTTTGTTAAAACTAGTAAACAAATTAACCACACCATATATTATGAAAACCTTTATTTCTTTGTGATATATAAAACATATCGCAGAATTTTAAATGCATTAATAAGATGGGCTGATTTGAAGCAAATATAACTCAGATGTTCATAGAGACCTCGTTAATAAATAAGATTTATTCTATTTTATGTATTAATTATTTGAGCTATAAATGAAATACTCATTGATAAACTTACGCAATTCCTGAGAGTATGTGACTTAGTTTCGGCTACAGACAGACACCGAATTTCTATTATAATCATACACACACACACACACACACACACACCGCACATATATATATATATATATATATATATAATATATATATATATATATATATATATATATACATCAGGCTATTGATATGAATTTATGGTTCAAACTCTGTTCATATCTACCTATCTCGGTCCATTCATATTCATTTATCTATATCTATCTATCACAATCTATCTATCCATCTATCTATCTATCTATCTATCTATCTATCTAATATTATATATATATATATATATATATATAATATATGATTCTATTCAGATATATGTATGTATCTTATTCTATCGATTTCTGTATATACATATATATATATATATATATATATATATATATATATATATATGTATATACAGAAATCGATAGAATAAGATACATACATATATCTGAATAGAATCATATATATATATATATATATATATATATATATATATATATATAACAGTGCTTTCATATATTACAATCTCAGTGTGTTCATATCTATCTATCTATCTCTCTCTCTCTCTCTCTCTCTCTATATATATATATATAATATATATATATATATATATATATATATATATATATATATATATATATATATATATATATATATATAATATAATAATAGAAAAGTTGCAGAAACACACACAGCCTATCAAATATCGGACATATTCTGCCAAAATAATAATTCAATGCCTGAAGAAGACAACAGATCAGAAACACGTGTCGCATATGATAAGATAAAAAGAATTTAAAAAAAAATAAATACAAATTTTTCTGAGAACATAATACATTTTGCGGACCTTCTTTTTTATAAATTATTGAATTTTCTCCCTTTGGAACCAGAACAACATTATATATATATATATATATATATATATATATATATATATATATATATATAATATATATATATATATCAGTCAATCTATTTCATTCTGATACCAATATCATTATTTCAAGCTTATGAATTCTTTATTTCAGATTAACTGTGGACACTTGACACGGTTTGACGTGAAACCGTGATTAAGTGGGAGGCCATTGTTGTTATACATACCATCATCACTTATTCTTGTCGCGTTTATTACTATGTTGAATCAAAGACAAAGATTTCCCTGGAGACACGGACAGTCAGTATAATACGGTGTGCATTATCCTATCGTCTCATAACTATAAGATGTCTGAAGGAGAAGTGGCGAATTACGTCACAACACACGAAAAGAACAATTACCTCAATAATTATGATTGAATATTAAAACAGCGTATCAAATTGATATTTGTAAGGTCTGGTACAGAAGAAAGACGCTGGGAACCAAAAGAAAATATGAAATTAACGTTCCAACTGTTGTTGCTAGCAAGGGTCCATGCCCACACACCTTACCTGATAGTTGGTACGGTCGTAACATTTGGGAAAATTTTAAAAATCGAGCTTTGAAATCATTATTTTGCATCCAAGTGCGCTATTAAAAAACAAAAAAAAACGTGTGTAGCAATATTGAAAATTAATAAAATAACAATGATTTTGGTATCTTTAGCAAGCCTTTAAGGGATCTAATCATGCCTGATAGTTTGCAACTTTGGTTAACTTTGAAAATTTTGACTAAATTCATATACTTTAAAACGTACGCTAAAATCCTTGAAAAAGACGTCGAAATCGACCGGTTTTGACTATGTTTTGACGCAAGTAAAAAAAAACTTAAAACTATAAAATTAACATTCCAACTGTCGTTTCTAGCAAGTGTCCATGCCGGCACACCTTACCTGATAGTTGGTACGGTCGAAACATTTTTGAAAATTTTAGAAATCGAGCTTTGAAAGCTTTCTTTTACATCCAAACGCGCTATTAAAAACAAAAAAAAAACGTATGTAGCAATATTGAAAATTAATAAAATAACAAGGGATGAGAAGTCATTCGAAAATGTCGGTTGGTTGGTTGGTTGGATTTTACGGCATATCAACCCTTTGGGTTATTTTAAGGCGAAGACTCTCTTTTAATTATTGATAGTTTGCAACTGATAGTTTAAAACTTTGAAAATTTTGGTTAACTTTGAAAATTTATATACTTCAAACATATGCTAATTTCTTAGAAAAACACGTCCAAATCGACTGGTTTTGACTGTTTTGACGCAAGTAAAATAAACCTTGAAAACCCATGTAGAATGCCTTAATGATCTGCGATACGAGACTGCTAAGCATCTCACTAAGCCCGAAACCAACAAATCACCGCGTGTGAACACGTCAGGATATTTTTGAAATTTTTTTCAAGATTTATTTTTTAGACACAAAAATGAATGATAATATAGTCCGTTTGAATTTCCAACAAATAATTAAAAAAATTCTTCACTTTTAAAAGTGAAAGGATCACACTCCCGATAAGTAATAATGGATCTGCGAGACTAACTTTAAAAGAATCCCCCCTCTACCCAGGCGACGCCGGGTAGCCACTTCTAGTAATACATCAGTGATAGAAGTTAACTACCAAGGGTTCCTTGAGAAGAATCTTCAGTAGGGTAGTTAACTTCATACATATATGCGTATATATATATATAATATATATATATATATGTGTGTGTGTGTGTGTGGTGTGTGTGTGTGTGTGTGTGTGTGTGTGTGCGTGCGTGTGTGCGTGTGTCTATGTGTCTGTGTATATGTGTGTCTATATGTACACATGAGTATATATATGTAAATGTCTTATGTTAGAGAAATTAAAGGAAATTTATTTTCGTGTTGCCAATCAAGATGGTGACAAGACTCATTCTAAATTTCCAGGCCAAGTGCCCACGCCCAACGATGCTGGGCTATGATTTGTGACAGAATGAAATATTCCCTTGATTGACTTGAAAATACCACTTCACGTGTTCCAGTTTTTGAGACCGGTCCAGGATCGGAAAGTGAGTGGGATTTTTTCTGTGGCCGCCTGTCAGACGTTTCCTTCCTGATATGACCAACACATCAACACCTCGTCGTCTCTTCATCCTTAGAATGTCACGTGACGACAAATCGTAGGGTAAATTGTTGAGTTGAATCAAATCATTCATCACACCAGACGCGGACAATGATGTCTCTCTGAATTTTTTCTCTACACATTGGAATGTTGGGTCTCGGGAAAATTAAGACATTAAAAATGAAAACAAGAAATCGGCGCAAGACCCAGATGAAGAGAATACTCAAACTCCGAAGAAGTTTAGAGAGATAATAATAATAATAATAATAATAATAATAATAATAATAATATGGTGCCCTTGGAACAATCCCCAAAGCTTTGGCAAAGAATTTCGGTGAACTGGAAATCAGAGGAAGAACCGAGATCATCCAAACTACGGCACTGTTGGGATCGGCTAGAATACTCAGAAGAGTTCTGGAGACCTGAGGAGCCTCCAGTGAATCATCAGCTACGGTAGGTGTGAAAAACAATAATAATAACATAAAATTCTCTGAGATTTTGAGATAAAGACGGGTCATATAATCCCAGCCAGAAGACCAGACCTAGTATTGATTAAACAGCAGATCACAGGGTGAAGATGAAAAAAAACCCAAAAAGATTAATAATAACAAAAAAAGAGAACTTGTTAACTGTTAGACTTTGCGATTCCAGCAAATCACAGGGTGAAGATGAAGAAAAACTAAAAGATTCTGCCAGAGAATTGAAAAAGATGTGGAATATGAGGGTGAAAGTGATACCAATTGTAGTTGGTGTACTTGGAATGGTCCCAGAAAGCTTGGAAAAAAAACTGGAGGAACTGGAAATCAAATGAAGAATTAAGGCCGTTGAGACAGCTGTATTGCTGAAATCGGCTAAATACTCAGAAGAATCCTGGAGACCTGAGGAAACTTGCTGTCGCTCAGATTCCAACGAAAGGCCATCAGCAAAGGCTAATGTGAAAAACTCACAGGTGAGAACATAATAATAAGAATAAAGACGTTATCTATCGAATTGACCGTACTAAGAGCAAAGCAGCTGCTATCGGTTGAAATAATCAAAAAGAATCCCGGGGAATTGAGGAGACTTGCTGTCACTCAGACTTCAGAGAAATCAGTTCTCTCGCACTGAATTAGACATTATGATTTATTGCCGAAGCTTATTTCATTGCCACGCGTATTAATGCCACGAAAATCCTATCGTAGAGATTAAAGCCATATTTATGAAGATGAAGAATAAAATACGTAGACTTAGGAGGAGGGGGGCGAGAAGTTGAGAATTTTTAAAACAACGGCTGGGAGATTATCTTAAGAGAAATTTACAGCAGAGAAAGAAAAAACGCGGGAAATAAGATTTAATATCAAATTTCAATTACGCGGGAATATAAATATTCATAGCGGGATTAATGATGGTCAAAGTGGGAAAGTAATCTGCTAGAATAGCATAAATAGGTTAATGATATTACTATAATAATAATAATAATAATAATAATAATTATAATAGTAATAATAATAATAGACTGTAAACTATGTATTAAGCGAATGAAGCAAACTAGCACAACGAGAATACAAGACTAGGCACGACTGGTTTTGAAAGGTGATCCACTGGGAATTATGCAAAAAATTAAATTGTGACCATACAACAAAATGGTATATGTATAAACCAGAATCTGTTCTTGAGAATGAAACACATACAATACTCTGGGACTTCGAGAAAAAAGACGGATCCCCCTATCACAGCAAGAAGACCAGACCTAGTGTTGATTAACAAAAAAGAAAGTACTTGTCAACTGGTAGATTTTGCGGTTCCAGCAGATGACAGGGTGAAGATGAAGGAAAACGTAAAGATGGACAAATACCAGGACCTTGCAAAAGAATTGAAAAAAAACTGTGGAACATGAGGGTGAAAGTGATACCAATTGTAATTGGTGCGCTTGGAACGGTCCCAAAAAGATTGGAAAAACACTGGAGAATCTGGAAATCGGAGGAAGAATTGAGATCTCCCAGACAACTGCTTTGCTACAATCGGCTAGAATACTCAGAAAAGTCCTGGAGACCCAAGGAGACTTTTTGTTACTCAGACTCAAGTGAAAGAAAATCAGCTTACGCTGGTGTGAAAAACTCATAAAGAGTGAAATAATAATAATAATAATAATAATAATAATAATAATTATAATAATAATAATAATAATAATAATAATAATAATAATGATTTTAATAGAGTATTGAAAATGCTATGGAATATGAGGGTGTATGTGATACCAATTGTAGTTGGTGCACTTGGAACGACACCTAAAAGCTTAGAAAAGACACTAGAGAAACTGGAAATCAAAGGAAAACTTGTGACCATCCAGAAAATTGCATTTTGAGATCGGCTAGGATACTCAGAAGTGTTCTGGAGACCTGAGGATTGTTATTACTCAGACTCCAGCTAATCGATTGAGTGAAATAAAATTAATCTCAGAAGAATTACCTGGGAATTGTCCAAGAAATTCAATTTTGAACATACAACAAAATTGTATGTGCACAAAAAATGAGTAAAATAAAACACTTTACGACAAAGTAAATATATGTACACATTAAATATCACCTGGGCTTGGTTTTTGAGCAACAATAATGAAGATTTGATTTATATTCAAAAATTCAAATTTGAAAAGTCACAGAAAAGAAAATCTGAGAGATTTGATTTGTATTGGTGAAGATAATTAAAAAATAAAATTTAAATGATAAAAGGCATGGATTTTTATTTTTTTCATTTAATATTTTAGATAGTAGACATTAACATTTCTTTTCAGAGTAGCTGGATCAATGCAAGGTCTATTTTGTCTTACATAGTGATTTAAATGAGACATTCCACGAGGATTCAACTCATGATTCAGTAATAATGGATCTGCGGGACTAACTTTTAAAATCCCCCTCTACTCAGGCGACGCCGGGTAGCAGGATGAGTAAATGTAAAGACTAAGAAATAGAAATCGAAAAACTGTGGCACATTCATAGAAGAGGCCCTGTGATTGATCAAGTGAAAGGGAAACATATTAACAAAATCCTTTACAGTTTAAAACTCTATAAAATACGAAAAAATTGCAGTTGGCTTAAATACTCGTCTCGTCTGGAGAGTATTATCAATATAACAGTTAAAATAAAACCAGCAAGTATGGATGAAACTTATAATACATATAACCACTACCTCCCCTGAGGGCTTGGATAAAGAAAACGTAAAACATTACAAGAAACCAGAAGTAAAGCTGAAATTTAAATTCATTATATATATATATATATATATATATATATATATATATATATATATATTATATATAAATGGTTGTATTTAATTCTTACCTTTTGATCAAATGAATGATTGCCACATTAAATAAGCCGTGAGCCAAATTGGATTATAAATCAGCAGACTTACCTGAAAAAGAAAAGGAAAAGATTATAAATAAAAGTTTAATTATAAACATTCTGTAATTTACGTTATATATATATATATATATATATATATATATATATATATATATATATATATATATATATCACCTATAAATATATATAAATATCTACACACTAACACGCTATCACACACAGAGACACAGAGACACAGAGACACACAACACAATATATATAATATATATATATATATATATATAGTGTGTGAGAGATTGGGAGATTGATAAATATATATAGAGATAGATATATATGTACGTACGTATCTAGCATAATGTTCATATCTGTTTAATATATCAGTAAAAATAAACATTTTTTACAATATATATATATATATATATATATATATATATATATATTATATATATATATATATATATAACGAAAGATATAAATACACTAACATGCAATCGCTCACAAACATATTATGTAAATTAATGTTCGCATCTGTTAAATATATCAGTTTAAAAACATATTTCAAAAGAAATGTCAAACCAACATATATATTATATATATATATATATATATATATATATATATATATGCACTAACCTACATACGCATACATTCTCACACACACACACACATACAGGCACACGCATATATATATGGAAAGAGAGAGAGAGAGAGAGAGAGAGAGAGAGAGAGAGACAGACAGACAGACAGACAGACAGACAGACAGACAGACAGATAGATAGATACGTGTGTATCCCGTAATGTACAATAATGTTCCCATCTGTTTAATAAATCAGTAAAAAAAACTATTTTACAAGATAAATATTTATTTTTGAACATTATCACCTCCCTTCTCCAAAGTATTTGATTTCTTTGATGAATATTAATCTAACAGAAGTAATGTTCTGCGCTGAAAATTCCACATTAAAACTCAGTTAATTACTACGCCTTTTTATTGCACACTCTTGCATGTATTATGTCAATGCAAATGTTCACAACGTCTTTCCTGCAATGATATATGCAAGCAAAACATCTGGCAACACAAAGTAAGTTGGTTACATCACAGAGGGCGATGGAAAGATTCATTATGGGAACATTCATTTTGTGCGCACATCTGAAACCAGGTAATTCCAGTATTACGGTCAAGTCACGCTGAAAGCACCGGTTCTTCATTAGATGTTTTGGCATCCCTCTGTCTACTAAAGACAATGGCGTAGTGTCCATTTCTTCATCTGCAACTACGTGAGTGGATGATCAGACCAATTTTTGAATGGCAATCTCTGGTGCAGTGATTGCAAACAAACGGTGATGCTTGCTGGAGTTGCTGTTGTCGCTCCTTCATTTTTGGATCACTTTTCTGTGGCGGCTACTTTCCTTTCTTTTTCACTCCTTTTTGTTCCTTGTTTGACGAGGAGTCACCAGGTCGCACGGTCTCCTGCACAAGCCTCCCATGTGTTGGTGTTACTGTGGCATGTCTTCATGTTCCTCTTGCAGACATCTTTAAAGCGCAGGTGTGGTCTCCCTACTGGTCGGTTGCCCTCTGCTAATACAGTAGTTTTTGGAGATGCGGCCTTTGTCCATCCTCCTGACGTGGCCAAGCCAACACATGCGTCTCTCGCAGATGATGACAGGCATGTGACTTGCCTGTTCTATACTTAATTGGATGGTCACTCAAGAAACAGCTTGTACTGTAAGAAACCTAAGTTCTTTGCTTATCAAAATGACTTTATTCGGCATTAAATGACCCGACGGAGGGTTGATATGCCGTAAAACCAACCAACCCAACAACCAAGCAACCGACGTGTTTCTAATGAATAGTAGAGTAAGAACATGATCATAAAGTGTGGAAAGCAAAGGTCCCACTGTGCTGGACATGTTGCAAGGTTTATAAATAACTAATATGACCCATTGTCGAGTGGTATCCGAGAGGCTGGAAAAGACCACCTGGAAGACCTCCACAATGATAAGAAGATGAAATTATCAAGGGATCTATGCTAATGTAGCGAACCAGTGCGATATAAAAAAGGGTATGGAAGTGTATTAGTATTATTTGTATTATTCGGACTATTGTTCTCATCTTCATTGTTATCTTTACAACGTTTCGGCCGATGTGCTTTCCGGCCTTCTTCTTGTCGGACTCGAGAACCTTCTTGGACTCGGGAACATTGTTTTCGAACTCGGGAATCTTCTCGTCGTAATCGGGAGCCATCACGGAATTTTAAACCTAACCCTTTATTCAGTCCAAGGGGATGTCCTGTTCTCATTCCACTAACCATTCCCGAGTCCGACAAGAAATACCTGAAGAAAGCCGGAGGGCACATCGGCCGAATCGTTGTACAGATAACAATGAAGATGAGGACAATAGTCCGAATAATACAAATAATACTAATCACCAAGCCTCATCTCAAAAATTCAGAGAAATGGAAGTGGATTAGGTGGTTGTTTTGTTTTACGCCATATCAAACCTTCAATTTTTATTTTTTTCCTTTTCAAATTTATCTTTTTTATTTTTTAGGTATTTAACTCATAGATATGACCCTAAAATGTACTATATCTCAGGGTCACAGTGGATCTGTGAGTAATAGCAATGAAGAGGTACTCCACACACCCCAGAGTTCCAAAATTAGAAGTTTACCACGAGATGCAATCTAACGTCATACCCAAGAAATATTTATCTTAATATATATTTTTTAATAATCTACAAGACACGGCATTTTATCTTTGTTTATTTACTTGTTTTATTTTGTAAAATCCCAAGAGCACACACTGATAAGAATGGGTCAAAATTATGTTAGGTGACGAGACTGAGAATTGAGTTAGGTGACGAAATAGAAATTGTTTTGGAAAGTCAAGAATGTCATTTTTATTTATCCAATACAGTTATCATCGAGGAATATATATATATATATATATATATATATATATATATTACTTCAGAATTGAATGCACAATCCCAAAAAATATGGCACATAACCGAATGAAAACAATGTGTTGTTCGGGACAACATGATTCAATTCCCTCTTGTGTATATTGAACGAAGATATACGCTCTAGTAAGAAACTTTTGACCTCTATAGCTAAATATTAGCTTCAACTGAAACAATATCTCAACACTGGATACCACAATGAAGGTCTCATTTAGTAGAATAACGAAATATTTTCATGAGATAAAAATAAGCAACTAAATAAACACTATTTGACAGAGTTAAATTATTATAATACTAATGAATGTAGTGAAATTTACACAATTAATTTAGCGCATTAAGTTTCTCTGTTCAATAGCACGTCAACCATCGTTGGTTATTTAATTCCAAAGCCACCCTTGTAGAAGAAAAATAGTGGTAATATTTAAACCATAGATGAGGGATAAGAGGGTTTATGTGTTTCTAAGGCGTATTAGTCCGAACGGACACGTAATAGCGCGACTGGAGATCGAATTCGCTTACTCCAATGTTTGATGTCCAGCACGTTAGCCACTACGACAAGGGGGAAATAACTAATTAGAATCCTTTGTTGGAAATTTTCTGACATATAAAGTGTGCTCTAATTCCTCACCTAGATTTATAGACTAGCCAAGGTCACGTGAGTTATTCATGCGGCCATTCACTAGCAATACTCCTCACTTTACCGCACAGATCTCTGTGCTACTCATACGCTGAGTAGGCAAGGGCCGGTATCGAACCGGTGGGGGGGGGGGCAAAAATACGGAAGCGTTTTAAAAATTCATAACTTCTTGTTTTTAATTTCATTTTCGAATTATTTTTAGATATCATTGGCAACCTAAAGAAAATTAGAAATGTCAAATTACATGAGCAAATTAGAATGATAAGATTTTACAATTCAACTGCGAGGTTTATCATTTGAACAAAAATACCATTTATTTGGTAGAAGAATTTTAAAAAATTCAGAATTCCAATAGTCTCTCCATTGGCATGCTTTGTATTCCTAATTTCTTTTTGTGGCCTTATTTAAAGGAACGTGTATATTTAAATGAGCCTAAGACAAGAATAATATACATGCTGCTACAAGAGGATTGACTCCAGAAACCTTGAGAAAAGTCATACTACTTTCACGAATTGAGGTGCAGCTTTGTATCTGGTAAAATGGAGGTAAATGTTATTATAATCGAGATTGTGTACTTGTCTGTCTGTAACCGAAACTAAGTCACAATTCCCTCTGTTATTTACGTCACATTCTCCATGATTTGATTTTATTTAAACCCAAATTATTAATAAAATTATGTTACAATATTGATAATGTTGACCATATCTACATACTAATAACATGCAAGTGTATTTATATATTCAACAAAATAGCGGATTACAGTGTGAATGGGAAGGCTAATTTGCCTATTGATATTAAAAAATTGATTTTAATAAATATGTGCTTAGTATTATTGATTTCTAATTGTGTGGTTTTATCTTAATGAATATGAAGAAAAGTCTCATAAAAGAATATGAGGAAAAATCTTAAAAGAAACTCATTAACAAAAAGAAAGAACAGTAATTTTATTCATTACTTCCTAATTTAACTATTTAGTTAAATTAAGAAAAAATAGCAATGAAAAACGGGAGTTGAAATAAAAAACAGGATTCGTACAGGATTTGAACTCGTGTCCCACTGGATTCGAACATGAGTTGTCCTGCATTTGAACTTTGGTTGTCCACGAAAGTCAAATCCTGAACGACCTAGTCGTTCAGGATTTGACTTTCTATCTTATTGGATTTGAACTCGAGTCGTCAAGGAATTGAACTCGAATCATCGATTTCATTTCCTATGACCCTTTTGAATTTTAGTTTAGTAAGGTAAAGATGTTCGGTTGGTCGGATTTTACGGCATCTCAACCCTTAGATTATTTAATGCTGAAGACAATTTAGTTTTATTCATTCTTGTTGGGTAGTCAATTTCTTTTAAACTCATCTTAAAAACTCATGTTCTTTATCTATTTGACGCAGAGATGGATATCTGACATTTGGAATTACCGTCGTCCTTCCCACTCCTGAAAACAGCCCTAGTGATTTTTCAACTGATACGTTCCATGTCGCTGTATTCCCTACGTAGGAGTAAGAATATTCTTCAAAATTTGCTGTCCTTAGTATGTCATCAAACTACATCTAATGGTGAGACTGATTGTTCTGGAGATCTAAGAAGAGTACAGTACTCCTTCAACAATATAAAAAAATTAACTGTTTTACTAGCTATCATTTATAATTCTTGGCAGCCTTCCGTTTTGTTTTACGGCATATCAACCTCAGTTGGTTATTTAATGCCGATAAAGTTTTGAAATAAATCAATTCTTAATGGATAATATAATTTTGTTTATTAATTCATGCTTTTCTATTTAACCCATAGATGGGACCCTAACAGGTACTACCACTCTGGGTCAGAGTGGACCAGGGAGCAATGGTGATGAAGGGGTACTCCACATTCCCCAAACCTCCAAAACGGGAACCTCACCATCAGATAGAGTTTAACGTCATTCCCAGGACATGTAGACCCGCAGCCACCGCCTTCTACCAGCCATATGATAAAAAGGGCTGAGGCTTGCCATAAAGGCAATAGAGTTGGGAAAATCATATAGGTGCTAGGGCTTGACGTGACCAGCCGATTGATCGGAGGGAATCCTCGTTTTACAATTCTGAATATTCTAACCAACATATTAGCCACTACGCCACAAGCATTTACGAAATCTTATTATAATGGAGATTGTGTGTTTTTCTATCTGTAACCGAAACTATATTACTACTCAAGTCACAATTTCCTTAGTTATTTACGGCACATTCTCCATGATTCTATTTTTATTTAAACCTCAATTAATAATAAAACTGTTTGACATTATTAATACTGTTGGCCTTACCTAAATACTAATAACATGCATTTGTATTTATATATACAACAAAATACCAGTTTTCAAAGTAAACGTAAAGCTAATTTGCATATTGATATTTAAAAAACTGATTTTAATAAAAATGTGCTTGGTATTATTGATTTCTAATTGTTTGGTTTTATCTTAATGAATATGAGTAAAAATCTCTTCAATAAATCCTAAAAGAAATTCATTAACAAGAAGAAATAATTGTAATTTTATTCTTTACTTCCTATTTTTAACTAAATAGTTAAATTAGGAAAAATTAGCATTGAAAAACGGAAGTGATGAAAGAGTAAGTTTCAGTTGTTCTATTTTCCGATTATACCCCCTCCGTTTCAAATCTTTTTATTTGAATTAGTGTCATTAGCCTTTTTGATTTAATCTAATATTTTATCATATTTAAACTTAAATACTTGCACCCAGAGGGTGCATATATTTGCTAGTATTTTTAAAGATGATTTTGTTAATATCATGCGTTAAAAAATCACTCTCGATTTTCTTTCTATTTTTCTCTCCACTTCTTTGTTTAATATGTGTCTCCTCTTGTCAGCCACTGGACAATTACTCATCTTTCTTCTTTTTCTTTTTCTATCTTGAATTCAAAACAAAAGACAATATCGTCTGGTTACAGTATATACTTCAACAACCAAGCTTAAAAGGTCTATTGTGGTAAAAATATTTAGAATACAATGACAAGTTGTAATTGGCGCGTGCGTATTGTGTTATCGGTTCAAGATTTTGCACACCCGTGTTTCAGCTACTTCAAAAGCTCTGTTGTTTGGTTTCAATCGCATATAAAATAAAATAAAATAACCGTAAATCTGGGACTTTGGAAAATCATCCACAGATTCTTTACCAGACCTGTCACATTCAGACTCTAAGATTTATTCCATTATCCTTGCTTTGTCATTAATTCTAAAAAATTCAAGACATGGAAAAGAAAGATTACGTGGAATGTTCTATAAATTACTCGGGCGAGTCAAAATTGTTGCGCTACGGTCAATTTAAGGCTGAAAACACCGGTACCGAAGTTAAGCAACGATGAGCCTGTTCAATACTCAATAGGGCAACTATTTATTACAATTTTATGGGCCATCCTTTAGGACTTAAAAAAAGAGCGCTTGTCCAGTGGAATTGGATCCTTGGTAATCCTTTGATAAAGAATCCTTTGGTTCTTCTGGTAAAGAGTCCTAAGTATTATAAGTCCCTAGGGAAGGATTGCAAGTACAGCTGTGGCAAGTTCCAGTGTTTAAGTAGTGTATCAGCCACGCAGTATGGCAAGTGATTGGCGGCGGAATAAACCACGTGGCCTTGGATAGTCTATAAATCCAGGTGGGGAATTGGAGCACACCTTATATACCAAAATAATTCCAACACTACTTAAACAAATGTAGTTACTGTGAGCAACCTGAGTATTTTGTTTATAAAAATGACTTGATTCTGCATTTTTTGACCAATGGAAAACAACCTGCCTGAGCGAAGAGGTGTGTCTCTAGGAAAACAGCCAGGGTGTGGCGGTGAAGGAGGCGTGGCTATTTGGGCCACATGGGATTTTAAAAACTATGTAGATATTTACCACCCCCTCCGTAAGAGCAGGATGTAACAAAAGGTCAATTCCTCAAGCCGAGTTTAACAGGTGTAAATTCAGGTGTAAATTCAGAGTTGTACTTCTCCTAGACTAGTTGCCTACCAACGTTGAAGAGCACAGTCCTCCCTATTATTTACTCATAGCTGGAGGAATAATAGTTGGATCTGGGAGTAATGGCAAGGAAAGGTTACTCCACATTCCCCAGAGCTCTAGAATTGCAACCTCCCAATTAGATGCAGTTTAACGTTATATCCTGGACACACTTTTTGTACGTTTTTAAAATGAAAACCACAGTTCTAACACTTGTTTGAATATTTTGGATATATAAGTTGTGCTGAAGTCCAACACTTAGATTTATAGACTCTATGTGGGCGTGTGGATTAAATCCAGCCGATCAACGCGCTCGAATACGTGGTTAGTTAACTAATTAATCGCCGATCTTGAAAGCCGTTCATTTGCACGTATTTTACACGGACGATCAGATCAGCCACCACTTAACACGAGGATTCTTCACTAAGGAACAACTAAAGGATTCTACCTAACACCATGGAACAACCAAGGATTCTTCACAAAGGAACAACCAAAGGATTATTCACTAAGGAACAACCAAAGGATTCTACCTAACACCATGGAACAACGAAAGGATTATTCACAAAGGAACAACGAAAGGACTCTTCACAAAGGAAAGCGAAAGGATTCTTCACAAAGGAACAATGAAAGAATTCTTCACTAAGGAACAACCAAAGGATTCTACCTAACACCATGGAACAACGAAAGGATTATTCACAAAGGAACAACGAAAGGACTCTTCACAAAGGAACAACCAAAGGATTCTACCTAACACCATGGAAAAACGAAAGGATTATTCACAAAGGAACAACGAAAGGATTCTTCACAAAGGAACAACCAAAGGATTCTTCACTAAGGAACAACCAAAGGATTCTACCTAACACCATGGAACAACCAAAGGGTTATTCACAAAGGAACAACGAAAGGACTCTTCACAAAGGAACAGCGAAAGGATTCTTCACAAAGGAACAATGAAAGAATTCTTCACTAAGGAACAACCAAAGGATTCTACTTAACACCATGGAAAAACGAAAGGATTCTTCACAAAGGAACAACCAAAGGATTCTTCACTAAGGAACAACCAAAGGATTATACCTAACACCATGGAAAAACGAAAGGATTCTTCACTAACGAACAACTAAAGGATTCTACTTAACACCATGGAACAACGAAAGGATTATTCACAAAGGAACAACCAAAGGATTCTTCACTAAGGAACAACCAAAGGATTCTACCTAACACCATGGAAAAACGAAAGGATTCTTCACAAAGGAACAACCAAAGGATTCTTCACTAAGGAACAACCAAAGGATTCTACCTAACACCATGGAAAAACGAAAGGATTCTTCACAAAGGAACAACCAAAGGATTCTTCACTAAGGAACAACCAAAGGATTATACCTAACACCATGGAAAAACGAAAGGATTCTTCACTAACGAACAACTAAAGGATTCTACCTGACACCAAGGAACAACAAAGGATTCTTCACAAAAGAACACAAGGGATCCCAACTGTAAAGTGCTCTCACTTGAAGCCTAAAAATGGTCACAAAATCGTAACAATACTGACAAATAAAATATTACTCAATATAAAATTATCCTATGGTGAATGAGATGATATCATTTCAAATAGAAAAAAAAGAAGTATAATACACCACAAAAGGTAAAATCAAGACCAAGAAAATAAACGTTTATCGTTATTGCATTACTAAAAAAAAAAGAAAGATACTGATAATTAAAAAAAATCAGAATGTAAAACTTTCTTCTCTATATTTAGTTATATTAGTGATGATCTTGACACGTCCATCACGATTTATAAAATATCTTAACACTTATCACAAAGAAAAGAAAAAAATCTTATATTTTCTTAGAGTTGTGAGTTTTTTTTTATCTCATACAAATATAAATACTTCATATTGAAGGAATTTTTTCATAATACTATTGATAATGTTCAGCGCAATGACAGTTTGATATTATTTTGACGTCTCTGATCTCCCATAGAAGCATTTCGTAATCAATAACTTTCTACAAATCATGCCGACTATCGTTAAACTATTTGATGGTGAAAGTCTAATTCTGGAGCTCTGGTGAATATGGAGTACCCCTTCATCCCCATTACTCCCTGGACCACTCTGACTCGGAGTGGTAGTACCTGTTAGGGTCCCATATATGGGTTGAATAAAAAATAATCGAGTTTGAAAATATGAGTTTAACATTTTTTTGAATACCCATCAAGCATAAATAAAACAAAACGAATTTGGCATAAAATAACCCAACAAGGATTGATATGCCGTAAAATCCAACCAACCAATTTTACCCTACGCTCTGTCGGAGATGTTTAGAATTTGCTGGCTTGAATGCTCAGTAGATGGATACTCTCTCAAAAGGGGTGTCTTGGGTATAGCATTAAACTGAATTTGGGGAGTCTGAAGTACTCTTTAACTCTCCAGATCCACTGTGTGGGGTGTCTATTAGGGTCTCATCTCTGGGTCAAGTAGATATGTTTAAAAGTTATTCATATTTGAAAGTACTGTGTGACAAAACAAAAACTGTAAGATAGACAGTAACTTCTTATTAAAATGAAAATTGTATGTCTGTCTTTAACCGAACTACGTCACCAGCGGCATCACAATTCCCATAGTAATTTACGTCATATCGTCAATGAATGTTACATAATAATTATTCATTCTTGATTAATATATTATTCATCAAATATATCTCTATTAAAGTCTAGCTGAGTTAGATTTGCTTCAAAATCAAATACGTTATTATTGCGTTTAAAATTCTGCAGTCTGTGCTATACCTCAGTAAAAAATAAAGGTTCACAGTATATGGTGTGGATAATTTTAATAATGGTTTTAACAAACCTGGCTTTAGTAAATAATTATTTGGTGTTTTTGATTTTTAGTATCACAACTTTATTCTATTATTGTATTAAATCACATTGCATCTTGCTCTGTAGAGTTCATTGATGACTTGCGTACTGTAGTGAGATAGCCAATAGCGTGTTATATCATTTGTATATGTCTACTACAGCGGTAGATATATAAAGATAGTTCAATGACATAAGGGTCTAAGCTACGATAAGCAAACTACTACTACAAGAACATACAAAACTACACATCACAACACACACATTTGTCTAAAATGTATTCAGTGCTTCTCTGATTTCCTAAAGCGAGTTTAACCAATTAAAACGTATGAAAAGCAATCCTATGTATAACGTTTTACAGAAAACAATCGAAATAAAATCAGCAGCCTAGAATCAAAATATGTGTAATATTTTTCATATGCGTACTTATTTAGATTTTCTGTAACGAATATTTTATGCCTGTCTGTAACCGAAAGTATATCAGCACCGGCATCACACTTCCCTTGGTTATTTACGTCATATTCTCAATGAATTAGTGTCAAAATGTCGCCACGAGGCCAGATATTTACGGTGTCAAATGGTACCAGATTAATTCTTTTGTCCTGTGATTTAGTTTTAATTATGGTTGTTTAATACTTGAGGAGTGTAATATAAGTCAGGTCACTGACATATGTGTGTTTTAATCCCCAATGAGGATCAAATATTTCTTAATTTAAAGTTTGAAGTTGAACGATATTTTTCTCCTTTAATATTACATATAGCGTGTGAAAAAAATTCCGACCACATTATAGGCAATTGGCAGTGGTAGCTCCATCTCATTTTTTTTTCATTTTTGATCAGTTGTGTTCATGGCTTAAAGCAGTGGACACCATGCGTTTGCTGATGAAACTTTTTAAAGAATGGAGAATCCGTAATTGGTTCAAACAGAGCTCTCCGGGCTCGTTTTACGTTACGTCGGAATGATGCTGATCTGGATAGAATTACAATCTATAACAGTATCATTTGTATTTGTGGTTCGTCACCTTAACGACCTCGGCCTAAACCATCTAGAGCTACCGACTCACTTTTGACTAATCCCAGTATATATATATATATATATATATATATATATATATATATATATATATGTGTGTGTGTGTGTGTGTGTGTGTGTGTGTGTGTGTGTGTGTGTGTGTGTGTAAATACGGTGAGGAAATTACTCCGACAATATGAGAAGAAAGTATTTAAAAAATATAACAAACACAGGATCTTATGATCAGGGGAAATAATTTTATGTGTCAATACTTAAGCATTTCAGTATATTGTACCATCTTCAGGACACTGTTAAGTAATGTTTATGTGAGGGACAAAATGAAAGATATTAAGTGTATAGTGAATGTGTGAATGTTTGTTATATTTTTTGAATATTTTCTTCTCATATATATATATATATATATATATATATATATATATATATATATATATAATATATATTTGGTTTTATTGAACGAATGACAAGGAATCTTATTTCGAATGTTATCTGTCTAATACAGAATGCAGTTTTTTTTCATTCGTGTTAGCTCATACTGCCTCAAGGAAAGACAAGTGAGTGATTTTTATTTTACGATTCTATACTAGTTGCCTTCATTGGCCAAATAAAAATCGGAATCAGTCGCAGAACTTTCAGTTTCTAAAAGAACGAATAAGTACTTAGTTTTTATTTACTAAGCTTTGGTTAGTTTAGCTCAAAAGTTTCAGGTTGCTTAAATTACCTGCTGTTACAAAGTGGACGCACAGTTAACTATTGAATAAGCTTTTAACATCTATGATCTAATAGGAACTGCTACTTTCAATGTGATTTCGCTCTAAGACGTGTACTTAGTCGGTTATTTATGCATTTATGTGTTCACATGTTCAGTATGGAAGATGTGTCTTTTTATATCGCCTATAATAGGAACCGTTTGCCCCCCCCCCAAAAAAAAACAAAAAAAAACACCGACATAAATATGTAAATATGAATGTACAATGAACATGATTTGTTTCTAGGCATTAGATAACACTAGACAGATTGACATGCCGTTAAAATCAATCAATCAACAATTTTGATAACTATTGTTCCGCCTTTATTACTAGTCGTTTATTAAATGTAATAAGTAATTAAGAGTTACCTCCCCTATTTTACGATGACCTTTAATGGTTATTTTATTATTATCTATTAAACAATGCTTATTTTTAGCACACAGCCATGTCCAGTATGGAAGATTTATTTTTTTATCTCGCCTATAATGGCAAAATATTTTTAAAGCCACAATAGTAATACTACTAAGTCCAACTAGTTAATAATAAAAAAAAAGGAAAGTCGTCGGGGTGCCCTAAAATTGGTATCAGCTAGACGTATCCCCTTGGTCTATCCCCTCGTTAGACCAAGGAGATTGTTTTGGTAAAGAATAAAGAAAAAATTGGACAAAAAGAGCAAAACTCAAACAAGTAGAGGTAGGAGATTTATTTCGTTTTGCATTGAGCAGGGCTTCATCAGTCAATTTAATTTGAGTGATAAAGTCCTGGTTAATGCAGAACGAAATATATCTGCTACATCTACTTGTTTGAGTTTTGCTATTTTTGTCCACTTTTTCCTTTATTCTTTACCCCATTCTATCGGATTTACTCCCACCCTACTATCCTCATATATATATATATATATATATATATATATATATATATATATATATATATATATATATATATATATATATATAAAGCTCTGAATATGATTTCTATGGATCGAAAATATTTTTATAAATCGATATATATATATATATATATATATATATATATATATATATATATATATATATATAAAGAAGCTCTGAAGATGATTTTTATAAATCGAAATATTGTTCAATATTAGCTATGAATATGATATAAAATATTTTCATTTTAACAGCATTGTGTGTTTTTATATCCTTTTATATATAATATATATATATATATATATATATATATATATATATATATATATATATATGTGTGTGTGTGTGTGTGTGTGTGTGTATGTGTGTGTGTGTAAGAGTAGTGAAAAGTAAGTCAGAGGTGCTTGGTAATTGTCAGTTTCTCGTCAATGCGATTTTCAAACCAATGATATTATTCGTATTCGTATTTGGTGGCTACAATTATGGGAAGGTTAGTTTAGTTTTTTGTGTCATAATGGAAATCTGGTTTACTTGAATGTTAAAGAGCCCTCTTTACATTTGAATATAGCACACTACATTATAAATAATGATATATATGAGAGAATCGGACCCAGTTGTATGACGAATTATCCACAGATATTTGCCACTCGTCAGTACTTATATAAAAAGAGATTAAATTTAAATAAAAATGTGACAATAATAATTCTGCGAGAATATCTCTTCACATTTCCGCAAGGAAACCTTGTAAAAAACACTTATGACAACAAAAACAAAACAAAAATAAATAAAAATAAAACAACAATAAAGGAAAACAACAAAAAATATAAGCCATTCGGAAATATATCCCGATATGTGTATAGATAAATCGAGGGTGATGATTTTGGAGTGCTTATTTATTATTAATTTCACAAGATTTCTTCGTGAATATTTTCTTGATTATTTTTTAAAACTGTTCACACTTATCATTTTTGAGTATCAGATATTTATTAGATACATTCTTTCTCTCACTTTCTCTCCCGAGTAAACATTAATATATATATATATATATATATATATATATATATATATATATATATATATATTTGTGAATAAAAAGGTCTTAAATACCATGGGTATCGTGATTATGGACCATTTCCACTCGTAGGTATCTGCGCTTCGTCAGACCAAGTTTTTATTTTATTCAGACTGGCAAATGGACAAAAACGTGGTTTGATGAAGCTCGGTGGGCCCCAGATACCCACGAGTGGAAATGGTCCATAATCACGATACCCATGGTATCTAAGGCCTTTTTATTCACAAATAAATTTGCTATGTTTACAATAATTAAACATTGATCTCTCATACGGAAACCTGTTGGCCGTGGGTGGCGACCCGTGATGCTTAAGGATAGAACCCAGGTGGGTGAGCAGTTCATGACTTGCAATACTCCACTTTGGTCCTATCTTGCGCTAGACGGGCGGTCGGAGAGGCCCCCTCCAATCAATCGGCTGGTCACGTCAAGCCCCAACCCTATTGCCCTTATGGCAAGCCCCTATCCCCTTTTATCATATGGGTGCTAGAAGGCGGTGACTGAGGGTCTACATGTCCTGGGAATGACGTTAAACTATATCTGATGGTGAGGTTCCAGTTTTGGAGGTTTGGGGAATGTGGAGCACCCCTTCATTACCATTGCTCCCTGGTCCACTCTGACCCGAAGTGGTAGTACCTGTTAGGGTCCCATCTATGGGTTAAATAGAAAAACACGAATTAATAAACAAAATTGTATTATCCATTAAGAATTGATTTATTTCAAAACTTTATCGGCATTAAATAACCCACTGAGGTGGATATGCCGTAAAACAAAACGGAAGGCTGCCAAGAATTATAAATGATAGCTAGTAAAACAGTTAATTTTTTATATTGTTGAAGAAGCACTGTACTCTTCTTAGATCTCCAGAAAAACCAGTCTCCCCATTAGATGTAGTTTGATGACATACTAAGGACAGCAAATTTTGTAAAGTATTCTTACTCCTACGTAGGGAATACAGCGACATGGAACGTATCATTTGAAAAACCACTAGCGCTATTTTCAGGAGTGGGAAGGATGAGGTTAATTCCAAATGTCAGATATCCATCTATGCGTTAAATAGATAAAGAACATGAGTTTTTAAGATGAGTTTAAAAGAAATTGAATACCCAAAAAGAATGAATAAAACTAAATTGTCTTCAGCATTAAATAATCTAAGGGTTGAGATGCCGTAAAATCCGACCGACCGAACATCACTAAACTAAAATTCAAAAGGGTCATAGGAAATGGAATGGACGATTCGAGTTCAATTCCTTGACGACTCAAGTTCAAATCCAATAAGATAGAAAATCAAATCCTGAACGACCTGGGTTTAAATCGTGGACAACCAAAGTTCAAATGCAGGACAACCCATGTTCGAATCCAGGGGGACACGAGTTCAAATACTGTACGAATCCTGTTTCTTATTTCAACACTATTTGTTCATTTCCTGCTAATACCCTGGGGAAAGGCACGATGCCCCCTCACCTCTCTCGCCTTCGATGGGTAAAATAATCATTATGGATAATAATATATGGGATTGTTTGCCTTCATATATATATATATACTATAAACTAGCAAATATAGGCACCGGTTGCAATTATTTAAGTGTTGGTGTAAAATATATTATATCAAAATAGAAAGCAGATTTAAAACACAGTGGGGTATAATTGAAAAATAGAACATTTTCGAAACTTACTCTTCCACCACTCAAATATTTCATTGCTAAATTTTTACTCATTTAACTATTTAGTCAAAATAGGAAGTAAAGAATAAGATTTTTTTTTAAACTATTTCTCCTTGTTTATGGATTTCTTTTAAGATTTATGCCAGAGATTTTTGCTCATATTTATCAAAATAAAACCAAACAATTAGAAATCAATAATACCCAGCACATATTTATTAAAATACAATTTTTAATATCAATATGCAAATTAGCCTTCCCGTTCACACTGTAAACTGTTATTTTGTTGTATATAGAAATACAATTGCATGGTATCAATATGTAGATAAGGTAAAACAATCTTATTATAATGGAGATTGTGGGTTTGTCTGTCTGTAACCGAAACTATATTACTATACAAATCACAATTCCCTTGAGTTATTTACATCACATTCTCCATGATTTTATTTTTATTTAAACCTCAATTATTAATAAAATTGTTTAACATTACTTACACTGTTGACCATATCTACATACTAATAACATGCAATTGCATTTATATATACAACAAAATAGAGGTTTACAGTATGAATGGGAAGGCTAATTTGCATATTGATCTTAAAAAATTGATTTTAATAAATATATGCTTAATATTATTGATTTCTAATTGTTTGGTTTTATCTTATTGAATATGAGCAAAAAATCTCTTCAATAAATCTTAAAAGAAATCCCTTAACAAGAAGAAATAACTGTAATATTATTCTTTACTTCCTATTTTAACTAAACAGTTTAATTAGGAAAATTTACCAGTCAAAGACGGGAGTAACGGTAAATGATGGAAGAGTTAGTTTCAAAGCTGTTCTATTTTTCAATCATACCCCCTCTGTTCAAAATCTTTTTATCTACATTCTTATTCAGTTTCATTAGCCTTTCTAATCTAATATCATATTTTATTATAAAATTTAACTAAAATACTTGCACCCGGAGGGTGCATATATTTGCTAGTTCTATTAATAATTGAAGTTCACATCCAATAAGATAGAAAATCAAATCCTGAACGACCTGGGTTTAAATCGTGGACAACCAAAGTTCAAATGCAGGACAACCCATGTTCGAATCCAGGGGGATACGAGTTCAAATCCTGTACGAATCCTGTTTCTTATTTCAACACTATTTGTTCATTTCCTGCTAATACCCTGGGGGAAAGGCGCGATGCCCCCTCACCTCTCTCGCCTTCGATGGGTAAAATAATATTATGGATAATAATATATGGGAGTGTTTGCCTTGTTACGGCAACCAGTCTGGAAGTAAAACTTCGTATTCAAACAAACAAGATCCCGATTCAAAATGAAACTAGTGTCACACCCTGCTCTAGTCGGAGCCGTTGTGCAAATATACACTAAGGTAAGACTCGCAACTATCAGTATCAAAATGGTTTCCTTATCTAAATCAGTACATATATTCATACATACATAGATACGCGAATAAGAATCAAGGTTTATCATTCGGACGGAAGAGACATGTTATTATTTCTAAAGGGTCGATTGTCACTCTATAAATCCAATGCCATTCAAGCCGTATCAATGTCCTGAGGAAAACAAAAACGTTGGCCTACACCCATGAATAGTTTTATGCACGTACAACGATGCACACAAAACTGTGCACACTTATGTAAACAAAAGGGTGGGCAACTTTGGCCAGCGAGTGTGAATATCAGAAAAATTTACAATAATGCCCATTCACTTTTCTTGTAGGCCAACGTCAATAAACACACATGACGACAAGGAATTTTCAGTGTCTGATCGAATTCTTTGATCGATGGGGGCGCCATTTTGTCAGCTGAACAAATCTTGCGATTGTTGTGAATGTTGGTCGTGATTTCGCCATTCAAAGTCGATCGGGTCACAGTGTGATAAGTGTCCAGATCGCAATCAATGATTGTCGATTTTATGAATCAGAGAACAAAGTTCGTGATTTGGGGCCGGGACTGTGGCGGGTGGATGTGAGGGGCGGTGGTCTTGTTTGGATTTGAAAATGAGGAAAAACACAGGCAAGCTGTAACAGAAGTTTTTTCAAAGCAGTTTTAATCTTTGAATTTATCTTTTTTATCCACCAGTTTTTTGGGTTTTTTTTTCATTTGCTTTTTTAACGGCTGCACATTTCCATTTTACATCAAGTGGTTGATTTGTTGATCGATTCGATTCGATTTTAACGGAATGTCAATCCAGCTAGGGTTATTTTATGCCTAGACATTAATGAATTACATTCATTGTAGGTATGCTTTGTCTTTGCACATGTTAGTATCTAATACACTTATCCAATTTAAAAGTGGTTGACTGATTGATTTTAACGGAATGTATATATAATATATATATATATATATATTATATATATATATAAGAAATGGATATAAAGTAACCTACTCGAGTTTTCATCATCTGAATCGTCAGGGTTAAATCCGCTGAATTAATGAGTTTTCGATTAATATCAGTTGATACCACGTATGTTCTGTTGAAACGGGTCTTATCGTTACAGATAGACGCTTGTTTATGCATTTAAAAAACTCACCGGAAACCAAACCAAAACCAACCAAAAATAAGTTTAATCTTTTTTACTTATTTAACCACTCTCACACCCTGTAATCTACCCTTCATTAAATAACAAATGAAAAAGTAATTCCCACAAATTAATTCACATTTTCTAATCCAATAAACAAAAACAGATTCCGGTGAGTTTTTTAAATCCATAAACAAGCATCTATCTGTAACGATAAGGCCCGTTTCAGCAGACATACGTGGTATCAACTGATATTAATCGAAAACTTGATTAATTCAGCGGATGTAACCCTGACGATTCAGATGATGAAACTCGAGTATGTCAGCGGGTCACTTATTGCCTTGAACAGTGAATATATATATATATGTAACCGAAATGACGTCACTGCTTACATCACATTATCCAAAATGGTCATGAGTAAAAAGTAAAGTCATGTTGGTATTAGCCAGACAGCGAGGGAGTCTATACCCTTTTCAGTAGCGCTAGACCAAGGAGATTATTTTAGCATCTGAGATGGAGCACCACACCGACCATCAGCTCCCCACTTTACTTTATATTAGATATCAATATATGTGACATCTTTTTTATAATGGAGATTCAGAGTCTGTCTGTAACCAAAACTACATTACTGCTTATGTCACAGTGTAGCATTAAAATATGTAAGAATAGTGAAACATTAATGGCCGATATTTTCATATCATTGATTAAAAGATTCTATAAATGCTATAATCAATAATATCCAAATGTTGGATCTTTTTTTTTAATAATAGCTGATGATGGTCATAAGTATTCAAAATTTATATATTTATGAACATTTTGAACTCATCAGTTCTTACAAAATCCTGGGTATGACACAAAACTGAATTTGATGGGGAGGCCCCAGTTCTGGAGTAACCCCTTCATTGCCATCACTCCCAGATCTACTCTGACTTGGAGTGGTAGTACATGTTAGGGTCCCATCTATGGGTTAAATAGATCTGTATAAAAAAATTTAGTACTGTATAGGACCGTGTGCAACCCCCCTCCCCCCAAAAAAAACCCTCAAATAACTTCATAAAAAATGAGAATATAAATGTATAATGAATGTGATTCCTTAACCTCTAGGTATAAAATAACCCTAGACGGGTTGATATGCCATTAAAACCTATCAATCAATTCAGGAAACCAACTTTTTTTTGGTATTTTCCTGGTGTTATAGGTAATTGAGTTTTACCCCGAATATCCACCCTTAATAACATTGATAATCGAGTGGAATAATGGATTAGGAAAATAGATGGAAGATGTTTGTAGACAATCTCAACCAAAAACCAATCATTGCTTACGGTCTTGATGATTGTGTTATAAACGAATTAGTGTAAAATTATCGTCGTGTGTCAGCGGGTCACTTATTGGCCAGAAACAGATATACGGGTTGATATTAACTGTTTGATAAACTAAAATAATCACGTCATCTGGAGCCAGCGGTTGGGATTGGGTTAACAGGCGGTGTGGTCACATCGTCGTCCGGGTCGATGTTGAAGCTTGGATACATAATTTAGAGGAACTTTTTTTCTTCCCTCTAATACGATGTTCTTTTAAATATTAACGTGCTCACTGTGTAATGGTGATTGTTGTGGAAAGTGGACATGTTGATCCGAGTTCAAATCCTGGATGAGTCGGGAGATTTAGACTATTTGTCTAAGCTCCCTGAAATAGACTATAATGCTAAATCTCTAAGTCTTTGGTTATTTCTTTACTCATATATTTGCTCTGTGACTCTAACATTAAGAGCACGCACTGAGCTCTCAATTTACGACTTGGTTTTATTTAAATAAAACTCTTGTGTCGTGAGGAAGATTTCTTCTCTGGACTTTTGGATTATATACATATATATATATATATATATATATGTGTGTGTGTGTGTGTGTGTGTGTGTGTGTGTGTGTGTATGAGTATAAATTTAGTCAAATATCAGTAATGTACCATTATCTTGCTAGGTTATATGAAAGTTTGAATTCAGATTTTTCCTTCTCCTAGACTGGTTGCCTAAACAAGGTTATATATATATATTAATTCAAAATATATGAGCTGTTTCCAACTTGTTTCTGACGAACGAAATATAGTCCCCCGACACACAGAGGCGGTAGGGTCACATCGTCGTCCGGGTCGATGTTGAAGCTTGGATACATAATTTAGAGAAACTTTTTTTTATTCCCACTAATACAATGTTCTTTTAAATATTAACGTGCTCACTGTGTAATGGTGATTCTTGTAGAACGTGGACACGTTGATCCGAGTTCAAATCCTGGACGAGGCTGTTTTGAATTTCAAATAGTGCTAATACCCTTCGGAAAGGTAAGAATCCAATTATTCCCCGTTCATCAACTACACGCGAGTAGGACGTGGCACAAGGTCAATTCTTCAACGGAGTTTGACAAGTTTAAATTAAGATTTTTCCTTCTCCTAGACTGGTTGCCTAAATACGGTTATATACATATAGTAATTCTAAATATATGAGCTGTTTCCAACCTGTTTCTGAGGAACGAAATATAGTTCCCCCCATATATATATATATATATATATATATATATATATATATATATATTTATATATATATATATATATATATATATATATATATATATATATATATATGTATATGTGGTGTGTGTGTGTATACGTGTGTGTGTGTGTTTGGGCAGCATTTTTTCATTTATGCATGTTGAATTAAACAACCGACACATCTCCTGTTTAACAATTTTATTTGCGATTTTTTCAAGGTTTCTGCCCACCTTTTTAATATTTGGGAGGAATTCGTGGATTAGTCCTATCAATTCTCTTCCTTCCAGCCTCCATGTCCATTAATATAATTTGAAGAATTGGAACACATCACCTCTAGTGATGGCGCTTCGAAGTACCAAAAGTACTCGGGACATGAACTTTGATGGACTAATCCACGAATTCCACCCAAATATTAAAAAGTTGGCCAGAAAAAGTTGGCCAGAAAAAAATCGCAAATAGAATTGTTAAACAGGAGGTGTGTCTGTGATTTAATTCAACATGCATATATATATATATATAATATATATATATATATATTATATATATATATATATATATATATATATATATATATTAATCATAATCAGATATTCAAATGGAATATTCAAATATAACTTAATCCCAAAAATGAGGAATATTTTGGCATGTATTTTTGTGTCATTTAACTAAATAGGAAATAGCTTTTAGCAAACAATCACAGGTTTTAGGATAATAATAATAATAATAATAATAATAATAATAATAATAATACAATCTGCCAAAATACTCAGAAGTGTCCTGGAGACCTGAGGAGACTTGCTGTCACTCAGACTCAAGTGAAAGATCATCAGCTAATGCTGTGTGAAAAACTCAAAAGGAGTAAATAATAATTAATAATAATGATAATAATAATAATAATAATAATAATATATATATATATATGTATATATATATATACATATATATATATATATATATATATATATATATATATATATATTATATATATATATATATATATATATATGATTCTAGATCACCCATTTGATACATAATTTATTTATTGTAGTTTAGAACATGAGAAGAATTTCAGTATCTAGGCATATTTTTTTCTAAATACAATTCATGTGTCTGTGTGGGTTGAAACAGCTGCTACTTGATAATTTCTCTTGATATGTTGCATTTTTACGGACAAATATATTTTATCTATGTCGCCACAATTTTTTATGGTTGTTATGTTTTAAAAAATCTATAATAAAAAAACGGATATAAACCACATTTTAGATGAGAATTATTTTCATCATTTTAGCCAGAAACCCAGCTGAGGGATGTCATTCGAAGGTTTTCGTTTGCTTTTTAGGGCTAGGGTTAGCTCAGTCGGTAGAGCGTTCGGCTAGAAACCACAAGGTTCCTAGTTCGATTCCGGTCATCGCCAACTCAGCGTTATGAGTAGCACAGAGATCTGTGCGGTAAAGTAAGGAGCTGATGGTAGGTATGGCGCTCCACCTCAGATGCTAAAAAACAATCTTCTTGGTCTAGCGCTAGTGAAAAGGGGATAGACTCCCTCGCTGATTGGCTGATACCGACATTAAGCCGCCCCGACGACTTTACTTTACTTACCGGTCCTAATAGCAGTCATGAGTTTACTTCCAACACACACACACACACACACACACACACATATATATATATATATATATGAGAAGTAAATACACAAGCAATGTGTTTATGATATGGCTTTTTTTAGCCGACACTTTTTGGGAGAATATGTGCTTAATTGAAGTCGTACCTAATTCTGAAAGTTAATTAATTAATAATGCCCGCCTAATTAATTAATTGTTAATTAACTTTCAAAATTAGGTACGACTTCAATTAAGCACATATTTCTCCCAAATAATATAATATATATATATATATATATATATATATATATATATTATTATTATTATTATAATGGAGATTGTGTGTTTTTCTGTCTGTAACTGAAACTACATTATTACTCAAGTTACAATTCCCTTAGTTATTTACATCACATTCTCAATGAGTTTTATTTTTATTGAAACCTCAATTATTAATAAAATTGTTTTACGTTATTAATACTGTTAACCATATCTACATACTAACAACATGCAATTATATTTATATATACAACAAAATAGCGATTTACAGTGTAAACGGGAAAGCTAATTTGCATATTGATATTAAAAATGTGATTTTATTAAATATGAGTTTAGTATTATTAATTTCTAATTGTTTAGTTTTATTTTAATGAATATAAGCAAAAATCTCTTCAATGAATCTTAAATGAAATCCATTAAAAAGAAAAAATAACTGTAATTTTATTATTTATTTCCTCTTTTAACTAAATACTTAAATTAGAAAAAATAACAACGAAAGACGAGAGTGATGGAAGAGTAAGTTTCAGTTGTTCTATTTTTCGATTATACTCGCTCTGTTTCAAATCTTTTTATCTGCATTTCCCATTTAGTTTCATTAGCCTTTCTAATTTAATACGATATTTTATTATATTAAAACTCAAATACTTGCACCCGGAGGGTGCATATATTTGCTAGTATATATAATCCAAAGGTCCGGAGACGAAATCTTCCTTACGACATAGGAGTGTTTTTTATTAGACCTATCGCAGTTTGCAGAGCTCAATGTGTGCTCTTATTGTTAGAGTCATAGAGCAAATTTATAAGTAAAAATATAACAAAAGACTTAGAATTTTTGGATTATAGTCTATTTCAGGAAGCTTAGACAAAGTGTCTAACCCTACCAAATCATCAGATGCGAATCTGGTCGGATCTGATGATTTGGGAGAGTTAGACACTTTGTCTAAGCCTCCTAAACATACACACATAAACACACAAACATATATATAAATATATGTGTGTGTATGTGCATATGCGTGTGTGTGTGTGCGCATAAATACATACTTGTCTTTGTGTCAGAGTCAGAGGATAATTGTATGCATATGCATATATATTATATATATATATATATATATATATATATATATATATATATACATTAGGGTCTCTATATATTTATGTATTCATATCTATATCTATATTTGTAACAAATTTATATGTATATAGATATGCATACCTGTATGCCTTGATAAATCTACACATTGATATATTTACATATGTACATAGATACATATGTATTATTGTCAGTACATATATATATATATATATATATATATATATATATATGTGTGTGTGTGTGTGTGTGTGTGTGTGTGTCGATATATATATATATAATTTAGTAAATGTTAAATTATTATTTATTATTTAGTGTATTTATTTACTCTCTTCTTATTAATATGAAATAACAAATTGATTTATGTTCTCTAACATATTTAAATACTCATTTTGATTTGACTAAAACAACATTTTTAGAATATCATTATAATGACTTTAATAACAAATCAATAAATTAACTATCAACAAATCATACATACGTATAGTTTCTACTTAAAAAAATAAATAAACAAATAAATAATAAATAATTAAATAAACAATTAAATGAATAAATGAAATAAATTCCCATACAACATACACTAAATAATAAATAATAATTTAACATCTACTAAATTACAAATATACTACATAATAAAAACAGGTGACAATTATTAAACTAAAATCTAATAATCATCATTAATTGAATAAATAATAAATGTTTACAATATATAACTATCAACCACAAATGTTATATACTTTTATTCTACATTATTTTCTTGATTTATATCACAAAACACTATATATATATATATATATATATATATATATATATATATATATATGTGTGTGTGTGTGTGTGTGTGTGTATGTGTGTGTGTCTGTGTATTATATGTGTGTGTGTGTGTGTGTGTGTGTGTGTGTGTGCATATATGAGTATAAATTTAGTCAAATACCAGTAGTGCACCATTATCTTGCTAGCTGATATTTATTGCTTTACTTTGTGAAATGACTTTCGTCAGGTCATAAATCCAGCTTTGCAATCATTTGCCGAACGTTTTATGACAGCCAAAAGTTTAGATCAGCTTTTGTGACAATACAGACGATTGGAAGTTGACATTTCCCCGGTTACATGGTCTGCAAAACGTGACAAACTTTGAAGTACATTCCTCAAGAAACATGTATTTCGACACAACATTTTTACAAGGTCTTGACGTAATCTTTTTTCATTGATAATCTTTTTTTAGCACAGTTCTAATGCTGAAAGAACTCAAGACCCAATTCAAAATGTTACTTATATTTATATTGTAAAAAAAAATATAGTAAGACAATGACATTGGGCCCAAATACACGAACATCGTTGAAGTTAGTGCAATTTACATTCAAATCTGATATCAACTCGTACAAATATACGAGGCTGTGTCAAAAATTAATCTCATTTTGTGGATCACATCCCAACTTCTCCACGTGGTCACCGTTTCTCTCAATAGCAATGTGCCACCTTGGAATGAGAGCATCTATTCCTGTCCCTTAAAATTTTGTTGACTGTGAGAGTGAGTAAAAAGAGTAATGCCATTTTGTTTAGGACAGTTATTATTGCCAACACAGGAACATGTATCATACATAGAAAGGAAGCTGATCCTCTGTGGATCACATCCCTACTTCTCCACCGTTTCTCTCAATAGCAACGTTCTACCTTTGAATGAGAGCATCTATTCCTCCCCCTTAAAATTATGTTGACTGTTCTTTGAGCCATTTCTTCACAGCAGATTTCACTTCCTTTTCACTGGAATAATGTTTGCCTCTCAAACCCTCTTTCATGGGGCCCAAAGTGATGATAGTCTGATGGCGCTAAATCTGGTGAGTATCGAGGATGCGAAGTGTAGGGGATGTGATCTACAGGGAACAACTTCATTTTGATGTATGATACATGTTACTGTTATATACTCAAATACCAAACATGGGTATATACACAATAAGTTCTTTAATACATATATATATATATATATATATATATATATATATTATATATATATATATAGAGAGAGAGAGAGAGAGAGAGAGAGAGGAGGGGAGAGAGAGAGTGGACAGATAGGTATTTAGACGATGTATAACTTACTTGTTAATTCTACTTCTTTGACCATTTGTTTTGTTTGGTTTGTTTTGTTTTACGGCATATCAACCTCGGTGGGTCATTTAATGCCGACAAAGATGTGAAATGAATTCATTGTTAATGCATAATACAATTTTATTTATAAACTCATGTTTTTCTATTCAACCATTAACGTGACGTGCGAGACTTCAACTGCCAGTAATTTTCCATCCGTGATAGGAAAAAACTATCCCCACAGAATTACAGGGTGTTGCCAATAATCCATGCTACCCATGGATTATGCAACAATACTGTTTTGGTAATTATAAACAAAATATCATAAAATGTGTTCTTAATAACAATTAAGTTCATTTCAGATAATATGCAACAGCAATCTTATGCTAGGAATTTAGCCAACTAAAGGTGAAAAGTCGCGTTGTTACATTCACACTCGGACTAATACCCTTGGGAAAGGTATAACCTTCTCATCCCTCCCCAGTTATGGGTTGAATAGTGCCACTACTGTTCTTCTACAAAAACGGGGTTTGGCATCAAATAACCCCGGATGGTTGATATGGCGTTAAACAAAGGAAACCAAACAAAAACAAACCAAATATTTCGACCGCCCTGTCGGTTGAGGCGTTAGAATGCACCTCTGCAGAGGGGTAAGACTCCCCCAATGGGGCCACCTGTTGGCCGTGGGTGGCGACCCGTGATGCTTAAGGATAGAGCCCAGGTGGATGAGCAGTTCTTGACATGCAATACTCCACTTTGGCCCTATCTTGGGCTAGATGGGCGGTCGGAGAGGCCCCCTCCGATCAATCGGCTGGTCACGTTAAGCCCTAGCACCTATATGATTTTCCCAACCCTATTGCCCTTATGGCAAGCCCCAACCCCTTTTTATCATATGGGTGCTAGAAGGCGGTGGCTACGGGTCTACATACGTTAAACTCTATCTGATGGTGAGGTTCCAGTTTTGGAGGTTTGGGGAATGTGGAGCACCCCTTCATCACCATTGCTCCAAGGTCTACTCTGACCCGGAGTGGTAGTACCTGTTAGGGTCCCATCTATGGGTTACATAGAAAAATGTATTTATAAAAAAATTGTATAATCCATTTATTTCAAAACTTTATCGGCATTAAATGACCCACTGAGGTTGATATGTCGTAAAACAAAACAAAACAAACCAAACCAAATATTTCGAAATACGGTTTAAAAATAAAGTTTTATACGAGAGTCATTCAATGAATAAGCGAACTTCCGGCACTTTAGCCACTACTCCAGGCGACTCTCCCTTGCAAAATTCGCCTGAATTTATTGAATAACCCTCGTATAAACACTTACTTTTGAAGATTACCCCGAAATGACATAACAATGTTTTATACGATATAAGTGCCTATTTCTATATTCTATATATTTCACTTATGTCAATTCCGGTCTCAGTATCTCGATTCACTTAGAAGATCAACAACCCTTTTTTTACTTCATATAAATGTCCAACCGATACTGGCATTACAACGACATTGTTAACCATTTGAATTCTCTTCCTTACGCTGTAATTGTCGAATTTCCATAATCACGTGTCGCCGTTTATTTACAGAAGGAAGTCGCTTAAATACATCGATTTAGAAAGACTGGAACATTTTCTGACCCCGTTGAGAATCGAAATCTCTTGTAAACGTTTCCCGATGTCTCAAATAGTCGGTGAATCAATTTTGTTCGGCCATATTTGCTAAGTTGACCGCCAGAATCGTTTAAAAGAAGCCGGGGCGAATTGTTTAGCGCTGAATTGTTATGCTAATAGCTGTGTACGAAAAATGCGCAAAACAAGTATAAATAAAATTATTCATGACCCTACTGGCCTCTAAATAACCAGGGAAGGTGTCAACGCATGGCATTTTGGACGGAAATGTTGTCCTATACTAAGATTAGTTTAGTTTGTTGGAAACGTGTCGTCGTAGCAAGTGGACACGGCGAGACGAGTTCACATCCTGCACTTAGCTGTTTGCATTTCAATTTAAGGTATTTCAAAAGGTATCCTGAATATGCAACTAAACTACGTCTGATTGTGAGTCTCTAGTCTTGGAGAGCTGAGGAGTAAGCGTACCTAGTCTTCGCTATTACTCCCAGGTTTACTCTACACTGCAGTGGTAGTACCTGTCTATGGATCAAATGTGTGTTTTTAAAGAATATTTGTTTTCAATAAGACCGCGAGTAAAACAATAACAACAACACAATTAAAATTATTGTAGTTAGTCATATAAGAGATTTCATTGGAAATTAGACTACGTTGAATGTGGGGCTTTCAAACCACTCATGGAGTGAAGCAATTTCCAACGTGTTAGCCCACCAACTACCACGATACTACCAACTATAACGGGTATCTTTCATGGTTTGAACCGTTTTGGTAACGTTATATATATATATATATATATATATATATATATATATATATATATTTACCAACCCCTCCGCACGAGTAGGATGTGACACAAGGTCAATTTCTTAAGCGGAGTTCAACAGGTTTGAATTCAGAGTTTTCCTTCTCCTAGACCGGTTGCCTAACCAAGGTTAAAGAGCTCAGCCTGCCCTACTATTTATCCATAGCTGGAGGGAGAGTAGGATTCATACCTTTCCCAAGGGTGTTAGCGCTAAGTGAAATGCAGTTACCACATCCAGGAGTTGAACTCGGGGCGACGAGTCCATTCCCCATGACTTTAAACATTACACCACGCGCTTCCTATATAACGTTATATATAAGTCACAAACTAGCATGTACCAAAATATTGCAAAACTTTATACTCGCCCTCGTATTTACACAATGTACATATCTGCGACTATTATTCTCGTCTTGTTTATTATATATATAATGCATTAACCACTTTACTTTTGAACCATTTTCAAGAAATTACAAAATTAACCATCTATTTGGAAATAAGAAAAGGTCGCACAGAGTTCAGTGTGGGGAGTGGGAACAGTGATGCACTTACTTAAACCTGTGTTTCACTAAAACATGCGTTTGAAAATTCAACATTATTTGGCTTCAACATTATTTTCAAATTTGCCACACGACTGTTTTGGCGCGTATAGCATATCTTGAATAGATTGATAGAATTATAAGGAATAAACAACACAGCAAATGAAAATAACCTATCCATGTGAACTGAGCCGGTGAAAGATGGACGATGCGGATTCATCTTTGTGACAACGGCAGAGTCATCATTGCTGTCAGAAGTTGGATGCCTTTTTTGGTGCAGATTTTTAAACGTGCAGCATGCATACGCAATGATGGTAAGTAGGTATTTACCAAGCCCGTTCGTCGCGGTTAGGATGTAACACAACTTCGCAAGTATGGAGCTTCCTGCGAGGATCGAACTTCCTATTCAGTAGTAATGGATCTGCAAGAATAGCATGCTAACCATTATACCACGATGGAGTACTTTGGCAGTGATGATAATTATATAGAGAACAGTTGGTTATTGGATTTATTTCTTTTTACAATAATGCTATTGGACAATGGGCGAATCCCAAAGGACATCCTTTATGCGGAAGTATAATCTAAAAAGAGACAGATTGGTCACCCCAGCTGCGCTTTAAAGGTGTCCGTAAACACGATCTCAAGACCTCTAACATCAACCCTGCCAGATGAGAAGATTTGGCTCATGACACCCTTCAGCAGCAGCAGGCTCTCCGAGATGGGCTGCTCATGTCTGAAACTACTCTGGTGCAACACCATGAAGTAAAGAAGACAAAGAAAAAGCAACAGCAACAGGGTACTGGTATACCATTAGTATCTTCATGACTGGATGTCACATCTGTGGTCGATTCTGTCTTTCACGAATTGATCTTCACAGTCCCGGAAGTTGCTACACCTAAAACTTAACACTAAAGTCAAATAAGTAAAAGGAATAATAAATATTTGATGTATCTCAATAATTGTAGGTCAAACCAAGCAAATATTCGATTGTTGTTGTTCGTTTCTCGTTTTGACACAAAATGTTATTGACATTCTGAATTGGCGCCAAAACACCTCAGCGCCAAAATAGCGAGGTCAAAATGTCAGTGCCAAATATTCCAATGTCGCATCTAATTACTGAACAGGCTCATCGTTGCTTAACTTCAGTGATCTGAGGAGAAACGATTGGAATCCACGTAGTTTAGTAGCTAACGTACTGGACTACAAATCATGTTGGCATCCTTCTGTCTGCTAAGGACGATGGCGTAGTGTCCGAATTCTTTTTTTTAACTCCATCTGCGTGAGCGGTCGAACAGGCCAATTTTTGAATGGCACTCTCTGTTACAGTGACAGCAAACAAACGGTGATTCTTGCTGGAATTGCAGTTGTCTCTCCTTCATTCTGAATCTATTTCCTGTGGCGGCTTCTTTCCTCTGCAAATCATAGTAAGGGGTTTCGAACTCCAGTCGCGCTATACATTTCACTTTCAAACTCGTATCCTTGAAAAGCATGAACTCTAACATAAAGTGGTATCACTAATGTTCTACAATGATTTGTTAATTTCTTGTTACTGAAAAAAAAAAAGGCGAGAGTAAAAAATGATTTTTAAAATTGATTACAAATTTCGCAAATATTCTTTTCCATTTAAAGTAATACACTTTTTTTTTAATTAATTTAATAGTTTACATATTACAATAGAAAGGATTCAAACGAGGAATTATATGGAATAGTTTTTATCTATTTCATTAATATTAATTGTTCTTTATTCTATGTATTGACGACTTTGGTAATTGTGACGTAAGCAGTGACATAGTTTTGGTTACAGACAAATAGAGACCAAATCCCATTATTAATACATTATGTTTCAACCTTATCCGCTATTCTGCCCCGATAATATGGATGTCTCTGCATCTGTCTTTTTGGTCCTCAATTCTATTTTCAGACTAATTTTGCCAATTCGCAAAGCCATTTCCAGTCGAATGTTGTGCTAAACAAAAGTCCTACTTATTTAACCATCGCACGCGAGGGAGTGAGAGTTACTGCAGGCTTTCAGCGGTTCCCCTTTTGAGAGAGTAACCTTTTGGTAGCAGTGCTGTTAGTAAGATCACTGTATTATATTCCCAAGTGTGCTACGCCGAAAAGATTAACGAGGAAAGATGTTAGGCTAAGTACTTTTATTTTTATATGCATTCTTATAAAATTGAGTGGTATCACGTAGAGAATACTGTCGTTTATAGTAACACAGACTTGCTATTAAATGCGACATGAAACTACTCGGTGAATTTAATTAAGTACAATTCGCCGCTGTCGATTTCTTTTCGAATCTCGATGAATAGTGAGATTCGAATCGCATATCGCAAATGGGCAGGCATGTTTGAGGGAGAATATTACCACAAAAGTCCATAAAATCTAGCCCTGATTCTCAGTTACAGAGCAAACTATATATATATATATACGAGAGTCATTCAAAATAAAAGGAGACTTATATATATATATGCATAGGGGCCGGGTTAGCTCAGTCGGTAGAGCGTTCAGCTAGAAATCACAAGGTTCCTAGTTCGATACTCGCCCTCGCCAACTCAGCGTATGAGTAGCACAGGGATCTGTGCGGTAAAGTAAGGAGCTGATGGTAGGTGTGGCGCTCCACCTCAGACGCTAAAATAATCTCCTTGGTCTAGCGCTACTGAAAATGGGATAGACTCCCTCGCTGCATGGCTGATACCAACATTAGGACGCCCCGACGACTTTACTTACTTTATATATATATATATATATATATATATATATATATATAATATTATTAAGAAATTTGAAAAACGAAGTGTTCCAAAAATAAAGATGAATTTATTTATCGTCGCTTAAACGTTTAAAAACAGAACAAAAATCAGAATTTTAATATTCAATTGTTGTTCCGTTCCTGGTTTGATCAATTCCGATATTTTGGCTGAACTTTCACCCTTTTCCAAGGTATATGATATGAGACGGTCTGGTGTTGGTTAAGTCGTCACCCGATAGAGTATTGAACAGGCTAATCGCTTCTTAACTTCATGGATTTCGCGGAAAGAAATCCTTGCGCTGAGAAAAAAAACAGCAAATAGTTTGATTGTAAAAAAATATACTACCAAACATCAACCGGGAAGAAAAAATTTTTTTTTGATAAAAGAAAAGACCAAGATAATCGTACCAACAAAAAATAATCTATTGGTACAATATTTTGGCCAAAAGAAAAAACAATTTATAATGCATAATATATATAAAGATATATATATTCATATATTCAAAACAAAACCGCCAGGAGACTAAAGCTAATAAGTAAAAAGTGGGCTCAATACCTAAGTAGAGCAAATAATAAAGATAAATCTAATGAGTCAGACGAACCTACTTAAAGTTTTTGTTTAATGCTCTTCAGGGCTAAGATCTGACTGAGAGTCAGACTTAGCCCTGCAAGGCATTAGCGAAACTTTTAGTAGGTTCGTCTGACTCATTAGATTTATCTTTATATATATATATATATATATTATATAATATATAATATATATATTAAGAAATTGAAAAACGAAGTGTTCCAAAATAAGATGAATTTAGTTATCGTCGCTTAAACACTTCGGTTTATTTAAACCTTCATCAGGATAGATTATTGGGGTGAAGTAACTCGAAGAAATACATTTCAGTTAAGCATTGATAAATAATTCATCTTACTTTTAAAAAGAAAATGCCATAACTAGACTGCTTCAGTTCCAGTGATCTTTTGAAAAAGAGTATTATCTCGAAAATTCAAGAATTAAAATACAAGTTAACACACAACATCATTGTTACCGTATTATTATTTTTTCTTTACACCTGCATTGTGATAGCCTTCTAAATTCAACCTCCTAACCAATATAATATATATATATATATATATATATATATATATATCAATAATTTTACGGTAGTATTCAACAGCGCTTGAAAAAGAGTACAATGGGAAAGAAAATTAACAAGCGGTTCCCAAATTACTCATGCATATCCCGGTCGGATGCCTGTTGTTGCCGCAATTTTTCACAGACGTATTTACAAGTACGCCAAAATCGTTGAGTCCTGACGATAATGCAGATACACTCTGGATTTCACCAGAAACCCCTTTAGCCGAATTTTTGGCCTTGATGTCAATTTGCTGTCAGACCAATCCGTCTTAAGAGGCCCTACCAAAAACTTTTAGTTGCGGACACATCTCTAGCACGTTGGTCATAATCCTGTCTCGGTGAGGAGGGAACGAACTTCTTGGCATTTTGTATTCAAACTATTTGAACTTCTTTGTAGCCATGAAAACGGTGCCTGTTGACGACCAAAATAGCCTACTACGCATTTTCCAGATAAATGATTTAAACACTCGAGTATATCATTAAGATCTTTGGCAGTTTACAAAATTCTTCCGAGGCAGGCTTCCTCTTTTCGTCTGTTACACCACACGAATCTCACGGAATCAATCAGCCATGTACAATATTGGCAAATTCCTGGAGAGGAAAAAAAAACTGAAACGATTTTCAAAGAAAAATCATTTCTACTCACTCGTATGTACGATTATATGTGAGAAACGTCCGTCGCTTGGAAAATTACAGTAGTGACAAAGCACACGGGATACCGACACTTGGACTAATTCAGTGCATCAAGCGAACACTGCTATATCCCGCCATAGTTCTATCACGTGACTGATATTGTATCATTAGGAAAGAAGCCCTCTATACATTGACATATCAAAAAATTAATAAATAGCTGCATTTAAAAAACAAAAAAAAAAACAGGATAATTTATTCAATGTATATAAAAAAAAACTCAAGTTTACTTTATTTTGTGATTTAAACAGGAGTTTAACATTTTTGTCTATTACGAACATTTTCACATACCGTATTTGACGGCATATAGGACGCACGGACATATAAGACGCACCCCCATTTCAGCAGTTGAGATTCAGGAAAAATAAGTTTTTAGTGTATTTACTCCCATATATAATATATATATATAATATATATATATATATATATTATATATATATTATTGCATATATCGTTGAAAGCTGTCTAGCTATGCATTACACGAGTAGAAACGTAGCTGTATAAAAGCAATATGGCAGGACAGGCAAGCAATAAGCATACACAAGACATCTCAATAGCAGGAAATAATGATAATAATAATAATAATAATAATAATAATAATAATAATAATAAAAATAAAACTTTAACTTTGTGTGTGTGTGTGTGTGTGTGTGTGTGTGTGTGTGTGTCTGTTCAGTTTTTTATTATTATTCAGATCTGCTCGCCCTCTTAAGCATACATTTTTTGTTTACTAACAGGACCATCTGATTCCTTATATATATAATTAATATATATATATATATATATACTATAGCATTCCAACTAAATTAAGATCCATCTCGAACAAAATAAAATCCAATTTTTAATTGGACGTTTTCTTCAAAAATAAGCATATTCATTTCCCCCCCAAAAAATGAAATCCAAAACAGATTGTTCTTTTTTTTTTCTTTTTTTCGCGATTCTATTTCAAAAATACTTTTTTTTTAATCTATTTTTTTTTCCTTGGACGTCTTTTTCAAATCCATTTCGAAAAAGATCAAATCCAGAACAGATTTTTCCATTTTTTTTTTACAAAATAATAAGATCCATTTAAAAAATGTTCGAATCCAGTTTTTGATATATCGGTTTCTTTAAAAAAATAATAAGAGACCGTCCTAAAATACGATGCAACTTTAAATTTACTTACACCAAGAATGAAATGTTCTAATATCTAATCACCTTTAAAGACTCCTAAACTTAAAAGTACGTAATAACGCACAATATTGTATATACAATATTCCAATTGTATACACAATATTCAATCGCATACCGTTTTTTTTTTTAAAATTATGTGTGTCCCGACATTCAGCACGTGATATTTCAATGTCCTGCTGAAGATCGTAGATACATATTTGATGTATATTTAATTATGATCCACATTTTATATGTATCTAATAATCAAGACGTTTTAAACGTCGACCATAATCTTTTATTAATTATTAAAAACCATTTTCTTACTCTTATTTTTCACAATTATTTATTACTTTTCCACACACACACACACACACACACACACACACAATAATATATATATATTATATATATATATAATATATTATAACATTTTCATATTATCAATCTAAGCCTGAAGAACATACCAGAAGATCTGAAACACCTTTTGCATATGTAAACAAAAAGAATTGAAAACAAATTTTTTTTCTGAGCTCGTTTGAACTCGTGTTGACGAGTCCATTTCCTATGACTTTTACCATTACACCGCGCGCTTCCTACTTCTTTTATGATATGTATTGATTAATATACGCTTAACGATTTCTAAATATTATGCTCTTCATTTTAGCTAGAACACATTTAGTCTCGTCATTTAACGCGCTGTTTTCGCATTAGTTTTTCATTTCTTCTTTTGTTTGTTTTTGTTTTTTTTTCCTTATTTCATTGCTGTAATTCAAGAGACGAAAATCGAGACTTCTCATCCATTAACGAACACTAAAACAACACACTTTAAAATGGAAGGAAAATATTCATTAATCTCATTTTCACAACGATCGTTTACACGTGCTCTTTCTCGGCAGATTGAATTATGTTTCACACATATGAAGATAAAAGAATTTCCTTAGTATTTTTACTGAAATATCTACAAGAAGTGTTCAAAATTATCCGCAACTTTAGCCATAACATATACATATATCAATACATTATTCATTAATCTATAGGTTAAATAGAAAAATGTGTTTATAAAGAATATTTTCGGGCAGATTGACCGCCCTGTCGGTCTGAGGCGTTAGAATGCACCGACTGGCACCTCTGCAGAGGGGTAAGACTCCCCCAATGGGGCCACCTGTTGCCGTGGGTGGCAACCGTGATGCTTAGGAAGAGCGCAGGTGGATGAGTAGTTCATGACATGCAAATACTCCACCTTTGGCCCTATCTTGGCTAGACGGGCGTCGGATCATTCGGCTGGTCACGTCAGCCCTAGCACCTATATGATTTCCCAACCCTATTGCCCTTATTGGCAAGCCCCATCCCTTTTTATCATATGGGCTAGAAGGCGGTGGCTGCGGGTCTACATGTCTGGGAATGACGTTAAACTCTATTCTGATGGTGAGGTGTCCAGTTTTGGAAGTTTGGGGAATGTGGAGTACCCCCTCATCACCATTGCTCCCTGTCCACTCTTGACCCGGAGTGGTAGTACCTGTTAGGGTCCCATCTATTGGTTAAATAGAAAAATGTATTTATAAAAAAATTGTATTATCCATTAAGAATTGATTAGGAAATAGTAGGGCAGACTGGGCTCTTTAACTTTGGTTAGGCAACCGGTCTAGAAGAAGGAAAACTCTGAATGCAGACCTGTTGAACTCCGCTTAAGAAATTGACCTTGTGTCACATCCTGCTCGCGCAGAGGGGTTGGTAAATATATATATAAAGTTTGTGTGGAGAATAGTAGGATTCATGCTTGTGACACAGGCTACCTTTTTACTCACAGTTTAACAAGCTTGAATCCTGAGTTTTCTTTCTCCTAGATGTGTTGTCATACCAGGATTAAAGAGCCTAGTCTGTCCTACTATTTACGCATAGCTGGAGGGAGAATAGTTGGATACATACCTTACCCAAGGTTATAAAGCGCTATGTGAATTGTAAATAGTCTCATTCTAGATTTGAACTCGGGTCGTTGATTTTATGTATACATTCCTAAGGCAATATAGCACTGTGTGAACTGTAAACAGCCTCATTCTGGATTTCTAGTTGGATCGTTGATTCCATTTTCTTTTATGAAAGCCGTTACACCCCGAGAGCCTTCTCATTGCCCAGTGTGTACCGCTTTGCTTCTGTCAAGCAAGAAGCTCAACTCTTCGAAAGTAAATTACAAATGGCTACCATTGAAACAGATGGCTTCCATAATAAGTATGCAGTTCTGTGATGTTAATATGCTTGTCAAAAAACCACTTTGTGAATATACAGCCAATGGAAAGGACAAGAGTCATGTCTTGATACAGATATAATAAGAAATTATTGCTGAAATGTCCTTTCATACATTTTTTTAATATGTTCTATGACTTACTTCAAATGACCAGTTGGTGTAATAACGTAAATGAAATCTGACAACAGTCGGATATAAACGGGTATCTATTTCATCATTTGTAAGTAAAACCAACAAGAGTCACGAAGGTGTGATAAATACACATGAAAATCTATTAATAATGGAGATTCGCATCCGTCACTGCTTACGTCACATTACCCAAAATTGACGTAACATAGAATAAACACACTCAAAATTTGAACATGCAACATTAGACAGTCCTCATTGTTTTTTTAAACAAGTTTTAATAAATACATGACTGGTATTATATATCTATATATAGTTTTTTTTTATTTTAATACATATTTAAAGTTTACATTTCAAATTGTTTTATTTTTTAATCCTTTAATGAATTTGATGATTTTACTTACTTAGGGTACAAACTATATGAAGTAGGATAAAGATTGAGATAACAGGTGATAACGTCAATTTGTTTCAATCGAACAAAAAAAGAAAGAAAACAAATTGAGGGAGAGAGAGAGAGAGAGAGAGGAGAGAGAGAGAGAGAGAGAGAGAGAAGAGTTAAATCATGATTATAATACTCTTTTTACATATTGAAATACTACAATAGCTCTTAAGTAAACTGTCCAACGTTTGTGATAATTTAATTAACATATTGTGGTATATCCACCGCCAGTATCTTTATCTCTTTATAAAATCTTTAGATTACGAGGATTAGAGAGAATTTAAAGCTGATAAAAATACAATAAAATCGAACCTTGACTTAAGATTTCTCAAATCAGGAATTTTCCGAGTTACGATTTCTTGCATTATGTTGAGAGTTAAGATCTGACATACTATCAAGCTTCAGATATATTTATGTTAACAAGTTCACAAAAAAAAAAAATAGTTTTTTAATTTATTACACAAAGAAAAATATTATTCTACAAAATAAGCATTAAAACACATTTCACAATATAATTCACTAAATGCTATCATATTTTTATACAATAGAAAGCTATCTCTGTTATTTAAAGAAACGAAACTAAATGTGTTTTAGGTGTGGTGCTGGAACGTGTTAATGTTTAAGTTTATTTCAATGGGGAAAATTGATTTGATATACGATGAAACTGAGTAACGAGCGGAACGAATTAAACTCGTAAGTAAAGGTACCATTGTAATACAAATTCAGAATATCGAAATTTTTGATGTAGTTGTCTCTTAAAATTTCATCCCCGTGTTCGTTCATGTTTTTAGTAACGGACAAAGATTTGGATATTTTTCAAACGTCTTTATTTAACCCAATTAACCATTCGCGTGTGAAGAAATAGAAATGTTTTATAATGTAATCCTGTTTAGGTCTCGCTAACTCAGAGGATGAGTACTCTAGTGTGTGAAGTGTGGTCAAATAGGGGTTGCCAGAACCTAGCAGCTAACGCATGAATTCCATACTCACCTTCCGCCCCCACAAACCGATCTGACCAACCAGAGAACAACCACAAGGTCAGCGAAAAGCTTCGATAGCACTGTACATTCTGAATTACTGTTATCTTTAATAATATAATAATTAATAATAATAATAATAATAATAATAATAATAATATCTTTTCAGCTAGTACTATTAGGTCTGAGACCTGTCAGCTGTCCTGCAAGATATTCATTTTAAATCCACACGAATTTTAAATCATTTCCACAGATATCCAACTTTGCTTGATAAGGGTTTTTTAGAGATGGGGCATTCACTACTGATGAAAGGTGTTATCCATGTATTTCACCACTCTGTAGCTAAATAATTTTGTCTTGCTTGCTTTACAAATTGTTTAAGGAGTTTTAATTCATGTCCCCTTCGTATTAGGTATTTTGAGCAATGTTAGTAGTCAGAGTTCGCTGATAGAAACCCTGCGTGTATTTGTAGCTTCGATCATTCCCTCTCATACATCGGAAAACCATACTGGAGGTCAATGCTTCCTAAGTCTTTTCGTCAAGAAAGGATTTTAGATTATTCACCAGATTAGTAGCTCTCCTCTGGACTCCCTCAATGAGTTTGTGTCCTTGATGAGTCTTGGCTCCAAAACACTTAGCAACAAAAAATGCCATTCTTACGTAAAGAACAGTTATTATCAAATAGTGTCAACCGTGTGTAGTACTATAGCTGGCTGAAGAATTTTTTTTATCTTTTTACCAAAACGTCACACTTAGTTTGAAATATCGGGATTACGGTTTCAAGGGTTAAGTGTGGAGAAGTCACAGTGAAATGGATACGGGGTAAAGAAAAGGAGATCTCACCCTGTCGTCTCTGATTTAATTCAAACTCACTCTCAGGCAACACTTACCTGTGGGGAAAAAAAAAATAAAATGATATTAATATAATTAATTATTTGTAATGACAAGACAATACCATAAAATTATAAAAAATCTCGCGGGATGCCTGTGGTCGTATCAGACGATCGACAAGGGAATCATTCACCTGTCTCTAGCACGAAACCAGGGGATTGGTTTTACATCTAAGGTGGAGGACAACACAGCCATCAACCCCTATTTGACCACACTTGACCACATATAGTACTCATGCGCTGGTTTGGGACGAGAGCTGAAAAGAATATTAATTTTTAAACAATATAAAACTCATTTCCAAGGGGTTCGGTCTAGCTCACTCTGGAGAGCATCCGCAATCAGAACCCCCATATCTGGGATGTATACACCACAAAGTATAAAATATATATATATATATATAATATATAGTATATATATTATATGTTGTGTGTGTTTGATACCTCGGCCCTCGCCAAATCAGCGTAATGAGTTGAGCAAAGAGATCTGTGTTGTAAAGTAAGGAAGCTGATGGTAGGTGTAGCGCCCACTCAGATGCCAAAACAATAACTGATTTAATATATATATATAGATATATATATATTATATATATATATATGTTACGCACACATATATATTTATTTTTACATATAATAGGACACAATATAAATGCACACAAGTGTGTTGTGTATACATATATAAAACATAACTATAGTATATATACATCAAATTAGATTTACACCCACACTCTATGAGATTTGCGAACAAAATATCTGTTTCAAATAGCATTTATTATTATTATATATATATTAATATATATATAGGCATGATACATTTAAGGTGCAAATGCCTACCATTGGTCTTCTGGTCAGTATCCTTAAAACTGTCTAGAAACCAATGGGCTAGCTACTGATACCTTAAGTATTGTACACTATTTATAAATAAATACAGCTCTTACAAAGTAATCGAGCACTTTATTCCTCATATCTCCAATACTAACAAAGGGACTAACAGTATATATGTATATATTATATATATATTCTCTTTTATTTACATTCTCATCTCAGTCGGTTAGAGCGTTCGCTAGAACTATAAGGCTGCTAGTTCGATAGCGTCCTCGGCCAACTCACTCCGTATTGAGTAGCACAGGGATCTGCTGCGGTTAAATGGTAAGGAGCTGATGGTAAGGTGTGGCGCTCTACTCAGACGCTAAAATAATCTCTTTTGTCTAACGCTTAGTGATAAGGAAGTAGACTCCTCGCTGTATGGCTCATACCGACATTAAGCTGCCCGATACGGACATTTACCTTTTACTACTGTATATATTTAATATATATATATATTATATATAGTTATAATTATGTATTAAATCTTATTATATTATACTATCTCATATATTATATATATATATATACCGTACGTAAAGAATATTTACACTCTAAAACACATCATCTCTAACATAAGACCTTACGCTACACACACATACATATACACACACAACAACGACAACAACTTTACTACACCTCGATTGAACTTATACCTATTAAAAGAGTAAGGAAAGCTAGTTATTAAATTATTACTAGCTCCGTAACCTGCGCGACTAACGCGCAAGATTGTTGGAACGTTACATCATCATTTTTTTTCTACAATTGTTGCTGTCGCAGTGGTCACCATGCCTACGGTAACGCGGCAAACACCACGCATAATATTGAAAAGAATAACGTTGCGTCAACCGTTATTAAATCAAACCATAACAAAAAATTACAGACACGCCAACCTATGCACTATATATATCTGTAATGTGTATAATACATATATTATATTAATATATTTGTATGTGTGCGAAATATTTTCACACACATAAACCTGACCGAAACACTGTGTAATGATATCGATTAATTGATATCGATATAAATCATTTTATCCATTTACTTTTCTTTTCTTTACTCATTTTCCTCATATTGTCGGATTCAAATTTCCTTTTCCATTTTTACATATATATATATGTTTCAATATATTGTATTGATCAAAGCCTGAAAGAAGATACCAAAATATCTGAAACACGTGTTGCCGTATGGTAAATAAAAAGAATAAAACATTTTTTCTGAGAACAATACATTTTGGACCTTTCTTCTTCTTGTATAATTATATTATATACTATAATATTATATATATAGTATCTTACTATAGCTAAGATTATAGTTAGATAAGAGTAGTATAGATCATTAAAATAGACTGAAATAATATCTCTGAATCATCATCCGTAGCGACGCGAGTTTTGAGTCTACCCTAGCGTGGATATCTGAGTTTTTTTAGCACATATGATCTCTCTCGT
>CM042157.1:22532471-22570649 GCA_023376005.1 Doryteuthis pealeii
TTTTCGTATAACACTTACTTTGAAGCATTACCGAAAATGACTATAACATGTTTATACCGATATTAGTGCCTATTTCTATATTCTATATATTTCACTTATGTCAATTCGGTCTCAGTATCTCGATTTCACTTAGGAAGATCAAACAACCCTTTTTTTAACTTCAATATAAATGTCCAACCAATACTGGCATTACAACGACATGTTAACCAATTTTGACTCTTCCTTACGCTTGTAATTGTCGGAATTTCCATGATCACGTGTCGCCGTTTATTTACAGAAGGAGTCGCTTACAATACATCGATTAGAAGACTGAACATTTTCTGACCCCGTTGAGAATCGAAAATAATCGTGTAAACGTTTCCCGATGGCTCAAATAGTCGGTGAATTCAATTTGTTCGCCATATTGCTAAGTGACCGCCAGAGAATCGTTAAAGACAGGCCGGGGCGAATTGTTTAGGCTGAATTTTGTATGTAAAGCTGTGTACGAAGAATGCGCAAAACAAGTATAAATAAAATTATTCATGACCCTACTGGCTTCTAAATAACCAGTGAAGGTGTCAACGCATGGCATTTTGGACGGAGATGTTGTCCTATACTAAGATTAGTTTAGTTTGTTGGAAACGTGTCGTCGTAGCAAGTGGACCGGCGAGACGAGTTCACATTCTGCACTTAGCTGTTTGCATTCAAATTTAAGGTATTTTGAAAAGGTATCCTATATGCCAACTAAAACTACGTCTGATTGTGAGTCTCTAGTCTTGGAGAGCTGAGGAGTAAGGGCGTACCTAGTTTCGCTATTACTCCCAGGTTCACTCTACACTGCAGTGGTAGTACCTGTCTATGGATCAAAATGTGTTTTTAAAGAATATTTGTTTTCAATAAGACCGCGAGTAAAACAATAACAACAACACAATTAAAATTTTGTAGTTAGTCATATAAGAGATTTCATTGGAAATTAGACTACGTTGATGTGGGGCTTTCAAACCACTCATGGAGTGAAGCAATTTCCAACGTGTTAGCCCACCAACTACCACGATACTACCAACTATAACGGGTATCTTTCATGGCTTGAACCGTTTTGGTAACGTATATATATATATATTATATATATATATATATTTACCAACCCCTCCGCACGAGTAGGATGTGACACAAGGTCAATTTCTTAAGCGGAGTTCAACAGGTTTGAATTCAGAGTTTTCCTTCTCCTAGACGGTTGCCTAACCAAGGTTAAAGAGCTTAGCCTGCCCTACTATTTATCCATAGCTGGAGGGAGAGTAGGATTCATACCTTTCCCAAGGGTGTTAGCGCTAAGTGAAATGCAGTTACCACATCCAGGATTTGAACTCGGGCGACGAGTCCATTCCCCATGACTTTAAACATTACACCCGCGCTTCCTATATAACGTTATATATAAGTCACAAACTAGCATTTACCAAATATTGCAAAACTTTATACTCGCCCTCGTATTTACACAATGTACATATCTGCGACTATTATTCTCGTCTTGTTTATATATATATAATGCATTAACCACTTTAACTTTTGAACCATCTTCAAGAAATTACAAAATTAAGCATCTATTTGAAAATAAGAAAAGGTCGCACAGAGTTCGGTGTGGGGAGTGGGAAACAGTGATGCACTTACTTAAACCTGTGTTTCACTAAAACATGCGGTTGAAAAATTCAACATTATTTGGCTTCAACATTATTTTCAAATTTGCCACAACACTGTTTTGGCGCGTATAGCATATCTTGAATAGATTGATAGAATTATAAGGAATAAACACACACAGCAAATGAAAATAACCTATCCATGTGAACTGAGCCGGTGAAAGATGGCGATGCGGATTCATCTTTGTGACAACGGCAGAGTCATCATTGCTGTCAGAAGTTGGATGCCCTTTTTTGGTGCAGATTTTTAAACGTGCAGCATGCATACGCAATGATGGTAAGTAGGTATTTACCAAGCCTGTTCGTCGCGGTTAGGATTAACACAACTTCGCAAGTATGGATCTTCCTGCGAGGATCGAACTTCCTATTCAGTAGTAATGGATCTGCAGAATATCATGCTAAACCATTATACCACGATAGGATACTTTGGCAGTGATGATAATTTATATAGAGAAACAGTTGGTTATTGGATTTTATTTCTTTTTACAATAATGCTATTGGACAATGGGCGAAATCCCAAAGGACATCCTTTATGCGGAAGTATCATCTAAAAGAGACAGATTGGTCACCCAGCTGCGCTTTAAGGTGTCCGTAAACACGATCTCAAGACCTCTAACATCAACCCTGCCAGATGAGAAGATTTGCTCATGACCCCCTTCAGCAGCAGCAGGCTCTCCGAGATGGGCTGCTCATGTCTGAAACTACTCTGGTGCAACACCATGAAGTAAAGAAGACAAAGAAAGCAACAGGGGCACTGGTATACCATTAGTATCTTCATGACTGGACTTCACATGTCACATCTGTGGTCGATTCTGTCTTTCACGAATTGATCTTCACGGTCACAGAAGTTGCTGCCTAAAACTTAACACTAAAAGTCAATAAGTAAAAGGAATAATAAATATTTGATGTATCTCAATAATTGTAGGTCAAACCAAGCAAATATTCGATTGTTGTTGTTCGTTTCTCGTTTTGACACAAAAATGTTATTGACATTCTGAATTGGCACCAAAACACCTCAGCGCCAAAATAGCGAGGTCAAAATGTCAGTGCCGAATTGTCCATGTCGCATCTAATTACTGAACAGGCTCATCGTTGCTTAATTCAGTGATCTTGAGGAGAAACGATTGGAGTCCAGGTAGTTCCAGGTAGTCAGTGGCTAATGTATTGGACTGTAAATCATGTTGACATCCTTCCGTCTGCTAAGGACGATGGCGTAATTCTTTTTTAACTCCATCTGCGTGAGCGGCTGAACAGGACAATTTTTAATGGCACTCTCTGTTACAGTGACAGCAAACAAACAGTGATGCTTGCTGGAATTGCTGTTGTCTCTCCTTCATTCTGAATCTCTTTCCTGTGGTGGCTTCTTTCCTCTGCAAATCATAGTAAGGGTTTTCGAACTCCAGTCGCGCTATACATTTCACTTTCAAACTCGTATCCTTGAAGGCATGAACTCTAACATAAAGTGGTATCACTAATGTTCTACAATGATTTGTTAATTTCTTGTTACTGAAAAAAACGCGAGAGTAAAAAATGATTTTTAAAATTGATTACAAATTTTGCAAATATTTTTTTCCATTTTAAAGTAATACAAAATTTTTAAATTAATTTATAGTTTACATATTACAATAGAAAGGATTCAAACGAGGAATTATATGGAATAGCTTTTATTTATTTTATTAATATTAATTGTTCTTTATTCTATGTATTGACGACTTTGGTAATTGTGATGTAAGTAGTGACATAGTTTTGGTTACAGACAAATAGAGACCAAATCCCATTATTAATACATTATGTTTCAACCTTATCCGCAATTCTGCCCCGATAATATGGATGTCTCTGCATCTGTCTTTTTGGTCCTCAATTCTATTTTCAGACTAATTTTGCCAATTCGCAAAGCCATTTCCAGTCGAATGTTGTGCTAAACAAAAGTCCTACTTATTTAACCATCGCACGCGAGGGAGTCAGAGTTACTGCAGGCTTTCAGCGGTTCCCCTTTTTGAGAGAGTAACACTTTTGGTAGCAGTGCTGTTAGTAAGATCACTGAATATATTCCCAAGTGTGCTACGCCGAAATGAGATTAACGAGGAAAGATGTTAGGCTAAGTACTTTTATTTTATATGCATTCTTATAAATTGAGTGGTATCACGTAGAGAATACTATCGTTTATAGTAACACAGACTTGCTATTAAATGCGACATGAAACTACTCGGTGAATTTAATTAAGTACATTTTGCCGCTGTCGATTTCTTTTCGAATCTTGATGAATAGTGAGATTCGAATCGCATATCGCAAATGGACAGGCATGTTTGAGGGAGAATATTACCACAAAAGTCCATAAAATCTAGCCCTGATTCTCAGTTACAGAGCAAACTATATATATATATATTATATATATATATATATATATACGAGAGTCATTCAAATAAAAGGAGACTTATATATATGTATGCATAGGGGCCGGGTTAGCTCAGTCGGTAGAGCGTTCAGCTAGAAATCACAAGGTTCCTAGTTCGATACCGGCCCTCGCCAACTCAGCGTATGAGTAGCACAGGGATCTGTGCGGTAAAGTAAGGAGCTGATGGTAGGTGTGGCGCTCACCTCAGACGCTAAAATAATCTCCTTGGTCTAGCGCAACTGAAAATGGGATAGACTCCATCGCTGCATGGCTGATACCGACATTAGGACGCCCGACGACTTTACTACTTTATATATATATATATATTATATTATATATATATATATATATATATATTAAGAAATTTGAAAAACGAAGTGTTCCAAAAATAAGATGAAATTATTTATCGTCGCTTAAACGTTTAAAAACAGAACAAAATCAGAATTTTAATATTCAATTGTTGTTCCGTTCCTGGTTTGATCATTCCGATATTTTGGCTGAACTTTCACCCTTTTCCAAGGTATATGATATGAGACGGTCTGGTGTTGTTAAGTCGTCACCCGATAGAGTATTGAACAGGCTAATCGCTTCTTAACTTCATGGATTTCGCGCATATATATATATATATATATATATATATATATATATATATATATATAATTTAATATACCCAACTTATTGGTAAATCCTCGCGGTGAAAAAAAAACAGCAAATAGTTTGATTGTAAAAAAATATACAACCAAACATCAACCGGGAAGAAAAAAAAAATTTTGAAAAAAGAAAAGACCAAGATAATCGTACGAACCAGAAATAATCTATTGTACAATATTTTGGCCAAAAGAAAAAACAATTTATATGCATATATATATATATAAGATATATATATTCATATATTCATACAAAACCGCCAGGAGACTAAAGCTAAATAAGTAAAAGTGCTCAATACCTAAGTAGAGCAAATAATAAAGATAAATCTAATGAGTCAACGAACCTACTTAAAGTTTTGTTTAATGCTCTTCAGGGCTAAGATCTGACTGAGAATCAGATCTTAGCCCTGAAGAGCATTAAGCGAAACTTTTAGTAGGTTCGTCTGACTCATTAGATTTATCTTATATATATATATATATTAAGAAATTTGAAAAAAATCCAAAAATAAGATGAATTTAGTTATCGTCGCTTAAAACATTTCGGTTTATTTAAACCTTCATCGGGATAGATTATGGGGTGAAGTAACTCGAAGAAATACATTTCATTTAAGCATTGATAAATAAATTCATCTTACTTTTTAAAGAGAAATGCCATAACTAGACTGCTTCAGTTCCAGTGATCTTTTGAAAAAGAGATATTATCTCGAAAATTCAAGAATTAAATACAAGTTAACACACAACATCATTGTTACCGTATTATTATTTTTTCTTTACACCTGCATTGTGATAGCCTTCTAAATCAACCTCCTAACCAATATATATATATATATATATATATATATATATATATATATATATATTATATATATATCAATAATTTTATGTAGTATTCAACAGCGCTTGAAAAAGAGTACAATGGAAAAGAAAAATAAACAAGCGGTTCCGAATCACTCATGCATATCCCGGTCAGATGTCTTTGTTTGCCGCAAAATTTTCACAGACGTATTTACAAGTACGCCAAAATTCGTTGAGTCCTGGCGATAATGCAGATACACTCTGGATTTTCACCAGAACCCCTTTAGCCGAATTTTTGGCCTTGATGTCAATTGCTGTCAGACCAATCCGTCTTAAGAGGCCCTACCAAAAACTTTTAGTTGCGGACACATCTCTAGCACGTTGTCATAATCCTGTCTCGGTGAGGAGGGAACGAACTTCTTGGCATTTTGTATTCAAACTATTTGAACTTCTTTGTAGCCATGAAAACGGTGCCTGTTGACGACCAAAATAGCCTACTACGCGATTTTCCAGATAAATGATTTAAACACTCGAGTATATCATTAAGATCTTTGGCAGTTTACAAAATTCTTCCGACCAGGCTCCTCTTTTCGTGTACACCACACGGAATCTCACGGAATCAATCAGCCATGTACAATATTGGCAAATTCCTGGAGAGGAAAAACTGAAACGATTTCAAAGAAAATTCATTTCTCACTCGTATGTACGATTTATATGTGAGAAACGTCCGTCCTTGGAAAATTACATAGTTGACAAAGCACACGGGATATCGATACTTGGACTAATTCAGTGCATCAAGCGAACACTGCTATATCCCGCCATAGTTCTATCACGTGACTGATATTGTATCATTTAGGCAAGAGCCCTTATACATTGACATATCAAAAAATTAAATAAATAGCTGCATTTAAAAAAAAAACAAAAAAAAACAGGATAATTTATTCAATGTATAAAAAAACTCAAGTTTACTTTATTTTGTGATTTAAACATTTTTGTCTATTACGAACATTTTCACATACCGTATTTGACGGCATATAAGACGCACGGGCATATAAGACGCACCCTCATTTCAGCAGTTGAGATTCGAGAAAAAAAGGTTTTTAGTGTATTTACTCCCATATATATATTATATATATATATATATAATATATATATATATATATATATATATTATTGCATATATCGTTGAAAGCTGTCTAGCTATGCATTACACAAGTAGAAACATAGCTGTATGAAAGCAATTTGGCAGGACAGGCAAGCAATAAGCATGCACAAGATATCTCAATAGCAGAATAATAATAATAATAATAATAATAATAATAATAATAATACTTTAACCTTGTGTGTGTGTGTGTGTGTGTGTGTGTGTGTGTGTGTGTGTGTGTATCTGTTCAGTTTTTGATTATTATTCCAGATCTGGCTCGACCTCTAAGCATACATTTTTTGTTTACCAACAGGACCATCCGATTCCTAATATATATATATATATATATATATATATATATATATATATATATATATATATATATATATATAGCATTCCAACTAAATTAAGATCAATCTCGAACAAAATAAATCCAATTTTTAATTGGACGTCTTCTTCAAAAATAAGCATATTCATTTCCCCCCAAAAAATTAAATCCAAAACAGATTGTTCTTTTCTTTTTTCTTTTTCTTTTTTTCGCTATTCCATTTCAAAAATACATTTTTTTTTAATCTAATTTGTTTTTTCCTTGGACGTCTTTTTCAAATCCATTTCGAAAAAGATCAAATCCAGAACAGATTTTTCCATTTTTTAAAATTTTTTTACAAAATAATAAGATCCATTTAAAAAATGTACGAATCCAGTTTTTGATATATCGTTTCTTTAAAAAAAAATAATAAGAGACGTTCCCAAAAATACGATGCAACTTTAAGTTTACTTACATCAAGAATGAAAATGTTCTATATCTAATCACCTTTAAAGACTCCTAAACTTAAAGTACTTATAACGCACAATATTGTATATACAATATTCCAATTGTATACACAATATTCCAATCTCATACCGTTTTTTTTTTTAAACAGGAACGATGTTTTTTTAAAACTTATGTTGTCCCGACATTCAGCAGGTGATATTTCAATGTCCTGCTGAAAATCGTAGATACATATTTGATGTATTTCTAATTATAGATACACATTTTATATGTATCTAATAATCAAGACGTTTTAAACGTCGACCATAATCGTTTATTAATTATTATTAAACCATTTTCCTTACTCTTATTTTTCACATTTATTTATTACTTTTCCACACACACACACACACACACACACACACACATATATATATATATATATATATATATATATATATATATTATAACATTTTCATATTATCAATCTAAGCCTGAAGAAGATACCAGAAGATCTGAAACACCTTTTGCATATGTAAAACAAAAAGAATTAAAAACAATTTTTTTCTGAGCTCGTTTGAACTCGTGTTGACGAGTCCATTTCCTATGACTTTAACAATTACACCACGCGCTTCCTACTTCTTTTATGATATGTATTGATTAATATACGCTTAACGATTTCCTAAATATTATGCTCTTCATTTTAGCATAGAACACATTTAGTCTCGTCATTTAACGCGCTGTTTTCGCATTAGTTTTTCATTTCTTCTTTTGTTTTGTTTTTTGGGTTTTTTCCTTATTTCATTGCTGTAATTCAAGAGACGAAAATCGAGACTTCTCATCCATTAACGAACACTAAAACAACACAACTTTAAAATCGAAGGAAATATTCATTAATCTCATTTTCAACAACGATCGTTTTACACGTGCTCTTTCTCGGCAGATTGAATTATGTTTCCACATATGAAGATAAAAAGAATTTCCTTAGTATTTTTACTGAAATATCTACAAGAAGTGTCAAAAATTATCCGCACTTTCGCCATAACATATCTATATATCAATACGTTTATTCATTAATCTATAGGTTAAATAGAAAAATGTGTTTATAAAGAACACTTTCGGCAGATTAACCGCCCTGTCGGCTGTGTCGTTAGAATGCACTGACTGCACCTCTGCAGAGGGGTAAGACTCCCCCAATGGGGCCACCTGTTGGCCGTGGGTGGCGACCCGTGATGCTTAAGGATAGAGCCCAGGTGGATGAGCAGTTCATGACATGCAATACTCCACTTTGGCCCTATATTGGGCTAGACGGGCGGTCGGATCAATCGGCTGGTCACGTCAAGCCCTAGCACCTATATGATGTTCCCAACCCTATTGCCCTTATGGCAAGCCCCAATCCCTTTTTTATCATATGGGTGCTAGAAGGCGGTAGCTGCGGGTCTACATGTCCTGGGAATGACGTTAAACTCTATCTGATGGTGAGGTTCCAGTTTTGGAGGTTTGGGGAATGTGGAGCACCCCTTCATCACCATTGCTCCCTGGTCCACTCTGACCCGGAGTGGTAGTACCTGTTAGGTTCACATCTATGGGTTAAATAGAAAACATGAGTTTATAAAAATTGTATTATCCATTAAGAATTGATTTATTTCAAAACTTTATCGGCATTAAATGACCACTGAGGTTGATATGCCGTAAAACCAAACAAACCAAACTCGGCAGATTGAATTATGTTTCCCATATGAGGATAAAAGAATTTCTTTAGTATTTTTACTGAGTTATCTACGAGGAGAGTCAAAATTATCCGCACTTTCGCCATAACAAATCTATATATTAATACGTTTATTCGTTAATCTATAGGTTAAATAGTGTTAAAATGTGTTATAAAAAAAATTGAAGGTGAGTATCATTAAATATGGATTTTTCAAAACTTCATCGACATTAAATGACCCACTGAGGTTGATGTGCCGTAATACAAACAAACCAATCCAAACTAAACAATTAAATCTTCTGACAGTCATCATCTTGTAACACCCTCTATTTAAAATGAGATCATTCAAATCGTCCAAGATAGAATGCGAAAATGTCAATTTTGATTATCTGGTGTTGCTTATACAACGAATCCTTATTTCTTATGCGTGTGTCCCCCCTCTGCTAAATAATAGACATTCTGTTTTTCTTTTAAAGAAAAAAAACGAAAGAAAAAGGACGTGATCGACAAAAAAAAATAATAAGAAATTTTTAAAAAAGAGGGAGGGAAAGATAGAGTGAGGGTTAAGCGCGGAGAAGCGATAACGCTAATCTGTTTCAATCGAACATAATGAAAATATGAAAAGAAGGAGAGAAAGAAAGAACAATAAGAGAGAGATAGATAGATAGATAGATAGATAGAGAAGAGAGAGAGAGAGAGAGAGAGAGAGAGAGAGAGAAGAGAGAGAGAGAGAGAGAGCTAATCAAGATTATTATACTTTTTAAATATTGCACTATTTTGAAATATCTCTTAAGTAAACATAAAACGGTGTAATAATTACATTATCATAATGTAGTATAATCACAGGCCCTGCTAATGTTTACTATTAAACATATTTACAGGTAGTACCTGTGTGGCAATCTAACAAAAAGGCGTCGGACATGAAAGTAAAAGTGTGTCAATTTTTGTGTTTTGTTAGGAAGCGCGTGGTGTAATGGTTAAAGTCATGGGAATGGACTCGTCGCCCCTAGTTCAAATCCTGGACGTGATAATCGCCATTTCACTTTCATTTTCGCTAATACCTTGGGAAAAGTATGAACCCTACTCTCCCTCCAGCTATAAATAAATAGTAGGGCAGACTGGGCTCTTAACCTTGGTTAGAGGCAACCGGTCTAGAAGAAGGAAAACTCTGAATGCAAACCTGTTGAACTCCGCTTAAAATTTGACCTGGTGTCACATCCTGCTCGTCGGAGGGGTTGGTAATATATATATAAAGTTTGTGTGGAGAATAGTGGATTCATCGCTTTTTTTAAGGTTGTGAACAGGCTACCTTTTTACTCGCAGTTATAACAAGCTTGAATCTGTTTTCTTTCTCCCTAGATGTGTTGTCATACCAGGTTAAAGAGCTAGTCTGTCCTACTATTTACGCATAACTGGAGGGAGAATAGTTGGATACATACCTTCCCAAGGTTATAAGCGCTATGTGAATTGTTAAACAGTCTGCATTCTGGATTTGAACTCGGTCTTTGATTTTCACGTATACATTCCGAAGGCAATATAGCACCGTGTGAACTGTAAACAGCCATCATGCTGTATTCTAGTTGGGTCGTATGATTCCATTTTCTTTGATGAAAACTGTACACCCAAGAGCCTTCTCATTGCCCGTGTACCGCTTTGCTTCTGTCAAGCAAGAAGCTCAACTCTTCCAATGTAAATTACAAATGGCTACCATTGAACAAGATGGCTTCCTTACATAATATTGCAGTTTTCTGCTGATTAATATGCTTGAATCAACAATTAAAACCACCTTTGTGAATAAACAGCGATCGAAGGACAAGAGTCATGTCATTGATGACAGATATAATAAGAAATTATTGCTGAAATGTCCTTTCATTTACCATTTTTTAATCATGTTCTATGACTTCGTCACAATGACCAGTTGGCCTGTTAACTAACGTTAAATGAATCCTGATACAGTCGGATATCATAAACGGGGTATCACAATCTTCATATTTGGTCAAGTAAACCAATAGAGCTCACGACTAGACGTGTTGATTAACAGTTAACACTGGAAATTACATTAATACATGGGTCTCGCTTCCGCTCGCACTGCTTTATCGTCACTCATTACGCCCAAATATGACGTAACACTTAGAATAAACACACCTCAACAAATTTTGAACATGACGCACGACCATTTAGACAGTCCTCAATTTGTTTTTTAAAACCAAGTTTTATAATAAAACTACATCGTACTCAGGCCCTAATATATATCTATATCATGTTTGGCTTTATTTTGATACATAATTTAAAGTCTTACAATCTCTCAAATTGTTTTATTATCACTTTAATGAATTTGCATGCATCGTACACTATTAGGTGTAACAAACCTCAGCCGACATTGAAATTTTTTCTCCCCACAGCCCCTCAGGCAATCAAAGTTCAGTAAATACAGATGAGTTTCCACTAGGGTGACAACGTCCATCTGATTTTACACACGCAACAAAAAAAAGAAGAAACACACGTCTGAAGCGAAGAAGACGGAGAGAGAACGACCGAGTCGAGATGCAGAGGAGACAGAGCACGAAGAGAGATCGACTGAGAAGAGTGTCCTACAATCACTGCTTATCTATACTTCCTTCTGAGCACTCATTGAAAATCTTACTTACTCAGCTTAAGTAACACTGACTCAAACCGGTGCTGTTAATTAAATCAACATAAAGCTTGTGGTGATAATCGCAACCGTCCAGTATCCCTCGTAATCTCATCTTTCATAAGAAATCTTATGAGTTACGGGTTAGAGAGAATTTAAAGCAGCTGATAACAAAATACAATTCACAAATCGTACTTGACTTTCAAGACTTTCTCAACTCATCGAATTTTATCGAGTTCGATTTCTTGCATTATGTTGAGACTTATATTCGACATCTATCCAAGCTTTCAGATCATATTTATGTTAACATCAGTTCACAGAAAAAAAATACTTTTTTAAATTTATTACACAAAGAAAATTTATTCTCACAAAGATAAGCTTAAAACACATCATCCCATTGAAATAAACTTAAATTAACACGTTCCAGCACCTCACCTAAAACACATTTAGTTTCGTTTCTTTAAATAACATAGACAGATGTGTATTGTATAAAAATATGATAGCATTTAGTGAATTATATGGTGAAATGTGTTTTAATGCTTATTTTGTAGGAATAATATTTTTCTTTGTGTAATAAATTAAAAAACTATTTTTTTTTGTGAACTTGTTAACATAAATATATCTGAAGCTTGATAGTATGTCAGATATTAATTCTCAACATAATGCAAGAAATCGTAACTCATAAAATTCATGATTTGAGAAATCTTAAGTCAAGGTACGATTTTATTGTATTTTTATCAGCTTTTAAATTCTCTCTAATCCTCGTAATCATAAGATTTTTATAAAGAGATTACAGATACTGGCGGTGGATATACCACAATATGTTAATTTAATTATCACAACGTTTGACATGTTTACTTAAGAGCTATTGGTAGTATTTCAAATGTAAAAAGTATAATAATCATGATTTAACTCTCTCTCTCTCTCTCTCTCTCTCTCTCTCTCTCTCTCTCTCTCTCTCTTCTCTCTCTCAATTTGTTTTCTTTTCTTTTTTTTGTTCGATTGAAACAGATTGACGTTGTCACCCGTTATCTCAATCTTTATCCTACTTCATATTGCCTGAGGGGTGGGAGTAAAAATTTCAATGTCAGCGAGTTTGTACCCTAAGTAAGTTAGATCATCAAATTCATTAAAGGATTAAAAAATAAAACAATTTGAAATGTAAACTTTAAATATGTATCAAAATAAAACAAACTATATATAGATATATAATACCAGTCATGTATTTATTAAAACTTGTTTTAAAAAACAATGAGGACTGTCTAATGTTGCATGTTCAAATTTTGAGTGTGTTTATTCTATGTTACGTCAATTTTGGGTAATGTGACGTAAGCAGTGACGGAAGCGAATCTCCATTATTAATAGATTTTCATGTGTATTTATCACACCTTCGTGACTCTTATTGGTTTTACTTACCAAATGATGAAATAGATACCCCGTTTATATCCGACTGTTGTCAGATTTCATTTACGTTATTACACCAACTGGTCATTTGAAGTAAGTCATAGAACATGATTAAAAAATGTATGAAAGGACATTTCAGCAATAATTTCTTATTATATCTGTCATCAATGACATGACTCTTGTCCTTTCGATCGGCTGTTTATCACAAAGTGGTTTATTTGACAAGCATATTAATCACAGAACTGCCATATTATTATGGAAGCCATCTTGTTTCAATGGTAGCCATTTGTAATTTACATTGGAAGAGTTGAGCTTCTTGCTTGACAGAAGCAAAGCGGTACACTGGGCAATGAGAAGGCTCTTGGGGTGTAACAGTTTTCATCAAAGAAAATGGAATCAACGACCCAACTAGAAATACAGCATGAGGCTGTTTACAGTTCACACGGTGCTATATTGCCTTCGGAATGTATACGTGAAATCAAAGACCCGAGTTCAAATCCAGAATGAGACTGTTTACAATTCACATAGCGCTTTATAACCTTGGGTAAGGTATGTATCCAACTATTCTCCCTCCAGTTATGCGTAAATAGTAGGACAGACTAGGCTCTTTAATCCTGGTATGACAACACATCTAGGAGAAAGAAAACTCAGGATTCAAGCTTGTTAAACTGCGAGTAAAAAGGTAGCCTGTGTCACAACCTTAAAAAAAGCATGAATCCTACTATTCTCCACACAAACTTTATATATATATTTACCAACCCCTCCGCACGAGCAGGATGTGACACAAGGTCAAATTTTTAAGCGGAGTTCAACAGGTTTGCATTCAGAGTTTTCCTTCTTCTAGACCGGTTGCCTAACCAAGGTTAAAGAGCCCAGTCTGCCCTACTATTTATTTATAGCTGGAGGGAGAGTAGGGTTCATACTTTTCCCAAGGGTATTAGCGAAATGAAGTGAAATGCGATTATCACGTCCAGGATTTGAACTAGGGGCGACGAGTCCATTTCCCATGACTTTAACCATTACACCACGCGCTTCCTAACATAAACACAAAAATTGACACACTTTTACTTTCATGTCCGACGCCTTTTTGTTAGATTGCCACACAGGTACTACCTGTAAATATGTTTAATAGTAAACATTAGCAGGGCCTGTGGATATACTACATTATGATAATGTAATTATTACACCGTTTTATGTTTACTTAAGATATTTCAAAATAGTGCAATATTTAAAAAAGTATAATAATCTTGATTTAGCTCTCTCTCTCCTCTCTCTCTCTCTCTCTCTCTCTTCTCTCTCTCTCTCTCTCTCTCTCTATCTATCTATCTATCTATCTATCTCTCTCTTATTGTTCTTTTCTTTCTCTCCTTCTTTTCATATTTTCATTATGTTCGATTGAAACAGATTAGCGTTATCGCTTCTCCGCGCTTAACCCTCACTCTATCTTTCCCCTCCTCTCTTTTTAAAAATTTCTTATTATATTTTTTTTTGTCGATCACGTCCTTTTTCTTTCGTTTTTTTTTCTTTAAAAGAAAAACAGAATGGTCTATTATTTAGCAGAGGGGACAACACGCATAAGAAATAAGGATTCGTTGTATAAGCAACACCAGATAATCAAAATTGACATTTTCGCATTCTATCTTGGACGATTTGAATGATCTCATTTTTAAATAGAGGGTGTTACAAGATGATGACTGTCAGAAGATTAATTGTTTAGTTTGGATTGGTTTGTTTTGTATTACGGCACATCAACCTCAGTGGGTCATTTAATGTCGATGAAGTTTTGAAAAATCCATATTTAATGGATACTCACCTTCAATTTTTTTTATAAACACATTTTAACACTATTTAACCTATAGATTAACGAATAAACGTATTAATATATAGATTTGTTATGGCGAAAGTGCGGATAATTTTTGACTCTCCTCGTAGATAACTCAGTAAAAATACTAAAGAAATTCTTTTTATCCTCATATGTGGAAACATAATTCAATCTGCCGAGTTTGGTTTGTTTGGTTTTACGGCATATCAACCTCAGTGGGTCATTTAATGCCGATAAAGTTTTGAAATAAATCAATTCTTAATGGATAATACAATTTTTTATAAACTCATGTTTTCTATTTAACCCATAGATGTGAACCTAACAGGTACTACCACTCCGGGTCAGAGTGGACCAGGGAGCAATGGGTGATGAAGGGTGCTCCACATTCCCCAACCTCCAAAACTGGAACCTCACATCAGATAGAGTTTAACGTCATTCCAGGACATGTAGACCCGCAGCTACCGCCTTCTAGCACCCATATGATAAAAAAGGATTGGGGCTTGCCATAAGGGCAATAGGGTTGGGAACATCATATAGTGCTAGGGCTTGACGTGACCAGCCGATTGATCCGACCGCCCGTCTAGCCCAATATAGGGCCAAAGTGGAGTATTGCATGTCATGAACTGCTCATCCACCTGGGCTCTATCCTTAAGCATCACGGTCGCACCCACGGCCAACAGGTGGCCCCATTGGGGAGTCTTACCCCTCTGCAGAGGTGCAGTCAGTGCATTCTAACGACACAGCCGACAGGGCGGTTAATCTGCCGAAAGTGTTCTTTATAAACACATTTTTTCTATTTAACCTATAGATTAATGAATAAACGTATTGATATATAGATATGTTATGGCGAAAGTGCGGATAATTTTTGACACTTCTTGTAGATATTTCAGTAAAAATACTAAGGAAATTCTTTTTATCTTCATATGTGGAAACATAATTCAATCTGCCGAGAAAGAGCACGTGTAAACGATCGTTGTTGAAAATGAGATTAATGAATATTTCCTTCGATTTTAAAGTTGTGTTGTTTTAGTGTTCGTTAATGGATGAGAAGTCTCGATTTTCGTCTCTTGAATTACAGCAATGAAATAAGAAAAAACCCAAAAAACAAACAAAAGAAGAAATGAAAAACTATGCGAAAACAGCGCGTTAAATGACGAGACTAAATGTGTTCTATGCTAAAATGAAGAGCATAATATTTAGGAAATCGTTAAGCGTATATATTAATATACATATCATAAAAGAAGTAGGAAGCGCGTGGTGTAATTGTTAAAGTCATAGGAAATGGACTCGTCAACACGAGTTCAAACGAGCTCAGAAAAAAATTGTTTTTAATTCTTTTTGTTTTACATATATGCAAAGGTGTTTCAGATCTTCTGGTATCTTCTTCAGGCTTAGATTGATAATATGAAAATGTTATATATATATATATATATATATATATATATATATATATGTGTGTGTGTGTGTGTGTGTGTGTGTGTGTGGAAAAGTAATAAATAAATGTGAAAAATAAGAGTAAGGAAAATGGTTTATAATAATTAATAAACGATTATGGTCGACGTTTAAAACGTCTTGATTATTAGATACATATAAAATGTGTATCTATAATTAGAAATACATCAAATATGTATCTACGATTTTCAGCAGGACATTGAAATATCACCTGCTGAATGTCGGGACAACATAAGTTTTAAAAAAACATCGTTCCTGTTTAAAAAAAAAAACGGTATGAGATTGGAATATTGTGTATACAATTGGAATATTGATATACAATATTTGTGCGTTATAAGTACTTTAAGTTTAGGAGTCTTTAAAGGTGATTAGATATAGAACATTTTCATTCTTGATGTAAGTAAACTTAAAGTTGCATCGTATTTTTGGGAACGTCTCTTATTATTTTTTTTTAAGAAACGATATATCAAAAACTGGATTCGTACATTTTTAAATGGATCTTATTTTTTGTAAAAAAATTTTAAAAAATGGAAAAATCTGTTCTGGATTTGATCTTTTTCGAAATGGATTTGAAAAAGACGTCCAAGGAAAAAACAATTAGATTAAAAAAAATGTATTTTTGAAATGGAATAGCGAAAAAAAGAAAAGAAAAAAGAAAAGAACAATCTGTTTTGGATTTAATTTTTTGGGGGGAAATGATATGCTTATTTTTGAAGAAGACGTCCAATTAAAAATTGGATTTATTTTGTTCGAGATTGATCTTAATTTAGTTGGAATGCTATATATATATATATATATATATTATTATATATAATATATATTATAAATATTATATATATTAGGAATCGGATGGTCTTGGTAAACAAAAATGTATGCTTAGAGGTCGAGCCAGATCTGGAATAATAATCAAAAACTGAACAGATACACACACACACACACACACACACACACACACACACACACACACAAGGTTAAAGTATTATTATTATTATTATTATTATTATTATTATTTTATTTTCTGCTATTGAGATATCTTGTGCATGCTTATTGCTTGCCTGTCCTGCCAAATTGCTTTCATACAGCTATGTTTCTACTTGTGTAATGCATAGCTAGACAGTTTCAACGATATATGCAATAATATATATATATATATATATATATATATATATATATATATATATAAATACACTAAAAACCTTTTTTTCTCGAATCTCAACTGCTGAAATGAGGGTGCGTCTTATATGCCCGTGCGTCTTATATGCCGTCAAATACGGTATGTGAAAATGTTCGTAATAGACAAAATGTTTAAATCACAAAATAAAGTAAACTTGAGTTTTTTTATACATTGAATAAATTATCCTGTTTTTTTTTTTTTTTTTTTTAATGCAGCTATTTATTTAATTTTTTGATATGTCAATGTATAAGGGCTCTTGCCTAAATGATACAATATCAGTCACGTGATAGAACTATGGCGGATATAGCAGTGTTCGCTTGATGCACTGAATTAGTCCAAGTATCGATATCCGTGTGCTTTGTCAACTATGTAATTTTCCAAGGACGGACGTTTCTCACATATAAATCGTACATACGAGTGAGAAATGAATTTTCTTTGAAATCGTTTCAGTTTTTCCTCTCCAGGAATTTGCCATATTGTACATGGCTGATTGATTCCGTGAGATTCCGTGTGGTGTACACGAAAAGGAGAGCCTGGTCGGAAGAATTTTGTAAACTGCCAAAGATCTTAATGATATACTCGAGTGTTTAAATCATTTATCTGGAAAATCGCGTAGTAGGCTATTTTGGTCGTCAACAGGCACCGTTTTCATGGCTACAAAGAAGTTCAAATAGTTTGAATACAAATGCAAGAAGTTCGTTCCCTCCTCACCGAGACAGGATTATGACAACGTGCTAGAGATGTGTCCGCAACTAAAAGTTTTTGGTAGGGCCTCTTAAGACGGATTGGTCTGACAGCAATTGACATCAAGGCCAAAATTCGGCTAAAGGGGTTCTGGTGAAAATCCAGAGTGTATCTGCATTATCGCCAGGACTCAACGAATTTTGGCGTACTTGTAAATACGTCTGTGAAAATTTTGCGGCAAACAAAGACATCTGACCGGGGATATGCATGAGTGATTCGGGAACCGCTTGTTAATTTTCTTTTCCATTGTACTCTTTTTCAAGCGCTGTTGAATACTACATAAAATTATTGATATATATATATATATATATATATATATATATATTATATATATATATATATATATATTGGTTAGGAGGTTGATTTAGAAGGCTTCACAATGCAGGTGTAAAGAAAAATAATAATACGGTAACAATGATTTGTGTGTTAACTTGTATTTAATTCTTGAATTTTCGAGATAATATCTCTTTTTCAAAAGATCACTGGAACTGAAGCAGTCTAGTTATGGCATTTCTCTTTAAAAAGTAAGATGAATTTATTTATCAATGCTTAAATGAAATGTATTTCTTCGAGTTACTTCACCCCATAATCTATCCCGATGAAGGTTTAAATAAACCGAAATGTTTAAGCGACGATAACTAAATTCATCTTATTTTTGGATTTTTTTTCAAATTTCTTAATATATATATATATAAAGATAAATCTAATGAGTCAGACGAACCTACTAAAAGTTTCGCTTAATGCTCTTCAGGGCTAAGATCTGATTCTCAGTCAGATCTTAGCCCTGAAGAGCATTAAACAAAACTTTAAGTAGGTTCGTCTGACTCATTAGATTTATCTTTATTATTTGCTCTACTTAGGTATTGAGCACTTTTTACTTATTAGCTTTAGTCTCCTGGCGGTTTTGTATGAATATATGAATTATATATATATATATATATATATATAAATTGTTTTTTCTTTTGCCAAAATATTGTACAATAGATTATTTCTGGTTCGATTATCTTGGTCTTTTCTTTTTCAAAATTTTTTTTTCTTCCGGTTGATGTTTGGTTGTATATTTTTTTACAATCAAACTATTTGCTGTTTTTTTTCACGCGAGGATTTACCAATAAGTTTGGTATATTAAATTATATATATATATATATATATATATATATATATATTATATATATATATATATATTCGCGAAATCCATGAAGTTAAGAAGCGATTAGCCTGTTCAATACTCTATCGGGTGACGACTTAAACACCAGACCGTCTCATATCATATACCTTGGAAAAGGGTGAAAGTTCAGCCAAAATATCGGAATTGATCAAACCAGGAACGGAACAACAATTGAATATTAAAATTCTGATTTTTGTTCTGTTTTTAAACGTTTAAGCGACGATAATAAATTCATCTTATTTTTGGAACACTTCGTTTTTCAAATTCTTAATATATATATATATATATATATATATATATATATATATATATATATATAAAGTAAGTAAAGTCGTCGGGGCGTCCTAATGTCGGTATCAGCCATGCAGCGATGGAGTCTATCCCATTTTCAGTTGCGCTAGACCAAGGAGATTATTTTAGCGTCTGAGGTGGAGCGCCACACCTACCATCAGCTCCTTACTTTACCGCACAGATCCCTGTGCTACTCATACGCTGAGTTGGCGAGGGCCGGTATCGAACTAGGAACCTTGTGATTTCTAGCTGAACGCTCTACCGACTGAGCTAACCCGGCCCCTATGCATACATATATATAAGTCTCCTTTTATTTTGAATGACTCTCGTATATATATATATATATATATATATATATATATATAGTTTGCTCTGTAACTGAGAATCAGGGCTAGATTTTATGGACTTTTGTGGTAATATTCTCCCTCAAACATGCCTGTCCATTTGCGATATGCGATTCGAATCTCACTATTCATCAAGATTCGAAAAGAAATCGACAGCGGCAAAATGTACTTAATTAAATTCACCGAGTAGTTTCATGTCGCATTTAATAGCAAGTCTGTGTTACTATAAACGATAGTATTCTCTACGTGATACCACTCAATTTTATAAGAATGCATATAAAAATAAAAGTACTTAGCCTAACATCTTTCCTCGTTAATCTCATTTCGGCGTAGCACACTTGGGAATATATTCAGTGATCTTACTAACAGCACTGCTACCAAAAGGTTACTCTCTCAAAAGGGGAACCGCTGAAAGCCTGCAGTAACTCTGACTCCCTCGCGTGCGATGGTTAAATAAGTAGGACTTTTGTTTAGCACAACATTCGACTGGAAATGGCTTTGCGAATTGGCAAAATTAGTCTGAAAATAGAATTGAGGACCAAAAAGACAGATGCAGAGACATCCATATTATCGGGGCAGAATTGCGGATAAGGTTGAAACATAATGTATTAATAATGGGATTTGGTCTCTATTTGTCTGTAACCAAAACTATGTCACTACTTACATCACAATTACCAAAGTCGTCAATACATAGAATAAAGAACAATTAATATTAATAAAATAAATAAAAGCTATTCCATATAATTCCTCGTTTGAATCCTTTCTATTGTAATATGTAAACTATTAAATTAATTTAAAAAATTGTATTACTTTAAATGGAAAAAAATATTTGCAAAATTTGTAATCAATTTTAAAAATCATTTTTTACTCTCGCGTTTTTTTTCAGTAACAAGAAATTAACAAATCATTGTAGAACATTAGTGATACCACTTTATGTTAGAGTTCATGCCTTTTCAAGGATACGAGTTTGAAAGTGAAATGTATAGCGCGACTGGAGTTCGAAACCCCTTACTATGATTTGCAGAGGAAAGAAGCCACCACAGGAAAGAGATTCAGAATGAAGGAGAGACAACAGCAATTCCAGCAAGCATCACTGTTTGTTTGCTGTCACTGTAACAGAGAGTGCCATTAAAAAATTGTCCTGTTCAGCCGCTCACGCAGATGGAGTTAAAAAAAGAATTACGCCATCGTCCTTAGCAGACGGAAGGATGTCAACATGATTTACAGTCCAATACATTAGCCACTGAACTACCTGGAACTACCTGGACTCCAATCGTTTCTCCTCAGATCACTGAAGTTAAGCAACGATGAGCCTGTTCAGTAATTAGATGCGACATGGGACAATTCGGCACTGACATTTTGACCTCGCTATTTTGGCGCTGAGGTGTTTTGGTGCCAATTCAGAATGTCAATAACATTTTGTGTCAAAACGAGAAACGAACAACAACAATCGAATATTTGCTTGGTTTGACCTACAATTATTGAGATACATCAAATATTTATTATTCCTTTTACTTATTTGACTTTAGTGTTAAGTTTTAGGGCAGCAACTTCTGTGACCGTGAAGATCAATTCGTGAAAGACAGAATCGACCACAGATGTGACATGTGAAGTCCAGTCATGAAGATACTAATGGTATACCAGTGCCCTGTTGCTTTTTCTTTGTCTTCTTTACTTCATGGTGTTGCACCAGAGTAGTTTCAGACATGAGCAGCCCATCTCGGAGAGCCTGCTGCTGCTGAAGGGGGTCATGAGCCAAATCTTCTCATCTGGCAGGGTTGATGTTAGAGGTCTTGAGATCGTGTTTACGGACACCTTTAAAGCGCAGCTGGGGTGACCAATCTGTCTCTTTTTAGATGATACTTCCGCATAAAGGATGTCCTTTGGGATTCGCCCATTGTCCAATAGCATTATTGTAAAAAGAAATAAATCCAATAACCAACTGTTCTCTATATAATTATCATCACTGCCAAAGTATCCTATCGTGGTATAATGGTTAGCATGATATTCTTGCAGATCCATTACTACTGAATAGGAAGTTCGATCCTCGCAGGAAGATCCATACTTGCGAAGTTGTGTTACATCCTAACCGCGACGAACAGGCTTGGTAAATACCTACTTACCATCATTGCGTATGCATGCTGCACGTTTAAAAATCTGCACCAAAAAAGGCATCCAACTTCTGACAGCAATGATGACTCTGCCGTTGTCACAAAGATGAATCCGCATCGCCCATCTTTCACCGGCTCAGTTCACATGGATAGGTTATTTTCATTTGCTGTGTTGTTTATTCCTTATAATTCTATCAATCTATTCAAGATATGCTATACGCGCCAAAACAGTGTTGTGGCAAATTTGAAAATAATGTTGAAGCCAAATAATGTTGAATTTTCAACCGCATGTTTTAGTGAAACACAGGTTTAAGTAAGTGCATCACTGTTCCCACTCCCCACACCGAACTCTGTGCGACCTTTTCTTATTTTCAAATAGATGCTTAATTTTGTAATTTCTTGAAGATGGTTCAAAAGTAAAGTGGTTAATGCATTATATATATAATAAACAAGACGAGAATAATAGTCGCAGATATGTACATTGTGTAAATACGAGGGCGAGTATAAAGTTTTGCAATATTTTGGTAAATGCTAGTTTGTGACTTATATATAACGTTATATAGGAAGCGCGTGGTGTAATGTTTAAAGTCATGGGGAATGGACTCGTCGCCCCGAGTTCAAATCCTGGATGTGGTAACTGCATTTCACTTAGCGCTAACACCCTTGGGAAAGGTATGAATCCTACTCTCCCTCCAGCTATGGATAAATAGTAGGGCAGGCTAAGCTCTTTAACCTTGGTTAGGCAACCGGTCTAGGAGAAGGAAAACTCTGAATTCAAACCTGTTGAACTCCGCTTAAGAAATTGACCTTGTGTCACATCCTACTCGTGCGGAGGGGTTGGTAAATATATATATATATATATATATATATATATAACGTTACCAAAACGGTTCAAGCCATGAAAGATACCCGTTATAGTTGGTAGTATCGTGGTAGTTGGTGGGCTAACACGTTGGAAATTGCTTCACTCCATGAGTGGTTTGAAAGCCCCACATTCAACGTAGTCTAATTTCCAATGAAATCTCTTATATGACTAACTACAATAATTTTAATTGTGTTGTTGTTATTGTTTTTACTCGCGGTCTTATTGAAAACAAATATTCTTTAAAAACACACATTTGATCCATAGACAGGTACTACCACTGCAGTGTAGAGTGAACCTGGGAGTAATAGCGAAGACTAGGTACGCCTTACTCCTCAGCTCTCCAAGACTAGAGACTCACAATCAGACGTAGTTTAGTTGCATATTCAGGATACCTTTTCAAATACCTTAAATTGAAATGCAAACAGCTAAGTGCAGGATGTGAACTCGTCTCGCCGTGTCCACTTGCTACGACGACACGTTTCCAACAAACTAAACTAATCTTAGTATAGGACAACATCTCCGTCCAAAATGCCATGCGTTGACACCTTCACTGGTTATTTAGAGGCCAGTAGGGTCATGAATAATTTTATTTATACTTGTTTTGCGCATTCTTCGTACACAGCTATTAGCATAACAATTCAGCGCTAAACAATTCGCCCCGGCTTCTTTTAAACGATTCTGGCGGTCAACTTAGCAAATATGGCCGAACAAAATTGATTCACCGACTATTTGAGACATCGGGAAACGTTTACAAGATATTTCGATTCTCAACGGGGTCAGAAAATGTTCCAGTCTTTCTAAATCGATGTATTTAAGCGACTTCCTTCTGTAAATAAACGGCGACACGTGATTATGGAAATTCGACAATTACAGCGTAAGGAAGAGAATTCAAATGGTTAACAATGTCGTTGTAATGCCAGTATTGGTTGGACATTTATATGAAGTAAAAAAAGGGTTGTTGATCTTCTAAGTGAATCGAGATACTGAGACCGGAATTGACATAAGTGAAATATATAGAATATAGAAATAGGCACTTATATCGTATAAAACATTGTTATGTCATTTCGGGGTAATCTTCAAAAGTAAGTGTTTATACGAGGGTTATTCAATAAATTCAGGCGAATTTTGCAAGGGAGAGTCCGCCTGGAGTAGTGGCTAAAGTGCCGGAAGTTCGCTTATTCATCGAATGACTCTCGTATAAAACTTTATTTTTAAACCGTATTTCGAAATATTTGGTTTGGTTTGGTTTGTTTTGTTTTACGACATATCAACCTCAATGGGTCATTTAATGCCGATAAAGTTTTGAAATAAATGGATTATACAATTTTTTTATAAATACATTTTTCTATGTAACCCATAGATGGGACCCTAACAGGTACTACCACTCCGGGTTAGAGTAGACCTTGGAGCAATGGTGATGAAGGGGTGCTCCACATTCCCCAAACCTCCAAAACTGGAACCTCACCATCAGATAGAGTTTAACGTCATTCCCAGGATATGTAGACCCGCAGCTACCGCCTTCTAGCACCCATATGATAAAAAGGGGTTGGGGCTTGCCATAAGGGCAATAGGGTTGGGAAAATCATATAGGTGCTAGAGCTTAACGTGACCAGCCGATTGATCGGAGGGGTCCTCTCCGACCGCCCATCTAGCCCAAGATAGGGCCAAAGTGGAGTATTGCATGTCAAGAACTGCTCATCCACCTGGGCTCTATCCTTAAGCATCACGGGTCGCCACCCACGGCCAACAGGTGGCCCCATTGGGGGAGTCTTACCCCTCTGCAGAGGTGCATTCTAACGCCTCAACCGACAGGGCGGTCGAAATATTTGGTTTGTTTTTGTTTGGTTTCCTTTGTTTAACGCCATGTCAACCATCCGGGGTTATTTGATGCCAAACCCCGTTTTTGTAGAAGAACAGTAGTGGCACTATTCAACTCATAACTGGGGAGGGATGAGAAGGTTATACCTTTCCCAAGGGTATTAGTCCGAGTGTGAATGTAACAACGCGACTTTTCACCTTTAGTTGGCTAAATTCCTAGCATAAGATTGTTGTTGCATATTATCTGAAATGAACTTAATTGTTATTAAGAACACATTTTATGATATTTTGTTTATAATTACCAAAACAGTATTGTTGCATAATCCATGGGTAGCATGGATTATTGGCAACACCCTGTAATTCTGTGGGGATAGTTTTTTCCTATCACGGATGGAAAATTACTGGCAGTTGAAGTCTCGCACGTCACGTTATGGGTTGAATAGAAAAACATGAGTTTATAAATAAAATTGTATTATGCATTAACAATGAATTCATTTCACATCTTTGTCGGCATTAAATGACCCACCGAGGTTGATATGCCGTAAAACAAAACAAACCAAACAAAACAAATGGTCAAAGAAGTAGAATTAACAAGTAAGTTATACATCGTCTAAATACCTATCTGTCCACTCTCTCTCTCTCTCTCTCTCTCTCTCTCTCTCTCTCTCTCTCTATATATATATATATATATATATATATATATATATATATATTAAAGAACTTATTGTGTATATACCCATGTTTGGTATTTGAGTATATAACAGTAACATGTATCATACATCAAAATGAAGTTGTTCCTCTGTAGATCACATCCCTACACTTCGCATCCTCGATACTCACCAGATTTAGCGCCATCAGACTATCATCACTTTGGCCCCATGAAAGAGGGTTTGAGAGGCAAACATTATTCCAGTGAAAAGGAAGTGAAATCTGCTGTGAAGAAATGGCTCAAAGAACAGTCAACATAATTTTAAGGGGGAGGAATAGATGCTCTCATTCAAAGGTAGAACGTTGCTATTGAGAGAAACGTGGAGAAGTAGGGATGTGATCCACAGAGGATCAGCTTCCTTTCTATGTATGATACATGTTCCTGTGTTGGCAATAATAACTGTCCTAAACAAAATGGCATTACTCTTTTTACTCACTCTCACAGTCAACAGAATTTTAAGGGACAGGAATAGATGCTCTCATTCCAAGGTGGCACATTGCTATTGAGAGAAACGGTGACCACGTGGAGAAGTTGGAATGTGATCCACAAAATGAGATTACTTTTTGACACAGCCTCGTATATTTGTACGAGTTGATATCAGATTTGAATATAAATTACACTAACTTCAACGACAGTCCTAGTATAATGTTAGTGTAGTTGGGTCCAATGTCATTGTCTTACTCATTCTTTTTACACTATAAATAAAAGTAACATTTTGAATTGGGTCTTGAGTTCTTTCAGCATTAGAACTGTGCTAAAAAAAGATTATCAATGAAAAAAGATTACGTCAAGACCTTGTGAAAATGTTGTGTCGAAATACGTGTTTCTTGCGGAATGTACTTCAAAGTTTGTCACGTTTTGCAGACCATGTAACCGGGGAAATGTCAACTTCCAATCGTCTGTATTGTCACAAAAGCTGATCTAAACTTTTGGCTGTCATAAAACGTTCGGCAAATGATTGCAAAGCTGGATTTATGACCTGACGAAAGTCATTTCACAAAGTAAAGCAATAAATATCAGCTAGCAAGATAATGGTGCACTACTGGTATTTGACTAAATTTATACTCATATATGCACACACACACACACACACACACACACATACACACACACACACATATACACACACACACACATATATATATATATATATATATATATATATATATATATAGTGTTTTGTGATATAAATCAAGAAAATAATGTAGAATAAAAGTATATAACATTTGTGGTTGATAGTTATATATTGTAAACATTTATTATTTATTCAATTAATGATGATTATTAGATTTTAGTTTAATAATTGTCACTTGTTTTTATTATGTAGTATATTTGTAATTTAGTAAATGTTAAATTATTATTTATTATTTAGTGTATGTTGTATGGGAATTTATTTCATTTATTCATTCAATTGTTTATTTAATTATTTATTATTTATTTGTTTATTTATTTTTTTAAGTAGAAACTATACGTATGTATGATTTGTTGATAGTTAATTTATTGATTTGTTATTAAAGTCATTATAATGATATTCTAAAAATGTTGTTTTAGTCAAATCAAAATGAGTATTTAAATATGTTAGAGAACATAAATCAATTTGTTATTTCATATTAATAAGAAGAGAGTAAATAAATACACTAATATTAATAGGAAGAGAGTAAGTAAATACACTAAATAATAAATAATAATTTAACATTTACTAAATTATATATATATATACGCACACACACACAAAACACACACACACACACATATATATATATATATATATATATATATATATTATATATATATTGTCAGTACATATATATATAATATATATATATATATATATATATATATATGTACTGACAATAATACATATGTATCTATGTACATATGTAATATATCAATGTGTAGATTTATCAAGGCATACAGGTATGCATATCTATATACATATAAATTTGTTACAATATAGATATAGATATGAATACATAAAAATATAGACACCCTAATGTATATATATATATATATATATATATATTATATATATATATATATATATGCATATGCATACAATTATCCTCTGACTCTGACACAAAGACAAGTATGTATTTATGCACACACACACACACACGCATATGCACATACACACACATATATTTATATATATGTTTGTGTGTGTATGTGTGTATGTTTAGGAGGCTTAGACAAAGTGTCTAACTCTCCCAAATCATCAGATCCGACCATATTCGCATCTGATGATTTTGTAGGGTTAGACACTTTGTCTAAGCTTCCTGAAATAGACTATAATCCAAAAATTCTAAGTCTTTTGTTATATTTTTACTTATAAATTTGCTCTATGACTCTAACAATAAGAGCACACATTGAGCTCTGCAAACTGCGATAGGTCTGATAAAAAAAACTCCTATGTCGTAAGGAAGATTTCGTCTCTGGACCTTTGGATTATATATACTAGCAAATATATGCACCCTCCGGGTGCAAGTATTTGAGTTTTAATATAATAAAATATCGTATTAAATTAGAAAGGCTAATGAAACTAAATGGGAAATGCAGATAAAAAGATTTGAAACAGAGCGAGTATAATCGAAAAATAGAACAACTGAAACTTACTCTTCCATCACTCTCGTCTTTCGTTGTTATTTTTTCTAATTTAAGTATTTAGTTAAAAGAGGAAATAAATAAAAAATTAGAGTTATTTTTCTTGTTAATGATTTCATTTAAGATTCATTGAAGAGATTTTGCTTATATTCATTAAAATAAAACTAAACAATTAGAAATCAATAATACTAAACTCATATTTAATAAAATCACATTTTTAATATCAATATGCAAATTAGCTTTCCCGTTTACACTGTAAATCGCTATTTTGTTGTATATATAAATATAATTGCATGTTGTTAGTCTGTAGATATGGTTAACAGTATTAATAATGTAAAACAATTTTATTAATAATTGAGGTTTAAATAAAAATAAAACTCATGGAGAATGTGATGTAAATAACTAAGAGAATTGTAACTTGAGTAATAATATAGTTTCGGTTACAGACAGAAAAACACACAATCTCCATTATAATAAGATATATATATATATATATATATATATATATATATCTTATTATAATGGAGATTGTGTGTTTTTCTGTCTGTAACCGAAACTATATTATTACTCTGTGGTAACTTATTAATTATTACTCTGTGGATGACTTATTAATTATTATTAATTATTAATATATATATATATATATATATATATATATATATATATTTGGGAGAATATGTGCTTAATTGAAGTCGTACCTAATTTTAAAAGTTAATTAATAATTAATTAATTAGGCGGGCATTATTAATTAATTAACTTTCAAAATTAGGTACGACTTCAATTAAGCACATATTCTCCCAAAAATTGTCGGCTAAAAAAGCCATATCACAAACACGTCGCTTGTGTATTTAATTCTCATATATATATATATATATATATATGTGTGTGTGTGTGTGTGTGTGTGTGTGTTGGAAATAAACTCATGACTGCTATTAGGACCGGTAAGTAAAGTAAAGTCGTCGGGGCGGCTTAATGTCGGTATCAGCCAATCAGCGAGGGAGTCTATCCCCTTTTCAATAGCACTAGACCAAGAAGATTGTTTTTTAGCATCTGAGGTGGAGCGCCACACCTACCATCAGCTCCTTACTTTACCGCACAGATCTCTGTGCTACTCATAACGCGGAGTTGGCGATGACCGGAATCGAACTAGGAACATTGTGGTTTCTAGCCGAACGCTCTACCGACTGAGCTAACCCTAGCCCTAAAAAGCAAACGAAAACCTTCGAATGACATCCCTCAGATGACTAGATTTCTGGTTAAAATGATGAAAATAATTCTCATCTAAAATGTGGTTTATATCCGGGTTTTTTTTATTATAGATTTTTTTAAACTTAACAACCATAAGAAAAATTATTGTGGCGACATAGATAAAATATATTTGTCCGTAAAAATACAACATATCAAGAGAAATTATCAAGTAGCAGCTGTTTCAACCCACACAGACACATGAATTGTATTTAGAAAAAAATATGCCTAGATACTGAAATTCTTCTCATGTTCTAAACTGAAATAAATAAATTCTTCTCATGTTCTAAACTACAATAAATAAATTATGTATCAAATGGGCGATCTAGAATCATATATAATATATATATATATATATATATATATATATATATAATATATATATATATATATATACATATATATATAATTATTATTATTATATCATTATTATTATTATTATTTACTCCTTTTGAGTTTTCACACCAGCATTAGCTGATGATCTTTCACTTGAGTCTGAGTGACAGCAAGTCTCCTCAGGTCTCCAGGACACTTCTGAGTATTTTGGCAGATTGTATTATTATTATTATTATTATTATTATTATTATTATTATCCTAAACCTGTGATTGTTTGCTAAAAGCTATTTCCTATTTAGTTAAATGACACAAAATACATGCCAAAATATTCCTCATTTTTGGGATTAAGTTATATTTGAATATTCCATTTGAATATCTGATTCTGATTAATATATATATATATATATATATATATATATATATATATGCATGTTGAATTAAATCACAAACACACCTCCTGTTTAACAATTCTATTTGCGATTTTTTTCTGGCCAACTTTTTCTGGCCAACTTTTTAATATTTGGGTGGAATTCGTGGATTAGTCCATCAAAGTTCATGTCCCGAGTACTTTTGGTACTTCGAAGCGCCATCACTAGAGGTGATGTGTTCCAATTCTTCAAATTATATTAATGGACATGGAGGCTGGAAGGAAGAGAATTGATAGGACTAATCCACGAATTCCTCCCAAATATTAAAAGGTGGGAGGAAACCTTGAAAAAATCGCAAATAAAATTGTTAACAGGAGATGTGTCGGTGTTTAATTCAACATGCATAAATGAAAAAATGCTGCCCAAACACACACACACACGTATACACACACACCACACACATATACATATATATATATATATATATATATATTATATATATATATAAATATATATATATATATATAAATATATATATTATAATATATATATATATATGGGGGAACTATATTTCGTTCCTCAGAAACAGGTTGGAAACAGCTCATATATTTAGAATTACTATATGTATATAACCGTATTTAGGCAACCAGTCTAGGAGAAGGAAAAATCTTAATTTAAACTTGTCAAACTCCGTTGAAGAATTGACCTTGTGCCACGTCTACTCGTGTGTAGTTGATGAACGGGAATAATTGGATTCTTACCTTTCCGAAGGGTATTAGCACTATTTGAAATTCAAAACAGCCTCGTCCAGGATTTGAACTCGGATCAACGTGTCCACGTTCTACAAGAATGACCATTACACAGTGAGCACGTTAATATTTAAAAGAACATTGTATTAGTGGGAATAAAAAAAAGTTTCTCTAAATTATGTATCCAAGCTTCAACATCGACCCGGACGACGATGTGACCCTACCGCCTCTGTGTGTCGGGGACTATATTTCGTTCGTCAGAAACAAGTTGGAAACAGCTCATATATTTTGAATTAATATATATATAACCTTGTTTAGGCAACCAGTCTAGGAGAAGGAAAAATCTGAATTCAAACTTTCATATAACCTAGCAAGATAATGGTACATTTACTGATATTTGACTAAAATTTATACTCACACACACACACACACACACACACACACACACACACAACACATTATATATATATATATATATATTATATATATATATATATATATATGTATATAATCAAAAGTCCAGAGAAGAAATCTTTCCTCACGACACAAGAGTTTTATTTAAATAAAACCAAGTCGTAAATTGAGAGCTCAGTGCGTGCTCTTAATGTTAGAGTCACAGAGCAAATATATGAGTAAAGAAATAACCAAAGACTTAGAGATTTAGCATTATAGTCTATTTCAGGGAGCTTAGACAAAGTGTCTAAATCTCCCGACTCATCAGATGCGAATGATGAAATTTTTTATTACTTATATATATATATATATATATATATATATATATGTGTGTGTGTGTGTGTGTGTGTGTGTGTGTGTACATATATGTACCCAACCGCGGGCTCCCGATGACGTGATTATTTTAGTTCATCAAACTATCAATATCAATAGCCGTATATCCGCTATGTGAAATTCAAACAGCCTCGTCCAGGATTTGAACTCGGATCAACATGTCCATTTTCTTACAGCAATCGCCATTACACAGTGAGCACGTTAATATTTAACAGAACATCGTATTAGAGGGAAGAAAAAAAGTTCCTCTAAATTATGTATCCAAGCTTCAACATCGACCCGGACGACGATGTGACCACACCGCCTGTTAACCCAATCCCAACCGCTGGCTCCAGATGACGTGATTATTTTAGTTTATCAAACAGTCAATATCAACCCGTATATCCGTTTCTGGTCAATAAGTGACCCGCTGACACACGACGATAATTTTACACTAATTCGTTTATAACACAATCATCAAAACCGTAAGCAATGATTGGTTTTTGGTTGAGATTGTCTACAAAAATCTTCCATCTATTTTCCTAATCCATTATTCCACTCGATTATCAATGTTATTAAGGGTGGATATTCGGGGTAAAACTCAATTACCTATAAAACCAGGAAAATACAAAAAAAAGTTGGTTTCCTGAATTGATTGATAAGTTTTAATGGCATATCAACCCGTCTAGGTTTATTTTATACCTAGAGGTTAAGGAATCACATTCATTATACATTTATATTCTCAATTTTTATGAAGTTATTTAAGGGTTTTTTTGGGGGGAGGGTGTTGCTCACGGTCCTATACAGTACTAATAATTTTTATACAGATCTATTTAACCCATAGATGGGACCCTAACATGTACTACCACTCCAAGTCAGAGTAGATCTGGGAGTGATGGCAATGAAGGGGTTACTCCAGAACTGGGGCCTCCCCATCAAATTCAGTTTTGTGTCATACCCAGGATTTTGTAAGAACTGATGAGTTCAAAATGTTCATAAATATATAAATTTTGAATACTTATGACCATCATCAGCTATTATTTAAAAAAAAAGATCCAACATTTGGATATTATTGATTATAGCATTTATAGAATCTTTTAATCAATGATATGAAAATATCGGCCATTAATGTTTCACTATTTCTTTTTTTCATAATAACTGCTATATATCTATATATTTATGAACTTTGGACAATTCTTACATAATTTAATGCTACACTGTGACATAAGCAGTGATGTAGTTTTGGTTACAGACAGACTCTGAATCTCCATTATAAAAAAGATGTCACATATATTGATATGTAATATAAAGTAAAGTGAGGAGCTGGTGGTCGGTGTGGTGCTCCATCTCAGATGCTAAAATAATCTCCTTGGTCTAGCGCTAGTGAAAAGGGTATAGACTCCCTCGCTGTCTGGCTAATACCAACATGACTTTACTTTTTACTCATGACCATTTTGGATAATGTGAGGTAAGCAGTGACGTCATTTCGGTTATATATATATATATATATATATATATATATATATATATATATATATAATAACTCTTTCAATGTTCAAGGGAATAAGTGACCCGCTGACATACTCGAGTTTCATCATCTGAATCGTCAGGGTTACATCCGCTGAATTAATCGAGTTTTCGATTAATATCAGTTGATACCACGTATGTCTGCTGAAACGGGCCTTATCGTTACAGATAGATGCTTGTTTATGGATTTAAAAAACTCAGCGGAATCTGTTTTTGTTTATTGGATTAGAAAATGTGAATTAATTTGTGGGAATTACTTTTTCATTTGTTATTTAATGAAGGGTAGATTACGGGGTGTGAGAGTGGTTAAATAAGTAAAAAAGATTAAAATTATTTTTGGTTGGTTTTGGTTTGGTTTCCGGTGAGTTTTTTAAATCCATAAACAAGCGTCTATCTGTAACGATAAGACCCGTTTCAACAGACATACGTGGTATCAACTGATATTAATCGAAAACTCAATTAATTCAGCGGATTTAACCCTGACGATTCAGATGATGAAACTCGAGTAGGTTACTTTATATCCATTTCTTATATATATATATATATATATATATATATATATATTCCGTTAAAATCAATCAGTCAACCACTTTTAAATTGGATAAGTGTATTAGATACTAATATGTGCAAAAACAAAGCATACCTACAATGAATGTAATTCATTAATGTCTAGGCATAAAAATAACCCTAGCTGGATTGACATTCCGTTAAAATCGAATCGAATCGATCAACAAATCACCCACTTGATGTAAAATGGAAATGTGCAGCCGTTAAAAAAGCAAATGAGAAAAAAACTCCCAAAAACTGGTGGATAAAAAAAGATAAATTCAAAGATTAAAACTCCTTTGAAAAAACTTCTGTTACAGCTTGACTGTGTTTTTCCTCATTTTCAAATCCAAAACAGACCACCGCCCCTCACATCCACCGCCACAGTCCCGGCCCCACATCACGAACTTTGTTCTCTGATTCATAAAATCGACAATCATTGATTGCGATCTGGACACTTATCACACTGTGACCCGATCGACTTTGAATGGCGAAATCACGACCAACATTCACAACAATCGCAAGATTTGTTCAGCTGACAAAATGGCGCCCCCATCGATCAAAGAATTCGATCAGACACTGAAAATTCCTTTCGTCATGTGTGTTTATTGACGTTGGCCTACAAGAAAGTGAATGGGCATTATTGTAAATTTTTCTGATATTCACACTCGCTGGCCAAAGTTGGCCACCCTTTTGTTTACATAAGTGTGCACAGTTTTGTGTGCATGTTGTACGTGCATAAAACTATTCATGGGTGTAGGCCAACGTTTTTGTTTTCCTCAGGACATTGATACGGCTTGAATGGCATTGGATTTATAGAGTGACAATCGACCTTTAGAAATAATAACATGTCTCTCCGTCCGAATGATAAACCTTGATTCTTATTCGCGTATCTATGTATGTATGAATATATTGTACTGATTTAGATAAGGAAACCATTTTGATACTGATAGTTGCGAGTCTTACCTTAGTGTATATTTGCACAGCGGCTCGACTAGAGCAGGGTGTGACACTAGTTTCATTTTGAATCGGGATCTTGTTTGTTTGAATACGAAGTTTTACTTCCAGACTGGTTGCCGTAACAAGGCAAACAATCCATATATTATTATCCATAATATTATTTACCCATCGAAAGGCGAGAGAGGTGAGGGGGCATTGCGCCTTTCCCCCAGGTATTAGCAGGAAATGACAAATAGTGTTTTGAAATAAGAAACAGGATTCGTACAGGATTTGAACTCGTGTACCCCCTGGATTCGAACATGGGTTGTCCCGCATTTGAACTTTGGTTGTCCACGAGTTAAACCCAGGTTGTTCAGGATTTGATTTTCTATCTTATTGGATGTGAACTTCAATTATTAATAGAATTGTTTTACCTTATCTACATATTGATACCATGCAATTGTATTTCTATATACAACAAAATAACAGTTTACAGTGTGAACGGGAAGGCTAATTTGCATATTGATATTAAAAATTGTATTTTAATAAATATGTGCTGGGTATTATTGATTTCTAATTGTTTGGTTTTATCTTGATAAATATGAGCAAAAATCTCTGGCATAAATCTTAAAAGAAATCCATAAACAAGGAGAAATAGTTTTTAAAAAAATCTTATTCTTTACTTCCTATTTGAGTGGTGGAAGAGTAAGTTTCGAAAATGTTCTATTTTTCAATTATACCCCACTGTGTTTTAAATCTGCTTTCTATTTTGATATAATATATTTTACACCAACACTTAAATAATTGCAACCGGTGCCTATATTTGCTAGTTTATAGTATATATATATATGAAGGCAAACAATCCCATATATTATTATCCATAATATTATTTTACCCATCGAAGGCGAGAGAGGTGAGGGGCCATCGTGCCCTTCCCCAGGGTATTAGCAGGAAATGAACAAATAGTGTTGAAATAAGAAACAGGATTCGTACAGGATTTGAACTCGTATCCCCCTGGATTCGAACCTGGGTTGTCCTGCATTTGAACTTTGGTTGTCCACGAGTTAAACCCAGGTCGTTCAGGATTTGATTTTCTATCTTATTGAATTTGAACTTGAGTCGTCAAGGAATTGAACTCGAATCGTCCATTCCATTTCCTATGACTCTTTTGAATCTTAGTTTAGTAAGGCAAAGATGTTCGGTCGGTCGGATTTTACGGCATCTCAACCCTTAGATTCTATAATGTTGAAGACAATTTAATTTATTCATTTCTTTTGGGTATTCAATTTCTTTTAAACTCATTTTAACTTTTTTCTTCTCCCCCCCCTCCTCTCTCTCTCTCTCTCTCTCTCTCTCTCTCTCTCTCTCTCTCTCTCTCTAACTATCTAACATTATATAAACGAGGAGGTAGTCAAGAGATACATCGAGAGCGGAAAAGTGATAGACAGAATGCGAAGTAAGAGACGAGTTAGTTTTTGACTTAATTGCAAATTACGACTAAAATCATTTTTGACCTCATTTAAGTTACGGGTTGCTGGTTGTGAAATTTAAACATAGAAATACATTTCAAAATCCCCCTCTCTCTCTCTCTCTCTCTCTCTCTCTCTCTCTCTCTCTCTCTCTCTCTCTCTCTAACTAACTAAACTTATATAACGAGTAGGTAGTCAAGAGATACACCGAGAGGAAGAATGAGATAGACACCAAGTAAGTAACAGATTGGTCGATTTTTGACTTAATTGCAAATTATATCTAATTAGAACCAATTAAAACAGAATTTTTTTCAAACATATTTCAATTCCTAAAAGTAAGGAATAATTTAGTGTAATTTTCGTGTCATTCAACTAAACAGTAAAAAAAACCTTTAGGAAGCAAAAGTTGATTAACTCAGCTTTAGTATAATAATAAAATTATATATATATATATATATATATATATATATATATATATATATATATATATCACGGACGCGTTTCCTTGTCGATAAGTGGCGTTTACGCTGCTGTGAAACCAATGATCTCAATCGTACATTAAAAGTATCGTAACCTATAACAATTACAGTTCTTATATCCGTAATCGAGCACTCTATTTCCAATTGTCCAATCCTAGAAAAAAAACTACTGCTAATCTCTCTCCTCTTCTCTCTCTCTCTCTCTCTCTCTCTCTCTTCTCTCTCTCTCTATCTATCTATCTATCTACTATATATATATATATATATATATATATATATAAAGAGAGAGAGGAGAGAGAGGTTGGCTGATAAAGATAATGAAAAAAATGGTAAAGAGAGAAGAATAAAGTAAATAATAAAGTTATTTATCTATTTAACGCATAGATGGATATCTGACATTTGGAATTGTCCTCGCCCTTCCCACTCCTGAAAATTGCGCTAGTAGTTTTTCAACGGACACGTTCCGTATCGCAGGGATGACTGTATTCCCTACGTCGGAGGAAGAACACTCTCCATAATTTGCTGTTCTTAGTATGTCACCAAACTACATCTAATGGTGAGACTGGTTGTTCTGGAGATCTAAGAAGAGTACGGTACTCTTTTCACAATATTAAAATTAACTGTTTTACTCGCTATCACTTATAATAAGAATTAAGTTAATAACAATACAGAAATTAGAACCAGGGAATGAATAAACGAATAGAATCAGCCGCACGTGATAAGTGGAAAAATATTAATTAACATCGCGTTCAACCGTTATAATCCAAAAATAATTTATCTCAATTTAACTAAAGAATTACATCGAGATAGTTAAAGTGTAGGGTCCTGATGAAATGATTTCGATTGAAACCATGGTAGACCCTTAACTCTTTTCCTCTATTATTATTATTATTATTATTATTATTATTATTATTAGTTTTTCATATCAGCGTTAACTGGTGGTATTTCTCTAGAGGCTGAGTGACAACAAGTCTCCTCAGGTCTCCAGGACTCTTCTGAGTATTCTAGCCGATTGCAGCAATGCAGTATTCTGGTTGGTCTCAATTCTTTCTCTGATTTCCAGATCCTCCAGTCTTTTTTCTAAGTTTATTGGGATCGTTCCAAGTGCATCAACTACAATTGGTATCACTTTCACTCTCATATTCCACAGCTTTTTCAATTCTCTGACAAGGTCCAGGTGCTCTATGTTTTAATATATTGTACACCTTTTTGATAATTTACGAATCGCCACTGCAACGGAAAAGTTAAAATGGCATTGTATAGTATATATGTGTGTGTTCTGTTTCTTTTCTTAATTGCGTATCAAATATCATGGGCTATTTAATGCCAAAGCCATCCTTGTAAGAGAACAGTAGTGGTAATAGTTAACTCATAGTTTTTTGGATGAGGGGTGAATTACTTCTCACGAGTATTATGTCCGTAATGTGAGTGGAATTCGTACTCACTTACTACGCTGTTGCTGTCTTACATACAATCTATGCATAGATTATTGTCAAATCTCTCTTCTTTC
>CM042157.1:22570659-22585659 GCA_023376005.1 Doryteuthis pealeii
ACGTTTATTCTTTTCAATATTTGCGTGCGATTTGCGCGTTACCTGCATGTACCTGCGCGCAAAAATTGGAGAAAAAATGATGATGTAACGTTCCACAATCTTTGCGCGTAAGTCGCACGCAGGTTACGGCTTAGTAATAAATTTATTACTGAGCTTTCATTACTCTTTTAATAGGTATAGTTCATCCGATGTTAGTAAAGTTTTTGTCGTTGTTGTGTGTGTATATGTATGTGTGTATGTGTGTGTTAGGTTAGGTTTAGTTTAGTTGTGTGTTTGTGTATATGTCTTAGTACGTATATATATATATATATATATATATATATATATATACACGTAAGTAAAAGTAATGTCGTCGGGGCAGCTTAATGTCGGTATGAGCCATACAGCGAGGAGTCTATTCCTTTTCACTAGCGTTAGACCAAGAGATTATTTAGCGTCTGAGGTAGAGCGCCACACCTACCATCAGCTCATTACTTTACGCACAGATCCTGTGCTACTCATACGCTGAGTTGGCGTGGACCGGTATCGAACTAGCAACCTTGTAGTTTCTAGCCGAACGCTCTACCGACTGAGCTAACCCCGTCTCATGTAATAAAGAGAATATTTATAATATATAACATATATATAGTTAGTCCTTTGTAGTATTGGAGGAGTGAGAATAAAGTGCTCGATTGCTTTTGTAAGAGCTGTATTTATTTATTATAGTGTACAATACATTTAAGGTACAATAGCTACCATTGGTTTCTAGCAGTTTTAAGGATGCTGCCTAGAAACCAATGTAGCACTTGCACCTTAAATGTATTATACACTATATATTATTATTATATTATATATATATATATATATATATATATATATATATATATATATATATATATATATAAGGTACTATTATATATATATTATATATATATATATGCTATTTGAAACCAGATATTTGTTCGAAGATCTCATAGAGTGTGGGTGTATCTATATTTGTGTACATATATATTTTTGTTTATATATGCACACCACACACACACACACACCACACACACAAATATATATATATATATATATATATATATATATATATATGTTTGTGTGCATTATATTGTGTTTATATATATGTAAAAATATGAATATATATGTGTGCGTATATATATATATATATATATATATATATATATATATATAATATATAAGTAATTGTTTTGGCATTAGACACCTACCATCAGCTCCTTACATTACTGCACAGATGCCTATGCTACTCATACGCTGAGTTGGCGAGAGCCGGTATCAAACTATATATATATTATATATTTATATATTTAACTTTTGTGTGTATACATACTAGATATGGGGGTTCTGATGCGGATGCTCTCCAGAGTGAGCTAGACCGACCCCTGAAATGAGTTTTATAATGTTTTATAAATTAATATTCTTTAGCTCTCGCCAACTCAGCGCATGAGTACTATAGTGTGTCAAGTGGTGGTCAAAAAGGGGTTGATGGTTGGCGTGGTCCTCCACCTTAGATGTAAAACAATCCCCTAGTTTCGTGCTAGAGACAGGTGAATGATTCCCTTGCCAATCGTCTGATTCGCGACCAAGGCATCCCCGCCGAGATTTTTATAATGTTTAATGTATTGTCTGTCATTACAAATAATTATATTAATATTAATTCATTTTTCTTTTTTCCCCACAGGTAAGTGTTGCTGAGAGTGAGTTGATTAAATCAGAGACGACAGGGTGAGATCTTTTCTTTTATCCCATATCAATTAATCACTGTGACTGCCACACTTAACCTTTGAAACGTAATCCCGATATTTCAAACTAAGTGTGACATTTTGGTAAAAAGATTAAAAGAAGAAAGAACAGTTAAAAGAATTTTACGGGCCAAAGATGCAGGCTCTCATTCGAATCTGAACATTGCTATTGAGAAGAACAGTGACTATGTGGAGGAGTAAGGATGTGATCCACACAGGAACTGCTTCATTTTAATGTATGATAACATGTTCCCGTGTTGGTACTTATACCTGTTCTAAACAAAATGACATTACTTTCTGACACACCTCGTAATTTTGACCATATATGCTTACATATATTCATCGATCCACACACACACAAATATACATGCACAAATACACAAATATAATATGAAAAATTTATAAACTTTTTCTAATACTTCTTAAAATTTAATTAGTGAACATTCAGTCATATTTACCGTGACTTATGATAACTTTGAGTAACGCTGTTCAAATAATCTGGACGTTTTAAAAGTCTACCGATATATATTATATATATATATATAATATATATATATATATTATATATATATATATAGGCGTTTAAAAAAGAATCGAGATTTTGAGTACATTTTGACACACCTTGTATTCTGAAAAAAATTACGTTTCATTCATTGTTCATTTTTATCTTGGTAAATACAGCTTCAAACTTCCAAGCTGTAGTACTACCACACGGTTGCACTATTTTGATAATAACTGTTACTTTACGGTAGAATAACATTTTTAAAGATAATAGTAATTCAGATGTACAGTGCTATGACCTTTCGCTGCCTTGTGGTTCTTCTCTGGTTGGTCAGATTGGTTTGTGGGGGCGGAAGGTGAGTATGGAATTCACGCGTTAGCTGTTAGGTTCTGGCAACCCCTATTTAACCACACTTGACACATACTCTGAGTTAGCAGAGCAGAATTCATAATAAAACATTTCTATTTCTTCACACGTGATGGTTAATGGTTAAATAAAGACGTTTGAAAAATATCCAAATCTTTGTCCGTTCTAAAAAACATGAACGAACACGGGGATGAAATTTTAAGAGACATCTACATCAAAAATTTCGATATTCTGAATTTGTTATTACAATGGTACCTTTACTTACGAGTTTAATTCGTTCCGATCGTAACTCAATTTCATCGTATATCAAATCAATTTTCCCATTGAAAAACTTAAAATTAACACGTTCCAGCACCTCACCTAAAACACATTTAGTTTCGTTTCTTTAAATAACATAGACAGATGTGTATTGTATAAAAATATGATAGCATTTAGTGAATTATATGGTGAAATGTGTTTTAGTCTTATTTGTAGGAAATAATATTTTTCTTTGTGTAATAAATTAAAAACTATTTTTTTGTGAACTTGTTAACATTAAATATATCTGAAGCTTGATAGTATGTCAGATATTTTAATTCTCAACATATTGCAAGAAATCGTAACTCATAAAATTCATGATTTGAGAAATCTTAAGTCAAGGTACGATTTTATTGTATTTTATCAGCTTTTAAATTCTCTCTAATCCTCGTAATCATAAGATTTTATAAGAGATTACAGATACTGGCGGTGGATATACCACAATATGTTAATTTAATTATCACAACGTTTGACATGTTTATTTAAGAGCTATTGGTAGTATTTCAATATGTAAAAGTATAATAATCATGATTTAACTCTCTTCTCTCTCTCTCTCTCTCTCTCTCTCTCTCTCTCTCTCTCTCTCTCTCTCTCTCTCAATTTGTTTTCTTTTCTTTTTTGTTCGATTGAAACAGATTGACGTTGTCACCCGTTATTCAATCTTTATACCTACTTCATATTGCCTGAGGGGTGGGAGTAAAAATTTCAATGTCAGCGAGTTTGTACCCTAAGTAAGTTAGATCAACAATTCATTAAAGGATTAAAAAAAAACAATTTGAAATGTAAACTTTAAATTTGTTATCAAAATAAACAAACTATATATAGATATATAATACCAGTCATGTATTTATTAAAACTTGTTTTTAAAAAACAATGAGGACTGTTCTAATGTTGCATGTTCAAATTTTGAGTGTGTTTATTCTATGTTAACGTCAATTTTGGGGTAATGTGACGTAAGCAGTGACGGAAGCGAATCTCATTATTAATAGATTTTCATGTGTATTTATCACACCTTCGTGACTCTTATTGGTTTTACTTACCAAAATGATGAAATAGATACCCCGTTTATATCCGACTGTTGTCAGATTTCATTTACGTTATTACACCAACTGGTCATTTGAAGTAAGTCATAGAACATGATTAAATGTATGGCGTAAAGCGTTCAAACGTTATTACCAACAACCAAACAGAAATTACAGAAACACGCACAACCTATGTATATATATGTGTATATGTGTATATATATATATTTATATTTATATATATTTGTATGAGTGCGAAATATTTTCACACACATAAACTGACCGAAACACATGTGTAAGTGATATCGATTAATGTGATATCGATTAAATTCATTTTATCCATTTACTTTTCTTTTCTTTACTCATTTTTCCTCATATTGTCGGATTCAATTCCTTTTCCATTTTTACATATATATATATGTATATCAATATATGTATTGATCAAAGCCTGAAGAAGATACCAGAATATCTGAAACACGTGTTGCGTATGTGAAATAAAAAGAAAAACACTTTTTCTGAGAACAATACATTTTGCGGACCTTCTTCTTTTTTTATAATATAATATTATATATATATATATATATATATATTATTATTATATATATATATAATATAGATAGATAGATAGATAGATATAGATATAGATAGATAATATTCTGATATCATCATCCGTAGCGACGTGAGTCTTTGAAGCCTACCTAGCGTGGATATCTAGGTTTTTTTTAGCACATATGCTACGCTTTTCGAATAAAGTTATTAAGCGGTTTGTAATGGCATTCCTATTTCCATTACTACAAAACCGACTGAAATAGAGAAACGAGAAACGAGTATGCACACTGTGGTAATAGTCACAAAAAAGATAATGTTTCAATTGAAAAATGAAAAAAATATATATATATATATATATATATATATATATACACATACACATACACACAACACACACACACACACACATATATATATATATATATATATATATATATATATATATATATATATATAAACAATCCTAAGTGAAAAGTAAGACAGATGTGTTTTGCTTAATGCTAATGACATTTCGTATCTGTCAATGTCTTTCTAGTTCCTTTTTTTTTTTTTTTTTGTTTCTTTTTTTTTGTTTCTTTTTATTTCCTTTCGTTTTTAGATCGTATCTTGTTACGAGCTCCGTTGACGCAATTTACAAATTGTCTTTCTTTGTTGCAGATATAGAAGATATCGTCAAGAAATAAAAAGTAATAAAAAATAATAATAAAACTAACCAAAGTGTTGGAAAGAAGTGATTGTGAAAGAGATTAGTAGTTTATCTGGCAATGTTACGTGTCTTGAACCGTTCAGATTTCGCAGTGTTTTTCTTTCTTACTCTCGTTTTTATGAATAAAAAGAAATTATTGACATTAAGCATGTCTGATATCCGATTAGTGGTTGAATGTATCAAATGAAAGAGTGGATACTTATTGCCCATGGTGAGGATCATCAACATTGATTAACGCTTGTAAAAATAGAATATCTTAACACACACACACACACACACACACACACACACACATATATATATATATATATATATATATATATAAGTTAAGGGTAAGGAAATGAATCCGAAATGTATAGATAAAAGGATATGAAAACACACAATGCTGTTAAAATGAAAATATTTTATATCATATTCATAGCTAATATTGAACAATATTTCGATTTATAAAAATCATCATCAGAGCTTGTTTTTTATCCGGACTCATCAAGAGAGAAACAGAAAATAATTTAAATTCTAGAAATGTACAAACAGAAAATAATTTAAATTCCAAACGAAAGCATTGATGTTCCAAAAAGCGTGCGAAACGATCGCATGACTTGTATGCTTTTTGGAACATCAATGCTTTCGTTTGGAATTTAAATTATTTTCTGATTCTCTCTCGATGAGTCCGGATTAAAAACAAGCTCTGATGATGATTTTTATAAATCGAAATATTGTTCAATATTAGCTATGAATATTATATAAAATATTTTCATTTTAACAGCATTATGTGTTTTCATATCCTTCTATCTATCTATCTATCTATCTATCTATCTATCTATCTCTATCTCTCTCTCTCTATCTTCTCTCTCTCTCTCTCTCTCTCTCTCTCTATATATATATATATATATATATATAATATATATATATATATATAAACACGGCATGTTATGGTGGATGGAAATCTATAGTCGATACACGAGCATTTTCGGTTTACAATGAAAACCTTCATCAGGACTGTGAAAATGAGAAGAAAACAAGGATTTATGTGGATGAAAGATGATGGATGTTTTTATATGCGACGAATTAGAAAAAGTTGTGGAAAAAAGTTTAGTTACCGTTAGTTGAGTGGCGTTTGTAATTGAATGTTGATAACGTGATTATTGCGTGTGAAAGCGAAAATTAATGACAGTAACACGTGAAATCGAAAAGCCACACGAGTAGATGGTGCAAAGGTGTGACGTATTCCTTATAAATATTAATGTATAGAAGCGAAATAAGTATTAATTGTTAAATTATTTAACACAGAAATATATATATATATATATATATATATATATATATATATATATATATATATATATAGTGTTGTAAGTCTTACAATTATATAAGTAAGTATATATATATATATATATATATATATATATATATATATATGTGTGTGTGTGTGTGTGTGTGTGTGCATACGCGCGCAGATTTATATACATGTAGTTATATATATATATATATATATATATATATATATATATATATATATATATATATAACACACGGAATTAGCAGATTGAAAAAACTTTCAAAATTTTCCAGCGTTCTTCAACGTCTCAAAACAACAGTTGATCAAAATAAAAAATAGTTTTCAACATATATTGCATTATCCCTCGCTAGTGTGATCAACTGTTGTCAAATCTTCAAAACAATTAAAACCTTTAAAAATATATAATATATATATATATATATATATATATATATATATATATATATATATATATATATATTTGTGTGTATGTGAGTGTGGGTGTGTCTGTGTGTGTATGCGGGCCCGTGCGCAGATAGATAGATCGATATTTTTTATGTTCTTTATTCATTGTAAAAGGCATTTCATATCTTTCTAAATGTATATCCACATCTCTATCTATCTACACACATAAACACACACATATATATAAGCATATACTCACAAAAAATATATATATATAAATATATATGTATGTATGTATATATATATATATATATATATATAGAGAGAGAGAGAGAGAGGACAGACAGAGAGAGAGAGAGAGAGAGAGAGAGAAAGAGAAGGGTGGGGTGTGTAAGAGACAGAATATCCAATGAATAAATAACAAGGAAATATATTAGTCTACCTATTACTGTATATATTCATCATTCATTTTCCCACCCTATCTCTCCCCGTTTGTCCGTCTATCTCTCTTTCATGTATTTCTCTCTCTCTCTCTCTCTTCTCTCTCTCTCTCTCTCTCTCTCTCTCTATATATATATATATATATATATATATATATATAGAGAGAGAGAGAGATAGATAGATAGATAGATGGTAAATATATATGTATGCATATAAATATATATATATATATATATAATATATATATATAGAGAGAGAGAGAGAGAACAGACAGACAGACAGAGACAGACAGAATATCCAATGAATAAATAACAAAGAAATATATTAATCTCCCTATCACTATATATATATATATATATATATATATATATATATATATATATATATATATAATTCCATCTATCCGTCATTCATTTTCACACCCCATCTCTCTCCGTTTGTCCGTCTATCTATCTTTCATGTATTCTCTCTCTCTCTCTCTCTCTCTCTCTCTCTCTCTCTCTAGATATATATATATATATATATATTATATATATATATATATATAGATAGATAGATAGATAGATAGGTAAATCCACAGACAGATTGATATGACATATAAAAGAATCAACATGCATGAAATCCGAAATTGCTTTCCTAACTAATACTGAACATGACATAAAAATAAACACGTAATTTATTTCGTACCGTGTGTTCACGATAAATGTGTTAAACCCGTCGAGATTTTGGGAACGGTGTGTAATTTGACACACAACAGAGTACTATTTTGTTTCTTTATATTTATATACCAACACAAACATTTGCGTAGCTTATTTCTAATGTATTAGATTATGAACTTACATACATAGAGACACGCGCAAACACAGACACAGATACACACACACACACACACACACACATATATATATATATATATATATCCGTCATGCGTGAAATATCTGTCTATATAGACAGAAATTTCACGCACCAGCTAGTAATAACTCAATAAAGACCAGAATAAAAAATCCCTGTCTGTCATATTCAATTTTTATTTCCTGACCTAAGTACATATAAATGACATGAAGTAAAAAATATATAGACAACACTGAACTCGATACGTGTCAGAAAGGTAGCGTAGGTACATTAACAGTTATTGGCTCGGAAAATGTAATCAGTGTATCGAAATCAAATTCTAGTTTTAACGCTTTGTATTCTTTTCGGGAAAAGGTATGGCTTCATTTTTTGTCGAACTCTAGTCAAAACAGCAGGATATCTAGCCATGTGTGGCAGTCAGTCTAGGAGAAATGCTTGAACTATTTAATACTTGAATGTTGTTCCATAGATCTTACGAATCTAGTTAGTGACGGGCATGACGGATATCAGCCTTATAGGATCGTCACAAGTTAAATCGAAGTTTAGAAAAAGCAGCCTCTGTAGTAGACCATATAGAATAATATAGATGAAAACCCCAGTATGTAACAATATTGTATTTCTTCTTCTTCTTGAGATATTCTTCTGTTTTTAACTGGTTCTGGAACTCTTCTTACTCTCTTGTATTATATTTCTTGTTACTTCTTATAGCTTGGTCTAAGTACCTCTCCTTACTTTTTCTGGACTGTCTATCTCATAAGATTCTCGCTGGTTTCTTCTGGTGATCTGTCTGAGACGTCATGAGCCGTTTCTTTGTTTTTGGTAACAACACGAGACATTACTTTGGTGAATTCACATTTATTTTATTTCTTTAGATCCGGATCACAAACACGCGTGTGAGAATATGGCTAATCGAACGAGAAGCGTCATTGCGTCATTCGCATTCAACAGTCAACCAGGAACTAATTATTTAAAACCTTCTTCCCAGGGTTCAAAGTCACAAACAAGAAGAGGAAGTGACAACAAGGGTTAAGAGATGTCACTCACAAATCAATGTAAGCCTTGTATTTTCCCGTTAACTTGAATTCAAATTCATTACACTAAAGTAAGTAAAGTCATCGGGGTGGCCTAAAGTCGGTATCAGCCAATCACCGAGGGAGTATATCCCCTTTTCACTAGTGCTAGACCAAGGAGATTGTTTTTGTGTCTAGGGTGGAGCGCCACGTCTATCATCAGCTCCTTACTTTACCGCACATATCCCTGTGCTACTCATACGCTGAGTTGTCGAGGACCGGTATTGAACTAGGAACCTTGTGGTTTCTAGGCGAGCGGTCTACCGACTGAGCTAAACCGGCCCTAAGCCGTGAATAATAGATGGATTTCCCATGAATTATGCCACAATTTTATCCCCTCCCTGCTGAGTGGAAAGATGTTCCCACAAAATGGGTGTTGACTCAAAACTGCCTCTAATGGTGAAGTTCTAATTTTGAAGCTATAGGGACTGTTGAGTACTCCTCTATGGCCAATTCTCCAGTTTCGCTCTAACTCGAAATGGCATTACCTGTTATCATCTGATCAATTGGGCAAATAGATCTGTTAAAATCATTCATGTTTGATAGGACAGAGAGCCTAAAAATCTAAAAAGTATGAGATTCCCAACCTCTAGGCATAAATTAACCCTATTTGCATTGACGTGCCAGAAAAGTCAATCAATCAATTAAAAGATGTTGTAAAATCACAGCAAAACAAAAAAGTACAGAGGGGTAAGACTTCCCCAATAGAGCCACCTGTTGGCCGTGGGTGGCGACCCGTGATGCTTAAGGATAGAACCCAGGTGGATGAGCAGTTCATGACTTTCAATACTCCACTTTAGCCCTTTCTTGGGCTAGACGGGCGATCGGAGAGGCCTCTCCGATCAATCGGCTGGTCACGTCAAGCCCTACCACCTATATGATTTTCCCAACCCTATTGTCCTTATGGCAAGCCCAAACCCTTTTTATCATATGGGTGCTAGAAGGCGGTGACTGAGGGTCTACGTGTCCTGGGAATGAAGTTAAACTCTATCTGATGGTGAGGTTCCAGTTTTGGAGGTTTGGGGAATGTGTAGCACCCCATTCATCACCATTGCTCCCTGGTCCACTCTGACCTGGAGTGGTAGTACCTGTTAGGGTCCCACATATGGGCTAAATAGAAAAATGTTTTTATAAAAAAATGTATTATCCATTAAGAATTGATTTATTTCACTACTTTGTCGGCATTAAATGACCCACTGAGGTTGATATGCCGTAAAACAAAAAAAAAAGTACTATTCAAACCGTAGCTGGGGAAATGAGGAGGTCCATTCATTTCCTATGGATATTAGTCCGAAAGGGAACGTAATAGCAATACTTGAGTTCGAACACTCTAACTACGAATTAATAGACTTCGCACGTTAGCTACGAGGCGACGAGGGTCTCCTACGCTCATACAAATGTAGGTACAATCCTTTAATGACTATTAATTAGAAGGAATAAACAGGTCTTTTTAAATTCCTGGAAAAACTTTTGCATTAACTTAATAAAACGAAGTCAATAAGAGAAATGCGATAGGATGGTTAAAAGATTAAGAGCTAATCTCTTAAAATTCTCACTAAAGTAAAATCAGTTCCATTAATCACTGCGGCTTACGTCAGCTTAAATGCCCGCGAAACGTGAGTGTGAATAGAGCAGACTGGTCGGCGTAAAGAGTAGGTAGGTAGGTGTGTTGGGCGGTAGGTGTGTTGGGCGGTAGGTGTGTTGGGCGGTAGGTAGATAAACATGAAAGTAATTTCGTGCTTATGGGTGTTGGGGTTTATCAAGCTCATAAAATTTATCGGAGTGGTTCCATTAAGATTCCAGTCTGACCAATAAAAGTTAAATCTTAGAAACACGTGGACATACTAAAGTAACAGGGCAATGAACCAACTGATGTTATATACAAGTTTAATCTCACACAAATACATGAACATCTCTTATTATAATGGAGATTGTGTGTTTGTCTGTTTGTAAAGTTACAATTTCCTTAGCTTTTTCGTCACATTTTACATGATTTTATTTTTTTATTTAAGCCTCAATTATTAATGAAATTGTTTTACATTATTAATAATGTTGACCTTATCTAAATACTATTAACATGCAATTGTATCTATATATACAAGAAAATCGCTGTTTCGGTGAGAACGGGAAGGCTAATTTGCATATTGATATTAAAAATATGATTTTAACAAATATGTGCTTAGTATTTCTAATTGTTTAGTTTTATCTTAATGAATATGAGCAAAATTCCCTGGGATAAATCTGAAAAGAAATCCATTAATAAGAAGAAATAACTGTAATTTTATTATTGACTTCCTATTTTAACTAAATAGTTAAATTAGGAAATTTTAGCAATAAAAGACAGGAGTGATAGAAGAGTAAATTTCAGTCGTTCTATTTTTCGATTATACCTCCCTCTATTTCAAATCTTTTCATCTGCCTTCTTATTTAGTTTCATTATTTTTTCTAATTTAATATAATATTTTATTATATTAAAACTTAAATATTTACACTCGGAGGGTGCATATATTTGCTAGTATACATAATATATGATGGCATCTCATGTGGTGTAATGGTAAGCAATCTAAATTAGCAGACCATTGTTAATGAGTTTGATTCTCACTGGGTGCCCCATTTTTATGGCCTTGTGTCACATCTAAGTTACACTTAGTAAATAACTATACATAATATACGAAGGGTTATCCCAAAAGTAAGTTCTCCAAAGTGCTGGAGAAGTAGGAAAAGTGTTTGTGCAGCTATTGGCAACACATTTGGGTTTGTTGTGCATTCGCCTTTGCCTGCCCATGCGAGCGCCTCTCTGACGCGTTAAGTCTGGGCTTGGTTGTCCTTTCTGATAGAGCTCCCGATTGACTCTACCTCTAGATGTAACGTCCACAAAGTGATTCGGTTTGAGAACGCATAGACATTAAAGTGATCGAAATTCATCACCAATTAACAGAAGTGTATGTCGAATCGTGCATAAATGTGAAAAATGTCCGCTAGTGGTGTAGAGAGTTCGCGACAACGACGGGGTTCAACGCTTCTTCAACGATATTGTCTGCTGGTATTGCATGAACATAGTGTTGAGAATTTTAGATATAGTTATTTACTAAGCTTTGCTTAGATATGGCACAAGGCCGAATGTAAGGGACACCCAGTGAGGCTCGAACTCACTAGTCATGGTTTGCCAGTCTACCTTGCTAACCATTACACCACATGAGGTGCCGAAAATTTTAGATATAGTTATTTACTAAGCTTCGCTTAGATATGGCACAAGGCCGAATGTAAGGGACCCAGTGAGGCTCGAACTCACTAGTCATGGTTTGCCAGTCTACCTTGCTAACCATTCACATGAGGTGCCGAAAATTTAGATATAGTTATTTACTAAGCTTCGCTTAGATATGGCACAAGGCCGAATGTAAGGGACACCCAGTGAGGCTCGAACTCACTAGTCATGGTTTGCCAGTCTACCTTGCTAACCATTACACCACATGAGGTGCCGAAAATTTTAGATATAAGGTGTGTGATAGATCTCCACTCCTACCTATAGACTAGGCGAGATCATATGATCTATTACTTGGCCAATCACTGGCAGTACTATGTGGCTGATACAATACTTAACCCACCCTACTGGTCATAATTACGGCACCATTCTTGGACGACGGACATAGGATTAAATCACTGGACCTTTACCAATACACAGGATAGGACTTATACGCTTACCAAGGGCTCACCAAAGGATTCCATAACATAGGACTTTCTTTAAGCCCTTTTCAACTGGTTAAGGATGGCACTTAAAAACTTTACACATACAAAAACTGCCACATCGCCTACACAAATGCATCGCCCGAAATGGCGATTTTGTAGAAAAACAGATGCATGTTCGAAATTTAAAATGATTAATTTCCTCTTCTCTTTTTTCATCCTTGAGTGCCAGTAGCATTTGACACTGTATCTTTGTGTTTTCTCAGATGACTCACCAGGCCAACCCTGGAGAGACACACTCTACCACATAAACTACGAGTTGGAACTTCTCCACTTTGAATGTTGCTGGGCTGAAAATCACCATTTCTAATAATTTTAATGTTTGGTGTTTAATTCGGTTGGACTCATATTCTTTCACAGACAATATTTAAAAGTGAAAAGCTTTAAAAGTAACGAATAGAATATTATAACTAGAATCCAATTTGAAAATATGCCCTTATCACCACTGACACATCCGATATGCCGCTTTTTACATAATATGTATGTTGTAGTAGTAAACCTGCCCAACGGGGTGGGGGTCCAGTGGCTTCGGCCCTGGATCTTTACAAGTTAATAGCGTCGATCCCAGGGGGCTATCTTCCCAGGCAATACTTGCCCCCTTGATTTAAAGGGGTAGGACCGGGTTTATTGTCCAGCGCTTGAGGCGCCCCTCTTGAGGGGAATGCCGAAGGGATCGACGCAATTTTTGTTCTTTCCCACCCATGAGCTTCGGCTTGTGGGTGGGCCCACGTTAAAACGAGGCCTTGTGCCCAGCCCATACAAGTGGGGTATGAGGCAAATACCTGTAAGCTGTAGCAGAGATAACATTTTAAAAGATTTAAATCTATTTATACAAACGAAGGCAAAGTTTTGAATAGTTAAATGTATCCCCAAGAGTATTAGCAATATGTGAAATACAAACGGCCTCGTCCAGGATTTGATCACGGATCGGCGGGTCCTTCTTTTAGGACGATGACCGTTACACAACCAGCGCCTCCTTTGAATTTTACTTTGTAACTGTCACATTCACACCTGATATGCATCCGGAATCTTCTTCAAACTTAAATATTGTTCCGGATGTTTCCAGGGAAATTACTGAGGAATTCCTTAATGAGCAATGCGTAGATAAAAGTTTGATGGCGATATCTCAAACATGGCCAGAAATCCGTTGAAATTGATCAATTTTCTGGAAGGCTTTTGCCAAGAAGAAAGAACCCCCGATCATTTTTTTGGAAGAACGTGTTCTTCAATCAAAGGAAATATTGGTAGAACGAAAATTGGAAGAAGATCAAAGGATTCTACAGACTGGTCAGAAAGCTCTCAGCTGCCTGTCCATTCTTCACGTCTCTACTTGGTTTCGTTTTTTTTTTTTAGTTTTTTTTTTCTTCTGCTAAATTATCGTCTCACCTACATCTGTCATATCCCTTCCGTTTAATGTTCAGATATTTCTTCCTGGAAGTTCTTCTTTCCACAAAGCTAAATTCGCTTTTGAAGGGGGACAATTTCCGAAGCGTACACGAGATTAAGAAATATGCCACAAATTTAGATGAAAGATGACGTTGAGGTGTATTAGGGTGCGAGCGAGCGAGAATTTTGTTGAGAATTACCAAAAAAAAAATGATAGTATCCTAAGTAGATGGTTCCAGCAAGTCAATATCTATGTATTAATACACTTCTTCCTTAATCATTCGACCGTTATCATCTTTCAACATCCTCTGAATAAAAATGAAACCGTCTAAGCCGTCCAGGGTGAATTGCAAAAATGTAAATTCTGATTATCTGGTGTTGCTCATCTACCGCATTTTTATTTCCTATGAGTTTCGTTACCTCAGCTAAATAATGGACCATTCCGTTTTTATTACACAAAAACAATATAATAAAGAAAGAGAGTAGGATAAAGATATAGAGAGGGGGTGAGCGCGCAGAAGCGATGCCACTAACTTGTTTCAATCGAACATAAAAGGAGAAAATAACGAAGGAATGAAGAAAGAGAAAGAAAGAGAGAGGAAACAAAATTTATATACATTAATTTACAATTGGTAT
>CM042157.1:22590659-22633159 GCA_023376005.1 Doryteuthis pealeii
AGATGATCACTGTACAAGATCATCCATCACACAACTTGTTTACAGGTGTCATTCCACGCTTATATTTCTCAATGCAATTAAGTAGGTGTAAATAGTTGTTAGCGTGATCAGTCTTAGTTAGATCCACTTTCGGCGAGTGATGAATGATACACAACGCTGTACATTAAATACAATAGAATTACAAAACGAAAAACGAAACAGCATAATAAGAATATTGCTTAACGGTGAGTATCAAATTGAGTTTAGAAAGCACAGCTAATCAGAATTAAGTGGCAATAAAAACAGATCCATGATTGCTTTCATAAAGTCTATACAGTTAGGACCAGAAATATGAGGCGTTTTTTAAAATGAAGTTTTGTGTAATGATAAATAAAACTGAATATTCTGGATATGATATTACATGCCTAATGAGTGAGCCTATTCATTTTGTAATGTAGTGTAAAAATTAAATCTAATACTTAGCGTTAAACGATGCAATAATAGAATCCTTCAACTAATTAAAATTATGTGATGTTATTATATTACATGCTGAATGGGTGAGCCTATTCATTTTGTAACGTAGTGTAAAAATTAGATCTAATACTTAGCGTTAAACCATGCAAAAATAGAATCCTTCAACTAATTAGAATTATGCGATGTTACGATATTACATGCTGAATGAGTGAGCCTATTCATTTTGTAATGTAGTGTAAAAAAATAAATCTAACAGCTTTAAATCATGCAAAAATAGAATCATTCAATAAATTAGAATTATGTAATGTTATGATGTTACAGGCTTAATGTCTGAGCCTATTCATTTTATAATGTAGTGTAAAAATCAAATCTAATACTTAGCGTTAAACCATACAAGAATACAATCATTCAACGAATTAGAATTATGTGATTTTATGATGTTTACATGCTGAATGGGTGAGTCTATTCATTTTGTAATGTAGTGTAAAAATTAAATCTAATACTTAGCGGTAAACCATGCGAAAATAGAATTATTCAACTAATTAGAATTATGTGATGTTATGATGTTACATGCTGAATGGGTGAGCCTATTCATTTTGTAACGTAGTGTAAAAATTAAATCTAATACTTAGCGCTAAACTATGCGAAAAGAGAATCATTCACCTAATTAGAATTATGAGATGTTATGATTTTACATGCTGAATAGGCGAGCATATTCATTTTGTAATGTAGTGTAATATATATATATATATATATATATATATATATATATATATATATATATATATATATATATTAATAAAATAAATCTAAGCGGACTTAGCTGTATCAAACATTGTTTTTTCTTAGGTATCAGAAATTTCTTTCTTTACACAAATCAAAACCCGAAGCCAAAAAAGGCTTGGTTATATGGTAACAGTCAAAATGGTTATTAATAGTTATTGGTTCATCTTAGTCTGTGGAGCGTTTAACTGGGACTAAAAGGTTCCGGTTTCGATAAGGGCCCACGCCACATCAGCGTATGCCGTAAAGTAGTGGCGCTCAACCTCAAACGCCAAACAATCTCCTTGGTCTAGCGCTAGTGAAAAGAGGTTAAACTCCCTCGCTGTCTGGCTGATACTGACTTTAGGTCACGCCGACGACTTTACTTAGTTCTTTACTGTATTTATTGAAAAAAAAAACAATGTTGAGAACAGATATACTGACTCTTTATTGTTTGTTTAACTTTATAGGCCATGTTGCATAAAATGTTTCCAATTATTCTCAATCTGCAAGTGATCGTCGTATTTCAACTCCCAGTGAAATGTCTTACCAGTGGGGCAAACTCATAACATGTCAGACAAGAGACTTAAACCATAAATATCTATTCGCGCTAATTCTACCTCTGTTTCTCCTTGAAAGGCGATCTCGCCGTCGGTCTTGACCGAACATCTCTAAGGACACCGTGTCCAACACCGTCACAGAATGATATAAGATACGTGTCTCATAAATCCGGAATTCTACTTCCCTGAGTTTCAACTTACTTTTTTTTTATTCCTTTTTATTTTTTTATTTCTTGTCATGGGCAGTAAAATATAAAAGACAGATAAAATTATTTAGACACTAAGGAATAGAAACCGAAACCAGACTCGACTCCCTCGGTAGGTGGCGCTGTGAACTTAATCCTCGAGAATTTGGGAATTGTTTTGTTTTTTTTAATCAAATAATAGAAAATGCCTCTTTTCTTTCTTTCTTTCTTTCTTTCTTTATTTCTTTTTTATTTCTTTATTTATTTATTTTGCAAAGAAGCAGCTATTTGGATTTGCTCACGGAATCAATGCTGAATAAATACAAAGACCGCGAAAACGGCGTGTGTTGTTTACGGTCTGTCGACTTTCTGCAACGATTCCTCACAAAGAGTTTCCATAACAATTCTACCATAATAAAGATAACAAAGTAGGCCGCAACTCAAGAGAAGCAAATTCTTCAACAAAAGAACGTTTTGCAGAATTGCATGTGGAATAATAGTCTGGTCTTTTATTCTTTTCGAATTACTTAAATTAGAATATTCATAAGCTTCTGTATGGTATTCGTATATGTGTATTTGTGTGCATTAGTGTTATGTGTATGTGTGTATATCTGCAAGTTATGTGTGTATGTATGCGCATATGCATATATGGCATGTGTGTGTAAGTGCATGTATGTATGCATATATAATCATGAGTATTTGTTATCTGCAAGTTATGTGTGTATGTATGCGCATATGCATATATGGCATGTGTGTGTAAGTGCATGTGTGCAGTATTTGTATATCTGCAAGTTATTGTGTATGTATATATGCATATATGGCATGTGTGGTAAGTGCATGTGTGTGTGCATATATAATCATGAGTATTTGTGTGTACGTGTGTATATGTATGCATGTGTATCTGCAGGTATGTGTGTATGTATGTGTATATGCATGGATGGCATTTGTGTGTGTACGTGCATGTGTGTGTGCATATCGGTGTCTTATTAGTGTTCTGCGCATGTATGTGTATGTATGTGCATCTTCAAGTATGTGTGTATGTATGGGTATATGCATTTATGGCAAGTGTGTGTGTACGTGCATGTGCGTGTGCATATGTAAGTGTGAGTATTTGTGTGCATGTCTGTATGTGTGTGTGAATAAAAGGAAGTGAATCCGACGGTATGTAGTATAATTAAAATTGAAAAAACACAGGTTTAAATGAGTTAAGTGGTGAGTGTATTGGCCGACGCTGCAGTGTTTCGATCTATTGATTAGATCATCTTCAGGGCTTTTGTTGGTATGTGGAAGGTGATAAAAAATTCTTTTTTTTAATCTCAGAATAAGGAGAAAGACGACTTATAGTCCTTGTTTATCGGTCTGTTTAAAATTTGAAGTCTGAAAAAAAAGAACGTTGAAAAAATGAATGGTTTGAAATATGACGTCTAATATTCTTTTTTGCGGTGTGAGTATTAGAATGTGTAAGTGTTTGTATCGAAAAAAGCATTGTGCATTATATATATATATATATATATATATATATATATGTGTGTGTGTGTGTGTGTGTGTGTGTGTGCGTGCGTGTGTGTTTTGTGTGTGTGTGTGTGTGTTGTGTGTGTGTGTGTGTCGTAGGATGCGGCTCTAGGTCTAAGTATTGGGCATCCAGGAAGGATGGAAACTGCTATTCACTAGTAATGGATCTGCATGAATAACTTGTTAACCATTACCCTACTGTGGAACGCACTTTTCGAAAGTAACTATCATTTATTGTTAAGATCTTTTTGGGTTAAAACTGCTCCAGGCGTCATACCTTTTTTTTATTTTTTTTTACCGCGCCTCGTATTTTAAATACCAGTTACTGCAGACATTAATTGCTGATTGAAAAAAATATATTTTGGAGACCATGAACTTTGGTTTAAACTACTGTGATTTTCCCCAGATTCCGTTAAATTCTTCTGGTCTTTGTATTCCCAGAATTTCAATGACAGTTTGAAGAAAGCTATAATTTCTTTATCATCCTACGCTGCAATTAATAAAAATTTAATTTTTCTTGAAACTTTGAATATTGTTTTGTCAACAGTCGCAGAAATTTCTTTTTTGTGATATTTTCTGATATATAATTACCGTCTGCTCAATATTTTTGTCCGTAATAATGTGGTTTCATTTGTTTTGTTTTAAATCTTCTGTTTCGACACAGGAAGGTTACCAGGAAAGTTAAAATAAAAGAAAATTTAGTAATAAAGTGTTTGGTGAGGTATTGGATTTTTTTATCAAGATACTGGATTATATAAAACTATTTTTTTGGTTTTGTTGTTTTCAGTTCTTACAACCAGAAATGACAAAAAGAGAAAACCAAAATGAAGGAAGCAAAGAAAAAACTTGGTTTGGTTCATACAATGGCAAAACCTGAAGTGGCAAAAAAAGTAAAGTAAGAAAGAAACTACTGGAGAAAGAAAGAGAGTGCAATATATACTTTGTATATATTGCATCTCTCTCTCTCTCTCTCTCTTCTCTCTCTCTATCTCTCTCTCTCTCTCTCTCTCTCTCTCTCTCTATCTATCTATCTATCTATTTATCTATCTTCCTTCTTTTCACCTTTTCATTATGTTGGATTGAAACAGATTAGTGTTATGGCTTTCATCAACTTTCTTTCTTTAGTCCTTTCTTTATATTTCTTTCTTTTCCTATCTATCTATATCGTTTGTACTTCTCTGAGTCTCTTCTCTCTCTCTCTCTCTCTCTCTCTCTCTCTCTCTCTCTCTCTCTCTCTCTCTCTCTCTGTCTCTCACTCTCTATCTCTATCTAGCTATCTATCGTTTGTACTCTCTGAGTCCTCTCTCTCTCTCTCTCTCTCTCTCTCTCTCTCTCTCTCTCTCTATCTATCTATCTAATCTATTAGTTTCTCTCTCTCTCTCTCTCTTCTCTCTATCTATCGTTTGTACTTCTCTGATCTCTCTCTCTCTCTCTCTATCTTCTATCTATCGTTTGTACTTTCTCTGAGTCTCCTCCTCTCTCTCTCTCTATCTATCTATGTATCTATCGTTTGTACTTCTCTGACTTCTCTGAGTCTTCTATCTCTCTATCTATCTATCTATCGTTTGTACTTCTCTGAGTCTTCCCCCCGTCTCTCTATCTATCTATCTATCTATCTATCTTTCCTTCTTTTCACCTTTTCATAATGTTAGATTGAAACAGATTAGTGTTATCGCTTTCATCAACTTTGTTTCTTTAGTCCTTTCTTATATTTCTTTCTTTCCTATCTATCTATATCGTTTGTACTTCTCTGAGTCTTCCCCTCTCTCTATCTCTCTATCTATCTATCTATCTATCTATCGTTTGTACTTCTCTGAGTCTTTCCCCCTATCTCTCTCTCTATCTATCTATCTATCTATCTATCGTTTGTACTTCTCCGAGTCTTCCCCTCTCTCTCTCTCTCTCTCTCTCTCTCAATCTATCTTTCTATCTATCTATCGTGTGTAATTCTGTGTGTCTTCCCCTCTTTCTCTTTTCCATTCTTTCTTTTTTTTCTAATTTTCTATTTCATTGTAGCAGACAATAATCACTTTGTGTATAGTGTTCTCTTTCTCCCCCTATCTCTCTCTCCCTACTCTCTCTCTCTCTCTCTCTATATATATATATATATATATATAATATATATATAAGAAAGAGAGAAAGAAAGAGAGTAGGGAAAAGATAAAGAGCGAGTGAGTTGGCGGAAGCGGTAACGCTAATCTGTTTCAATCAGACATAATGAAAAGAAGGAAAGAAAAAAGAAAAGGTGAAAGAGACTTAAATAAAGATTATTATACTTTTTACTTATTGAACTATTTGGCCATAGCTAATGGAGGTGCGTGGTCTAATGGTTAGAGTCGTAGGAGATGGATTCGTCGACCCGAGTTCAATTCCAGGACGAAGCTGGTTGAATTACGCATAGCGCTAATACTCTTGGGAAAGGTATGAATCCAATTTCCCTCCAGATATGGGTAAATAGCAGGGAAGACTGGCTCTTTAACCTTGGATAGGTAACCAGTATAGAAGAAGGACAATCTGAATTCAAACCTGTTAAACTCCGCTTATGTAATTGACCTTGTGTCGCATCCTGCTCGTGCGGAGGGGTTGGTAATATATATATATATATATATTTACCTAACCCCTGCGTACCAGGTAATTTTAAGCGGGGTTTAACAGGTTTTAATTCATATTTTTCTTCTTCTAGACCGGTTTTCATGGCAAGATTAAAAAGCCCAGTTCTGTCTACTATTTTATCCATAGCTGGAAGAAGAATTGTTAGATGCATACCTTTCCCAAGGGTATTAACGCTATAGGAAATTCGACCTTATCTCTATAACAATGCAAAAATGGATGATGATTATTAAATTTGTAACCAACCAGCCAACAGCCAACGAAGATTTTTGCTTTTTCTAAATTGCTATTCAAAGTAATATTTAATACAGCGTTGTTATTCAGAATTTCGAAGCATATTTGATCACGTGATCAGTTCTTTTTTTTGTCACCGGATCTCAAAAACTGCTGCTGCTGCTGCTGTAATCTATTACTCACACGAACGCGTAAACCAATAGTGTCCAGGGGTCCGTTTTTCAATCTTGTGATTTTGAAATAAAGTAAATGAATGACAACGGAAACTCAATATTAATATGGACGACTAGCATGCCCTATCAGCTTGGATGAATTTATGGCATAATGTTTCAGTATTCCAAGATGGCTGCCGATAGGGAGAGTCAACTAGATCTTCGTCAATAACTACATTCAGATTAAACCAGCGACGCATTTGGAAATTACTACCTGAATTATTTTCTAATAGTTTAAATCTTTAAACATCATCTTAATCATCATCTACGCATCTCAACAGCACAGATTCCCTTGAGTCTTTGTAGCCATCCGTCCCTATATATATATATATATATATATATATATATATATATATATCACTATTATTCACAATTATCACTATCATTCTATCAATGTTTTTTTCAGATCTATGTACCTATCAATGTATCTATATATTCACCCTCTCTCTCTCTCTCTCTCTCTCTCTCTATATATATATATATATATATATATATATATATATATATATATATATATATATATATAGGTCAGTTAGTACATATCTCTCTATCCATTAGTTTATTCCTATATATGGATATTAATTATCTATCAGTTTTTGTTCATATTAATATATATATCAGTTGCTTATATATATATATATATATATTATATATATATATATATATATATAATATATATGATTTGGTTCATATCACCTGACACAAACAAATTATATATATATATATATATATATGATTTGGTTCATATATGACACAAACAAATTATAATATATATATATATATATATATATATATATATATATAATATATATATATATATATATCTATCTATCAATATAACTATCAGTATATTTATATATCTATCCATCAGCTTCATTTTTATCTACCTAAAGATCCCATTTCATTCCAACCTCCGTTTTGGTTCTTTCTCATTTAGTAACATTTGTTAAGTTACAACAGCACTACACAATGTCCCATCGTTTATGTAATGGTTATCAAGCTAGTCTCGGAGATCCATTACTACTAGATAGCGAGTTCGATCCTCGCTAGATGCTTCATACTTGCGACATAGTCACATGATAACCGTGGTGAACAGGTGAGTAAATATCTATCATTTGCACCCCTTGAAGAATAGTATCATAACTCATCATAAGAGATGAAGATGATGGGATTCTCATCCCAGTCTAAGATAATGAGTTTTAAAAAACATCCTTTTAATATTAATACGGGTTTCAATTAAATACAAGATACACTTCAATACGAACATTTTAAATGCCCATATTTAACGATTCTGTAATTGAAGTTGTACCAGGCAATTTAAAAGAAAAGTACTTATATCTTGTAAACGATAATCAATATGATAAATAAAGGTATTAATCTATTTTGTACTGAACAAAATAATGCCTACGCAGATTTCTAATAGAAAAATCCTGAAATTAATCATTAATGAAAAATAGCATGAACTGTGAATATACATTAAGACCTATTTCAAAATTTCTAGATATGTAAAAGCATAATAATATTGATTTAACTCACTTTTTTCTTTCCTTCTTTTCATATTATTATTATTATTATTATTATTATTATTATTATTATTATTGAGAAATCTTTTAAAGCGCGGTCAACAAGGGCATAAACAAATGGATCCCACACACTGATAACTGAAATTAATTATTAATGAAAAATAGCATGACCTGTGAATATACCATAGTATGATAATTTAATCATTAAGTTTAACAGGATTTCTTACGACCAATTTCAAAAAATTTAGATATGTAAAAGCATAATAATATTGATTTAACTCACTTTTTTCTTTCCTTCTTTTCATGTTTTTATTATTATTACTAGTACAAAATAAAAAAACACCCTCCCGGCGATGGAAAAATAGATTTTGGAACATATTGCCTAAGGGGTGTGAGTAAAAAATTCAATCTCAGCGAGTTTGTACCCTAAGTAAGTAAAATAATCAAATTCATTAAAGGATTAAAAAATAAAACAATTTGAAATGTAAACTTTAAATATGTATTAAAATAAAACAAACTATATATAGATATATAATACCAGTCATGTATTTATTAAAACTTGTTTTAAAAAAACAATGAAGACTGTCTAATGTTGCATGTTCAAATTTTGAATGTATTTATTCTATGTTATGACGATTTTGGGTAATGTGACGTAAGAAGTGACGTAATTTTTGTTACAGACAAAAACCGGAAGCGATTATTATTATTATTATTATTATTATTATTATTATTATTATTATTATTATTATTAAGAAATCTTTTAAAGATTAAAGGGCCTAAACAAATGGATCCCACACACTGGTGAGGGGAAAAATAATGAAAAATTCCCCAGGCGTATATCCACGTATTTGAAGTGGTTAAAGTGGCCTCACATAAAATCCAAGGAATTTTAACAAACAAATATCTGGAAACAGAGGGTAACGATACGAGTTTAACGACCGCAATGAAAGGTGATTGTGTAAGCGTGGGCGTTCTGACCAGATGCAATGCCGTATAATGGAATATGCGTAGATATCATACCGGGTGAGGCTTGGCCACCGGAAGTACAAGTATATTATTTCAAGAAATGTTGGTCGAGAGAGTCTGTCTGGAAGGCGAACCGAAGAAAACTCCCGTCGATCTCCGTGTATACAATTTATAGGAATGACTCCTATATTTTTTTACAAATAATCAGAGATCTTAAAACAATTATTTTAGTAGCCATAAATTAGGATTTAGATTTTTTAATTGTGATTGAAAAAGAACAGAAAGAAAATTAGTTTGGAAATATTTTAGAAACAATAGATAATTGTTTACAATGTAGATAATCTAAGGACAAAGGATTGTTTACAAACGAGAAATAATAGTTGAAAATTCCAATGATGATATTTATATCAATAGAAAACAGAATCAGCTGATATTTGAACATTCAGATGGCAATATCTACGTCATTAGAAAACTGCCGATATTCAATGGAATGCACAAAGATCAGCTGATTTTTGATGAATAATTAAAATTATAAAAAAAAAGGATTTTAGGAGGAGAAATATCCAGACAGCATCGGAACATCACCAAAATCACACAGAGAGTTGAGACACGTCAAACAAAGGCTTCGCTCAAAAAGTCACAACAACTCAATCCGTCTCACACCTTTTCTCTCTTTCCGACGTGACAGTGTATAAGCAAAAACATTAAGGAAGCGCGTGGTGTAATGGTTAAAGTCATGGGAAATGGACTCGTCGTCCCGAGTTCAAATCCTGGACATGGTAAATGCATTTCACTTAGTGCTAATACCCTTGGAAAAGGTATGAATCCTACTCTTCCTCCAGCTATGGGTAAATAGTAGGGCAGTCTGGGCTCTTTAACCTTGGTTAGGCAACCGGCCTAGGAGAAGGAAAACTCTGAATTCAAACCTGTTAAACTCCGCTTAAGAAATTGACCTTGTGTCGCATCCTGCTTGTGCGGAGGGGTTGGTAAATATATATAAGCAAAAACATTCTTTACTTACTTTGTTTTGGTTTGAAATCACGGCCAACCACTTTATCAATTTTGTCTTCTTCTTTTGTTACCTATGGAAACTATATTTCCGTAGTCTTATATACATATAAATTGTGGGGACCCATAACTCGGATCTTCTTCAACTCATCAACTAAACACTCACCAAACAATCGAGTCCCTACAAATTCTAACTTCTTCGAATCTCTCTTAGATGGAAGATCTGAAACCATTTAACTTTATGCAAATTATTTGTATTAATAATAGTTACTAGAAAGCTATAATTATTTACTAAGGATTATTATTATTAGTTAATTGAAAGTATTGCTTGCAAATTATTGGCATTAATTAGGAATACTTAACGAGATGAATGGGCCCTTGTTTTATCAATAAACAACTGTTTTTTTTTCCTTCCACTCCTTTCCTCCTTTTAGTCTCCCATTCATTATCATTGTGTAGATTGCTATACATGATAACCTTTAACATACTAGCAAATATATGCACCCTCCACCAGGTGCAAGTATGTAAGTTTAAATGTAATAAAATATATTAAATTAGAAAGGCTAATGAAACTGAATAAGAATGCAGATAAAAAGATGTGAAACACAGGGGGGTTATAAACGAAAAATAGAACAACTGAAACTTACTCTTTCATCACTCTCGTCTTTCAATTTTTTTTTTTTAATTTAAGTATTTAGTTAAAAGAGGAAGTAAAGAATAAAATGAGAGTTATTTTTTCTTGTTAATGGATTTCATTTAAGATTCATTGAAGAGATTTTTGCTTATATTCATTAAAATAAAACCAAATAGTTAGAAATCAATAACACTGAGCACATATTTATTGAATTCAATTTTTTAATATCAATATGCAAATTAACCTTCCCGTTCACACTGTAAACCGCTATTTTGTTGTATATATAAATATAATTGCATGTTGTTAATCTGTAGATATGGTTAAGAGTATTAATAATGTTAAACAGTTTTATTAATAATTGAGGTTAATTATGAATACTTAACTATATAATTGTGCAAAAAAATGATTATTCTAAGTTTCTGTGTTTTAATCAAGATGGAGACATCTCCATGCTTGATGGTAAGCTTCTAAAATTAGTAGACCATTTTACATACCTATGTAGTAATATCTCATCTACTGAAATTTAGATACACACATTGTCAATACAAATTATCCATCATATGGAAATCTGATCTCACTGATAAGATAAAGCAAGAATTCTAAGCCATAGCTGTATCAGTGCTTTTGTATAGCTGCACCATCTGGACCTTAATGAAACACTTGGAGAAATAGTTAGATGGAAGCTACACAATGATGTTGCATGCTGTCTTGAACAAATCTTGGAAGTAGCATTCCACAAAACAACAGCTGTACGGTCACTAGCATCCTATTACACAAACCATCCAAGTAAGATGAACAAGACATGCTGTACACTGCTGGAGAAACAAGGATGAACTCTCTATCCACATTCGTCGCAATTTGGAGAATAAAGATATTCATTGGCTATTCGCAATCTTTCTCTCAACTTTACTCTTTTGTTATATTTGTTTCTCGCTTTAAAGCATGTTGTACTCCTAAAGAAATATCGACTCATTCGTCATATATTCTTCCTTCTTTAATATAAGAAACATAGATGCAAAGTGAATAATGGTCTATTCATTACATTCTATTATTTATCGAAACACGCCCGATGTACATACATTACTAGAAACAGGGAGAAAAATGTATGAAATATACATACAAAAATGATTCCTGTGCAATTATACCAATGCCGTGTAAAATGTATATACAGTGAATTCGAGGTTGTATCATTGAGATACGGTTTGAGTATATTTTCTTTGTTTAATGTCATATCAACCTACGTGTGGTAAATAATGAGATAGAAAAACCCAACAATTTAAGTAACGTCTAGATAATAGTAGAAAGTTACTAGATTTTTTACAATGACGAATGAAAGTTTACCAGTTGATTTCTGACTGGTCGATAGATGCCAATAGGCGAATATCGAAAGAGAGGGCGATGAGTTGGCAGTCTGAGCTGAGTGTTTAAAGAGAACTAACGCAAGATGAATGTCTGCACCCTATGTCATTTTTACTTTGGGATAAATGAGCTCAGAAAAAATACAAGTGTCGTCACTTCTGTTAAATAATGGACCATTCATTTTTTATTATGAAGAAAGAAAAGGAAGAACAAGGTCATGCTACACAGAAAAAATATAAGAAAGAAAGAAAGAAAGAAGAGAGTAGGGGAAGATAGAGAGAGGGGGTGAATGTGTGGAAGTAATAACGCTAATCTGTTAATTGAACATAATAAAAAGATGAAGAGAAGGAAAGAAAAAAAAAAGTGAGAGAGAGTTAAATGAAAATTATTATAATTTTTACATATTGAACTATTTTTCAATAGCTCTTAAGTAAAGATATCCAACATTGTAATAATTGAATTATCATACTCTGGTATATCCACATTAGGATACTGTGTTAGGTCCTGCTAGTAAGAATAATAATTAGAAGTCTAAAGCAGCTTTTCAGTGGCTGTTACAACACAAGTGAATCTTTTTTTTCTTCTTCTTATTCTAATTAGCATTTTCATTATCTCCCTCCCAAAAATTCGTTCTTTCTCAAATCCAGCTACAGTGCGCAACCCGATACGAACAACTTAAGAAGCAGTATACAACAAATATGCTCGTTATCCATTACACATACTTCAACGAACTCAAGCTGAACGTAGACAATATAATAACAAAGGCGTGTGGCGTTCTTGTGTTTCTCCTCTTCCATCAGACGATCAGCTTATCAACGACATAGAAGTCGTTAGTGAATACACTACAAGAGTTTCTCATCGAGATATTTATATTTTTCCTAATACACAGTCGTATTGTTTACTTCTAGCGAAAGAACACGTCTTCTCGACAGAACTGACACCTGCGGTTAAAGTAATAACAATAGAATTAATGTTGAACAACTGTATAACGACTTTTATACAACAATGTATATAAGTAATGTTTTATAAGCTTTCCGGTAATTATTTCAATCCTCATTGGGGGTCCTAATCTTGTACTATGCTTTGTAAATAATTATATCGATTTGGTTTGGTTTAGTTTGTTTTGTTTTACGGCATATAAACCTCGGTGGGTTATTTAATGCCGACAAAGTTTTGAAATAAATTCATTCTTAATGGATAATACAATTTTGTTTATAATCTCATATTTTTCTATTTAACCCATAGATAGCTGACTAACAGGTACTACCACTCCGGGTCAGAGTGGATCAGGGAGCAATGGTGATGGAGTGCTCTACATTCCTCAAACCTTCAAAACTGGAATCTCACCATCAGATAGTTTAACGTCATTCCAAGGACAAGATGAGCGTCAGCCACTGCCTTCTAGCACATATATGATAAAAAGGGTTGGGGCTTGCAATAAAGGCAATAGGATTGGGGCAATCATATAGGTGCTAGGGCTTGACGTGGCCAGCCGATTGATCGGAGGGGCCTTTCTGACCGCCCCTCTAGTCGAAGTAAGGGTTTAAGTGGAGTGTTGCATGTCATGCTCTGCTCATCCACCTGGTTTCCGTCCTTAAGTCACCACCCACAGCCAAGAGGTGGCCCTACTGGGGGGGGGGTCTTAACCCTCTGCAGAGGTACAGTTGGTGTATTCTAATGCTCCAGATAGTGCGGAATTTTGTGACAGTCAAAAGTTGTGCAAAGTTTGGTATGTGCTAGTTTGCGGTGTGTATATCTCATGACCAAAGCCATTGAATGGTACCAGCTGTGGTTGGTAGTATCGTGGTAGTTGGTGCGCTGACACATTAGGCATTGTTTCACTCGGTATGTGAGTTGAAAGCTGCACAGAAGAACGTGTAAAAAAGACGTCTGGGTGGACTAAAGTCGGTATCAGCCAGACAGCGAGGGAGTCAATCTCCTTCACTAGCGCTATACGAAGGAGATTGTTTTTGGTGTATGAGGTGAAGCGCTACACCTACCATCAGCTCCTCACTTCAATTACCGCTCAGATCCCTGTGCTATTCATACACTCATTACACCACGCGTCTCTGTAGCACATATGTTATTTATTAGCCAAAACAGTGTTAGGATATATTTCTTTATATTCTTGTCCTTTGCCAAAATTACCAGATGTTCTTCAGAGCACCTGCTTATTACTTATAAGTCTCAAAGCCTGAGGCTGAGAATTTTGTCTTATGTGCTGCCGCTACAGAATTCATATTATGGCTGCTTGACTCGCATATTCTTCTTCTGGTAATTGTGGTGATAGCTCCGTCGATGACACTAGGAGACAGAGCATTTTTTAAAAATCAGAACCAATGCAAATTGCAAACATGAAAAAAATAAGCAATTATTTTTTTAGATACTCACCACGGAGTAAGAATACACAGAAACACATTATACACACACACACACACACACACACACACACAGATATATATATATATATATATATATATATATATATATACCAACCCCTCCGCACGAGCAGGATGTGACACAAGGTCAATTTCTTAAGCATAGTTTAACAGGTTTGATTTCAGAGTTTTCCTTCACCTAGACCGGTTGCCTAACCAAGGTTAAAGAGCCCAGTCTGCCCTACTAGCTGGAGGGAGAGTAGGATTCATACCTTTCCCAAGGGTATTAGCGCTAAGTGAAATTCAATTAACACGTCCAGGATTTGAACGCGGGGCGACGAGTCCATTTCCCATGACTTTAACCATTACACCACGCGCTCCTGTCTCTTTCTCTCTCTCTCTCTCCCTCTCTCTATATATAATATATGTGTGTGTGTGTGTGTGTGTGTGTATGTATGTATGTGGTGTGTGTGTGTGTGTGTGTGTGTGTGTGCTCCCGTAACCCGGTGGAGCTCTTTAGGAGCTACTTTAATAAACTTTCACCGCCAGCATAACGCAATGATCATCTGTTTACAGATTTGAACTCTCTGGTGATCGTAAAGTATATACATAGATGTATTTATTTAAAACAGTTAAAACACCGCTCCTTGCACGGCAGCTAGCGATGGCCTGGAGGTTAACAGGCGTAAAGTCAGTCGGGGTTCGCTCCTGGTCGGAATTAGTTGTTGTGCCTAACCACACTGATGAGACGTGAAACGTCGAAACACGGTGTCTGTGAATGATATATAAATAGTGTTAATACCTGTTCAGGTTACATCTGTGGGTTAAATGAAATAAAAATTACTTTTGAAAAATGTATTTAAGAAAAAATGACTTTTAAAAAATTGAATACCCAACAAGAAAGGAGAAGATAAAAAATGTCTTTGGCATAAAATAACCCATGCGTTGACAATGCATGTAAAATCCAACCAACCAATCAATTCCATTTCTTTCGACGATAACCATTACACTATACACCTCCGTTTATGAAATATATGTATGTCCCATCGTATTATAACACAATGTAAATTTGAGTATTGTTCTCGCGCGTAAGCTAATTGGCCGACAAGTTTTGTGTATCTCTTTAGCACGTCCGAGTTGATTCAAGAGAACTTAATTAATGAATATACAATTACTCGGGGGCGAATTCGATAAGTATAACCGAGTATGTGTCGATTTTCTTGGCAGCAATATTTCTGGATTTGTAATAGGAAAAGCATTCATTTTTAAAAAATTAAAATAGACGATCATTTTCAGCCACTTTTCGTAACGCTAAAAGGATATCATGTTTAATGGCGGGCAATGGAGAGCAAGACGCGTTGCATTGCCCACTCGATTCGACGAGGTTCTCGCTGGCGCGCGCATACCCACACATACACATTGACGCAGACACACAATTATCTTCCGCCCTGTCGGCTGGGGCGCTAGAATGCATTGACTGCACCTCTGCAGATGGGTAATACTCCGCTAATGGGGCCACCTGTTGGCCGTGGGTGGTGACCCGTGATGCTTAAGGATAGAACCCAGGTGGTTGAGCAGTCCATGACATGCAATATTCCACTTTAGTCCTTACTTGGGCTAGACGGGCGGTCGGAGAGACCCCATCCGATCAATCGGCTGGTCACGTCAAGCCCTAGCACCTATATGATTGCCCCAACCCTTATGGCAAGCCCCAGCCCTTTTGATCATTTGTGTGCTAGAAGGCGGTGGTTGTGGGTCTACATGTCCTGGGAATGACGTTAAACTCTATCTGATGGTGAGGTTCCAGTTTTGGAGGTTTAGAGAATGTGAAGCACCCCTTCATCACCATTGCTTCCTGGTCCACTCTGACACAGAGTGGTAGTACCTATTAGGGTCCCATCCTAGGGAAAATGTATTTATTAAAAAAAATTGTGTATCCATTAAGAATTAATCTATTTCAAAAATGTATCGGTATTAAATGACCCACTGAGGTTGATATGCCGTAAAACAAAACAAACCAAACCAAACAGTTATCTTATATATTGATAGTAATATTGATAATATAGTTTAATAATATAGGGATGTTCTAGGTATGTTACGGATATATTCGGATAAGGGATATATTAGTAGAAGTAGTAGTGTGGTACACTCGAACAGGTAAGCAGTAATCTGGTGCGTCGTAGTAGTAGGCGTAATCGTAGTAGGCAATTGTACCTCTACATTGTTCGGTATTTATAGCTGATATCAGCCAATCATATTACTGTGAGGGGGAACTCAGATATATGCATATTCATTACATCAGATACTAAACTTCATCTCATGCTGATCATCCAGTTCGATAAATATGGACCATGTGCAAGAATATTTTGAAGAAACAACTCCACAAAAAATCTAAATACAATAGAATATAATAAACGCGATTTCCGAACTTCTAGATATAAAATAAAAGGAATCAATCTATCAGTCATGAGAAACAGAAGAAGAATAAGCATTTATATATCTACCCAACCCCTTCTTTCTTTCTTTCTTTCTTTCTTTCTTTTTCTAAAGCTGGTGACCATTTTTTTTCTTTCTTTTTCCTTCTTTTCAAAATCCGTTTGCCTTTGCTTTCTTTCCTTTCTTTTTTTCTAAAGCTGTCCATTCTTTTATTTTTCTTTCTTTTCTTTCCTTTTTTAAGGTCTCCCTTTTCTTTCTTTCTTTTTTCTTTTTTTTTAAAACTGTCATCCTTTTTTTTTTTTTCTTTCTTTTTTTCTTTCTTTCTTCTTTCTTTCTTTTCTTTCTTTTATAAAACTGTTCATCCTTTCTTTTTTTTCTTTCTTTCTTCTTTCTTTCTTTTTATAAAACTGTTCATCCTTTTATTTTTTTATTTCTTCCTTTCTTTCTTTCTTTCTTTCTTTATTTATTTTTATAAAACTGTTCATCCTTTTATGTTTTTTATTTATTTCTTTCTTTCTTTCTTTCCTTCTTTCTTTCTTTTTATAAAACTGTTCATCCTTTTCTTTTTTCTTTTTCTTTCTTCCTTCTTTCTTTCTTTTCTCTTTTTATAAAACTGTTCATCCTTTTCTTTTTTTTCTTCCTTTCTTCTTCCTTCCTTTCTTTCTTTCTTTTTTTTCTGTTTCCTTTTCCTTTTTTCTTTCTTCCTTCCTTTCTTTCTTTCTTTCTTTCTTTCTTTTTCTAAAGCGTTCGCCTTTTTTTTCTTTTTTCTTTCTTTCCTTTTCTAACGCTGTCCATCCCTTTATTTTTATTTCTTCCTTTTATTTATTAACTTTCTTTCTTTTTTCTAAATCTCTTCGCCCTTTTCTTTTATTTTTTCTTTCTTTCTTTCTTTCTTTCTTCTTCTTTCCTTTCTTTCTTTCCACCTCTCTTCTCAACTGGTCATTCTTTTCTTTCTTTCCTCTTTTTCATCCTTGATCAATCGCCATACCAAGGTTGATGATCACAGTCTGCCCTACTATTTACCATAGTTGGAGGCTAGTCATACATTTCCTAAAGGCATTTGCACTATGTGAAATGCTAAAAGGATTGTCCAGGATTTGAACTCTATTCGCCCTTTCCATTTCCTCCGAGAATAACCATTGCTCAACAAATACCTCCATAGAATGAGACTTTAAGGCGGTTAGCCCTGAACTTTGAAGCGCTAATGCACTAAATGTTCTTCTGAAATAAAGGTCGGTTTGATGTACAGGATTACAAAACGAAATCTTCAAACATCAAATTAGAAAGCAGAACTGAGTATCTCTGTGAAATAAACCTAAATCAGGACAGTTATCTAATTAACACAGCTGTTAATATTCTTCTCAGAGGCGTTTAATCAACCGTGTATTTAATTCTGTTCAAACCGGCTCGGATAACGTAATACAATCACCACCGTATTTGCTTAGCTCAAGGCTAAGTGAGGCGGGGGAAAGAAGAATAGGGAACAGTTGTTCGGACTAATCATTAAATTGAATGAATTTAACCTGATTTAAAAACGCATCTTTTTTTAGGGGGGCCCTCCCCCTAAGCAGGAATACTGAGCATTGGCCCCACTAGAACATATGCAACTGTTTACTCTCTGAATAATAAATTCACGATTTGCATTCTGTTAGCAATGTGAAATGACAGACATATATATATATATATATATATATATATATTATATATATATATATAATATATATATTCACTTCATTTAGTTATTTTTTTTTTGCTCTCATATACAGCATTTTATTTATTTTTCTCCAGACCGTCTCATATCATATACATTGAATAAGAGTGAAGGTTCACCCGAAATATCGGAATTGATCAAACCAGATCAGAACAGAACAACAATTGAATATTAACATTCTTTTTGCTCTGTTTTTCTTGTTTTTGTTCTTTTTTCCAATGTTTCAAAGACAAAAAAACAACGTTCACAAGAACAAAGTTGATAAATAACACACACACACACACACACATACGCATATATATATATATATATATATATATATTATATATATATATATATATATATATATATATATATATTACGGATTTTTGCCAATCCACGAAGCAAATAAATTTACTTCTGGGTTAATAAAATCGAGTTAAAAAGTGCTCAATGAAAAGAGTTTTTTAAAAAGGATTTTAGAACATTCGCTTTAAAAAAACGTATATATATATATATATATATATATATATATATATATTATATATATATATATAATGGCCTACAACTCGTGTTCGAGTAAGACCATTTCCTGTTTTTTTTTTATTATAGTTGATTTCAGTCTTTTAAAATGTTATCTGTTACAGCTTAATAAATTATCGGAAGTGTCGTTGATGATGTTAGGGTCATATTTTCAATTTTAATTCTAGTTATAATATATTATTCGTTTCATCTTAGTAAAATAAATTTCTGTTTTGAATATTGATATTGCTAAATTTTCTAACCAATTCCTGGTCCAAAAGTTGCGAAAAAGAGGAATTTTTTTAAAACTTCATTTTAACTTACGATTTCCTCAAACAATAATCCAAGTAAGAGATCTATTTTTGTATCAGTATTTATTATACTAACACACAACTTTCGTTGCTTGAAAGAATTTGATATTTTAAAAGAAAAGTGAAAAATCAACCTGCCCTAATCTGCATTCCCCAGAGCTTCAGAAATAGAGTTTCACCGCTTAATTCAGTTTAGTATTATACAACAGAGAAACCTTATTTTATGGGAGTGAGGTAGTGAGCTATGTACGTAGTGGCAAACAAGGATTTTGATACTATTTCTCTGAATTTTTTAGATGAGGCTTGATGATTAAGTATTATTTGTATTATTCGGACTATTGTCCTCATCTTCATTGCTATCTGTACAACGTTTCGGCCGATGTGCCCTACCACCTTCTTCATGTATTTCGATTTGGACTCGGGAATCTACTCGGATTCGGGAACCTTCCGTGATGGCTCCCAATTACGACAAGAAGATTCCCAATCACAACAAGAAGGTTCCCGAGTACGAGAAGGTTGCTGAGTCCGAAAACAAATATCCGATAATGGTCGGAGGGCACATCGGCCGAAACGTTGTACAGATAACAAAGAGATGGGGACAATAGTCCGAATAATAATAATACTAAAAATTAATCACACACACACACACACACACACACACACACACACACACACACACACATAGAGGTGTCCGGCTTACAATGTCTGGACATAATCTCCGATTACGACAAGAAGGTACCCGATCACGACAAGAAGATAACAATGAAGATGGACAATAGTCCGAATAATACAAATAATACTAAAAATTAATCATACACACACACACACACACACACACACAGAGAGAGAGAGAGAGAGAGAGAGAGAGAGAGAGAGAGAGAGAGAGAGAGAGAGAGAGAGAGAGACACACACACACACACACATACAAACACACACACACACACACACACACACATAGAGGTGTCCGGCTTACAATGTCTGGACATAATCTCCCGATTACGACAAGAAGGTAACCGAGTTCGAAAGAAGATAACAATGAAGATGAGGACAATAGTCCGAATAATACAAATAATACTAAGGATTTTGATATTGTGATAGTCGAAATTGGGACCATTTAATGTTTGAAAAGAAACTAATAGAAAATGAATAGATCTTAAAAATGAAATTCTAAATGAAAAACGATTGGCAATTAGGGATTTAATCTTCAGAGTTTTTAGCCGTCAGCTAATTAGAATTTACACTGAATCGTAATGCACTGTTCTTTTGGCTTTCAATTTCCATTTTAGTGTTGAAGACACAATGGTGATTATATCAGTAAAAAGGATTTTTTATTTATTTTTATTTTATTTATTTATTTATTTATCTATTTATTTATTTATCTGTAGAAAGCATAATTAGTATTCTGATATACTTTAATCAATAGCGTCAGTGAGTCGCTTCAAATTAAAAAAAAGTGTACATGACAAGTAACTGTGATAGCTACTGTGATAGCAGTATAATTATTTTCACTCATTTTGAGTTGGTTTTTTTTTACATCAGCGTTATCTGATGGTATCTCACTGGAGGCTGAGAAACAACAAGTCTCTTCAGGTCTCCAGGACACTTCTGAGTATTCTAGCCGATTGCAGTAATCTGGATGGTCTCAATTCTTCCTCTGATTTCCAGATCCGCCAGTCTTTTTTCCAAGTTTTTTTGGGATCGTTCCAAATGCACCAACTACAATTGGTATCACTTTCACTCTCATATTCCACAGCTTATTATTATTATTATTATTATTATTATTATTATTATTATTATTATTTATCACGCCTTGTAGAAGAACAGTAGTGGTACTATTTAACTCATATATAGCGCGAATGGGGTGTTTCATAACTTACTCATGTGTATTGGTGTGAAAGGGAACGTTGGAGCGCTATTGGAGTTCGAACTTACTTTCTACGATATCGCAGCCCAGTCCGTAAGCCACTACGCCACAGAGATTCCGTTGTGTACATATGTGCGTATGTCATAATCACGTATCTTTATTTACATACCTATAGTCCAAAGTTTATTAGGAACCTTGTGGTTTCTAGCCGAACGCTCTACCGACTGAACTAACCCGGCCCCCACGAAAGTGAATTGGTGGTATTACTTTCGAAGCGCTGTTTTATATTTGGAGATGGATGAGAAACTTGTACATTTTTCTTTTCCTTTTTTTTTTTTTTTAGATTTGACTAGTTTTTTTTTTTTTTTTTTGTTTTGTTTTTTGTTGTTCAAACATTAAAGGATGAGATGTTTTGTAAAACAGTTTTTCTCGATAGATTTGGTCAGATTTTCATCTTAGCAGTTACAAATGATACTGAATCCTAATTGAAACTTCCTTAAAAAACAACATTATCAGTTTCAATCAAATAAAAAGCTTCAAATCTGATAGCATTCAGCTTCCAAGAATATTGTGAACAAGTTCCTATCCAGATGGAAATAATTACATCCTAGCGGGAACTGTGGATATACCAGGGTATGATAATTTGAATATCACAAGGTTTGATATGTTTACGTGAGAGCTATTGCAAAAACGGTTCAATATGCAAAAAGTATAAGGATCTCTGGCAAAAAATTTTTTTTCTGGATGGGTGGGAAAAGAAGGATTCGTATCTTTCTTATAGGCATTAGCACAAATAAAAAGCAAGCAGGAATTGAACTATATTCAGCAATTCCATTTTCAACGTTGATAACCGTTACGCAAACGTTCCTCATAAGCTGAGATTATTTTATACCAAAGCCAAAATGCTTTGGGGAACAGATACGCATCTTGCGTCTGTTCATTACCCAGCTTCGTCCAAATTAACTCTCATTCTCTCTCTTACTACCACTCTTCACTCCGGATGTCGACTAATAAGAAATCGAGAAGATAACTTGTGCTTCGTCATGAAACAATTCACTATTATTTACATGTAAAGTCGTCGGGGCGGCTAAAGTCGGCATCAGGCCTGACAGCGAGGGAGTCTATCCTCTTTTCTACCTGCGCTAGACCAAGGAGATTTTTTTTAGCATCTGAGGTGGAGGCGCCACCCTGCCATCAGTTCCTCACTTTACCACACGATCCCCTGTGCTACTCATAAGCTGAGTTGGCCGAAGGCTGATATCGAACCCAGAACCTTGTGGTACCTAGCCAACGTATATATATATATATATATATATATATTAATTATATATATATATTATATTAATTTTTTGATGCAATATTATATTTAGTTTCTTTTTTACAATTTCTTTAATTTAATTTTTATTTTTTCCTTTTCACTTATCTTAGGCATATTTCTTACTTTTTTTTTCTTTTCAATTATTTTCGCTTTTTTTTTGTTATTATTGTTTTATAATGTTTTATATTCTTTATTTTATATATTCATATTGTTATATAATATAATATGAATGAAATATAATATAATATATATATATATATAATATCGATTTAGATATTTAGTAATATTTTAATTTATACATAACATTTATAATATAATTTGTAGTATAATACAACATTTATAATATAATTTGTAATATAATATAACATTTATAATATTTAGTATATATACATATAAATACAAATAATATATTTCATATATTCATATTGTTTTTATATTCTTTATTCATTTCTGAATATATTTATTTTCTTTTTAGTTTTTCCTTTTCACTTATCTTAGCATATTTCTTACTTTTTATTTCTTTCCAGTTATTTTCGCTTTTTTCTATTGTTTCCTTCTTTCATTTTTTTCCATATTTTATCTGTTTAATAACAACATTATGCTATGGGTTACATTGTACCCCTACTGTCATTCTATAACGTTAGCTTTGGCATTAAATAACCCAACATAGGGTGATAGGGCATTAAATAAAAAATCTACCTAATAAAAGAATTCGAAAATTAATTATTTTCAGTTATTTTACACACACGTGTATACGTACACACATAAATACACATGCATATCATCGCCTTGTCGACTGGGGCAATTAGAATTCACCGACTGCACCTCTACAGAGGGGAAAGAAACTCCCCCAATGGGGCCACCTGTTGGCCGTGTGTGGCGAGCCGTGAATGGCTTAAAGGATAGAGCCCAGGTGGGATGAGCAGTTCTGACATGCAATACTCCACTTTGGCCCTATCTTGGGCTAGACGGGCGGTTCGGAGAGGGCTCCTCCGATCAATCGGATGGTCACGTCAAGCCCTAGCACCTATATGATTTTCCCAACCCTATTGCCTATGCCAAGCCCAACCCCTTTTTATCATATAGATGCCTAGAAGGTGGTGTGGCTGCGGGTCTACATATCTGGGGGAATGACGTTAAACTCTATCTGATGTTGAGGTTCCAGTTTGGAGGTTTGGGGAATGTGGAGCACCCCCTTCATCACCATTGCTCCTGGTCCACTCGGACCCGGATGGTAGTACCTGTTAGGGTCCCATCTATGGGTTAAATAGAAAAATGTATTTATAAAAAAATTGTATTATCCATTAAGAATTGATTTATTTCAAAAACTTTATCGGCATTAAATGACCCACTGAGGTTGATATGCCGTAAAACAAAACAAGAAACCAATATGCACATAAACAAAAACCAAAAGAAGAAGACATAAGCACAACACAATGTCGCAGATTAATTCTTCAAAAGACAATTGTACGGTGAACAAGTAAATATTTACTTTGTAGCAATCTCTCGTAGAGAGGGTTTGGCATTTATTTAAAAAGAAATATTAAAATAGAAAAATTGTTATCAAAAAATAATACCTCTGTGTTCACATTGTATTGTCGTTGTGTCTGCGCAAGATAGAAGAAGAACAAAATCGCTTCTTTCACACACCAGGTTTTTGCCGAAGAAGGTAAATCAGAGAAAAGTAATAAAAAAAAAGAGGAATACAAACTAATTTTTGTTTGCTGGGCGAGGGAGAGGGAATTCTTAATCTTTGTTATCTTCTATCAAAAATATATCACGGGCAATCTAAAAGTCAGACGTAGACAGTCGCAATCTTGGTTAAGGCTGTGTAACTTTGGAAATAAACTGTCTGCTTTATAGTCTGTCAGTTAGTAGCTTCCAGTCCTTTCTTGTTATTTACTGAGCTGTAATGGTTGGTTGGTTGGTTGGTTGGTTTTGAAATGATTTTCGTTGATTACCATACCAAAACTTAAGCTTTAAAAATAATGTTACATAATTATTAGATACCTAATTTTATGGCAATAGTGTAGAAATTATAATGGCGATTAGTGCAGCTGATGGCCTTGAGAGTGAGTGACGGGCGCTTGAACCCCACTCTCACCTTACCTTCCGGGGATAAATCGCTGAGAACCGGAAGGCATAGAAGACCCTGTCATCCGGTTTAAGGATAGTAAGTCCTCACTCAGTCACTTAGCAAGTAGGAGCCGAGCTCGTAGGATGTGCGCAATGTTCTGGTTTGGGGATTTCACAAATAAAGTAACATCAAAGTAAAAATCGAAGTCTTGTGTTTATTATGCTTAAAACTACAATGATATCAGGGCTTCTGATAAGGAGAAAATCGCTATCAGAAACCAGACCCGAAGTCCCCCAAGAAAGACCAGACGCTAGACCCCAGACCAAGATAATGATAGAAGAACCAGGCGGCAAGAGGAATAGATGTAAGATATAGAAGCAAGTAAAGAAGTAAAGAAGTAAGAAAGGTATACAACAATAATCAAATACTACCGAATCTTCCATGGAATTTGTAATGATGCAAAAAATATAAAAATATGGAAGAGATTTCGGTGCATATCGCATAAATGCGTCCTGGCCTTCCGCCCTAAAGCTAAAGAACGTTAAAGCGGTGGCGCTGCTGAAATCAACCACATTATTTTTTGACCTAGCGGTTTTGAAGGCGTTTTTAGTGTTTTTTCAAAATACCAAAAAAAAAATATTAAAAAATTTTTAATTGTATTTGTTTAATGTCCTGATTGTTTTTTTGTGACTTGTTTTGAATTAAAATAAAAAGAATATTAAATATTTTTATTTTTTATTTGTATTTGTTATTTGTATTTGTTTAATAATGTATTGATTGTTTTATTTTCGAAACTTCGGTCTTATTTGTTTTAAAATTCGTGACAGTTGTTTTGAATTAAAATTTTACCCTGGGAAGAAGAGTTAGATTCATGCCTTTCCTAATTTTAGGTTTATCTCGCACACTTTTTTACTACAACAAACTCATACAACTGTAAAAAAGACGTTCTTGGGTGCGACTAAAGTCGGTATCAGCAGACAGCGAGGGAGTCAATCTCCTTTCACTAGCGCTATACGAAGGATATGTTTTTTGTTATGAGGGTAAGCGCTACACTACATCACTCTGCACTTCAATTACCGCCCCAGATCCTTGTGCTATTTCATACACTCATTACACCTACCGTCGTCTCTGTAGCACATAGTTATTATTAGCCCCAACTGTTTAGTGATATATTCTTTTATATTCTTGTCCTTTGCCAAAATTACCAGATGTTCTCAGAGCACCTGCTATTACTTATAAAGTCTCGAAGCCTGAGCTGAAGTAATTTTTTCTATTGCGCCGCTACAGAATTCATATTATGGCTGCTTGGCTCGCATATTTTCTTCTGTAATTGTGGTATAGCTCTGTCAGATGACACTAGGAGACTATGAGCATTTTTTATTAAAATAATCGAAACCAATGCAAATGGCAAATCATGGAAAACATAAGCAAATATTTTTTCTTTCAGAATACTCACCACAGAAGAATACACAGAAACAACAACACACACTAATATATATACAACTCACATATATATTATATATATATATATACAATATATATAACCACCCCTCCGCACGAGCTGGATGTGACACAAGTGTCAATTTCTTAAGCAGGAGTTAACAGTTTGATTCAGATTTATCCGCATTCGCCTAAGACCGGTTGCTACCAAGCGTTAAAGCCCACCTGCCCTACTAATCTGGAGGGACGAGTAGGATTCACTTTCCCAAGGTATTAGCGGCTAAGTGAAATTCAATAACCACGTGCCCAGCGATTGAACGCGGCGGACGACGGTCCATTTTCCCATGACTTTAACCATTACCAACCACGCGCCTGTCTCTTTACTTTCCCTCTTTTATAGATGGGCGATGTTGTGGGTGTGGTGTGGATGCTTGTATGTGTTGTGTGTGTTTCTCCGTAGTTGAGTCTTTAGAGCAACTTTTAATAAACTTTCACCGCCAGCATAACCAAATATCACTGTTTACAAGATTAACTCTCTCTGGTGATCTGTAAAAGTATATACATAGAATTACTTTATTATAAAACAGTTAAAACACGACCCTCTAAACGCAGCTAGCGATGCCTGGAGGCTTACGAGGCGTAAAGTCATCCGGGTTCGTCTCCTTCTGCGATTATTTTGGTGCCTAAGCCACTACTGAATGAGACGTGAAACCGCAACACGGTGTCTGCTGAATGACATATAAATATTTTAATTACCTGTTTCGGTTACATCTGTGGGTTAAATGAAATAAAAATACTTTTGAAAATGTATTTAAGAAAAATCGACTTTTACAAAATGAATACCAACAAAAAGAGAAGATAAAAAATGTCTTGCATAAATAACCCATCGTTGACAACTGCATGTCAAAATCCAACCAACAATCCAATTTCCATTTCTTCGACATAACCATACATATTACACCTCCGTTATGAAATTAATGATGTTTCTTATTTATTTATATACACTAATGAAATTGATGTATTGTTCTCGCGCGTAGCTATTGGCGAAAGTTTGGTTATCTTTTACACTCGGTTGATTCAAGAGAACTTAATTAAGCAATATACAATTACTCGCGGGCGAATTCGATACATGTATACCGATATGTGTCGACTGCTTCGGCCAGCCAATATTTCTGGATTGTATAGGAAAAGCATCATTTTAAAAAATTAAAAAGACGATTCATTTATTCACCACTTTTCGTAACGCTAAAAGGGATTCATGCTTAATGGCGGCAATGGAAAACAAGACGCTTGCTTGCCACTCGATTGACGAGGTGTCCTGGCGCGCGATCCCACACTACAATTGAGCAGACACAATCAATCATCTTCCCCGTCGGCTGGAGCGCTAGAATGCAGTGACTGCTACCTCTGCAGATCTGTAAACTCGCTAATGCCACCTGTTGGCCGCTGGTGTGACCCGTTGAATGCTTAAGATAAACCCAGCTGTGGTTGAGCAGTCCTATACATGCAATATTACCACCTTTATCCTTACTTGGCTAGACGGCGAGTCGAGAACCCATCATCAATCGGTTTTCACAGTCAAGCCTAGCACCTATATGCATTGCCCCAACCCTTTTATGGCAAGCCCCAGCCCTTTGATCATTGTGTGCTAGTAAGCGGGTGTGGCTACATGTCCTGGAATACGTTAAACTCTATCTGATGGTGAGGTTCCAGTTTTGGAGTTAGAAATGTAAGCACCCCTTCATCACCATTGCTCTCCTGTCCACTCTGACACAGAGGTGTATACCTATTAGGTCCCATCCTAGAAAATGATATTATAAAAAGAAATGGTATCCATTAGAATTAATCTATTTCAAAAATGTATCTTGTATATAACCACTGAGGTGATATGCCGTTAAAACAAACAACCAAACCAAACAGTTATCACTATAATGATAGTAAATATTGATAATTATAGTTAATAATATAGGGATGTTCTAGTATGTTACGGATATATTCGATAAGGATATATTATTTAGAAGTAGTAGTTGTACACATCGAACAGCGTAAGCAGTAATCTGGTGCGTCGTAGTAGTAGCTAATTCATAGCAATTGTACCTCACATTGTTCGTTATTATGAGCTGATTCAGCCAATCATTAATTACTGTGAGGGAACTCAGATCATATGCATATCATTACATCAGATACTAAACTTCATCTTCATGCGATCATCCAGTTCGATAAATAAGATGGACAGTGCAAGAAATATTTAGAGAAACAACTCCACAAAAAATAATCTAAATACAAAATAGAATATAATAACCGACTTCGAAATTCTAGATATAAAATAAAAGGAATTCACATCTATCATCATGAGAAACAGAAGAAGAATAAGCATTATATATCTACCCAACCCTTCTTTCTTCTTTCTTTCTTTCTTCTTACTTTCTAAACTGGTGACCATTTCTTTTTCTTTTCTTCCGTCTCTTTTCAAAATCCTTTGCCTTTTGCTTTTCTTTCCTTTTTCTTTTTCTAAAGCTTCCATTCTTTATTTTCTCTTTCTTCTTTCCTTTTTGCTAATCATCCCTTTTTCTTTCTTCTTTCCTTTTTTCTTCTTTTTATAAACTGTTCATTCCTTTTATTTTTCTTTTTCTTTTTTTCTTCTTTCCTTCTTCTACCTTCTTTCTTTCTTTTTTATTAAAACTGTTCATCCTTTTCTTTTCTTCTTTCTTTCCTTCTTTCTTCTTTTTTAATTAAAACTGTTCATCACTTTTACTTTTTGACTTCTCCTTTCTTTCTTTCTTTCGTTCTTTATTTATTTATAAAACTGTTCATCCTTTTATTGTTTTTAATTATTTCTTTCTTTCTTTACTTTCCTTCTTTCTGTCTTTTTATAAACTGTTCATTCCTTTTCCTTTCTTCTTTCTTCTTTCTTTCCTTCCTTCTTTCTTTCTTTCTCTCTTTTATAAAACTGTTCATCCTTTCTTTTTTCTTTCTTCCTTTCTTCTTTCTTTCCTTTCTTTCTTTCTTTCTTTCTTTTATAGACTTCTCTTTCCTTTTTTCTTTCTTCCTTCCTTTCTTCTTTCTTCTTTCTTTCTTTTTCTAAAGCGTTCGCCCTTTTCTTTCTTTTTCTTTTCTTCCCATTTTCTACGCTGTCCATCCCTTTATTTTTATTTTCTTCCTTTTATTTTTATTTAACTTTCTTTCTTTTTTCTAAATCTCTTCGCCCTTTTCTTTTATATTCATTTCTTTCTTTCTTTCTCTTCTTTCTTTCGTTCTTTCTTTCTTTCCAACCTCTTTTCTCAACTGGTCATTCTGTTCTTTCTTTCCTCTTTTTCCATCCTTGAATCAATCGCCATACCAAGGTGATATCACAGTCTGCCCTACTATTGACCCATAGTTGGAGGCTAGTCATACATTTCCTAAAGGCATTGTTGCCACTGTGAAATGCTAAATAGGATTGTCCAGGATTTGAACTCTATTCGCCCTTTCCTATTTCTCCGAGATACCATTCGCTCAACAAATACCTCCATAGAATGAGACTTAAGGCTGTTAGCCTGAACTTGAAGCGCTAATCACTAAATGTTCTTCTGAAATAAAGGTCGGTTGATGTAAGGATTACAAAACGAAATCTTCAACATCAATTAGAAAGCAAGAACTGAGTATCTCTTGAAATAACCAAATCAGAGACAGTTATCTATTAACACAGCTGTTATATTCTGTCTCAGAGGCGTTCTTATCACCGTGATTAATTCTGTTCAAACCGGTCGGATAACGATAATACAATCACCACCGTAATTTGCTAGCCAAGGCTAAGTGAGCGGGAGGAAGAAAATAGGAAACAGTTGTTACGACTAATCATTAAATTGAATGAATTTAACACTGATTTAAAACGCATCTCTTTTTAGGGGCCCTCCCCCCTAAGCAGAAATACTGAGCATTGCGCCCAACTAGAAATATGCAAACTGTTTACTCTCTGAAATAATAAATATCACACATTTGCATCTTTACAATGTGAAATGACAGACAAATAATATATATATATATATATGTATATATATATAATATATATATATTTATATATTCACTTCATTTACTTAATTTTTTTTGCTCTCATATACAGCATTTTATTTATTTCTTCTCCAGACCGTCTCATAATCATATACAGTTGAATAAGACGTGAAGGTCTCACCCAAATATCGAATGATCAAACCAGATCAACAGAACAACAATTAATATAACATTCTTTCTTGCTCTGTTTTTCTTGTTTTTGTTTCTTGTTTCCTAATGTATTCAAAGACAAAAAACGACTTTCACAGATACAAAGTGATAAAAACACACACACCACACCACACATACGCCATATATATATATATATATAAATATAATATATATATATATAAATAATATTATTATATATATTATACGAGATTTGCCAATCCTATGCGAAGCAAATAAATTTACTTCTGGCGTTAATAAAATCAGTTAAAAAGTGCTCAAGAAAGAGTTTTTTTAAAAATATTAAACATTCGCTTTTTAAAAAACGTATATAATATATATATATAATAATACATATACATATACTATATATATAATGGCCTACAACCTCGTGTGCGATAAGACCATTCTCTTTATATGTTTGATTCTCAGTCTTTTAAAATGTTATCTGTTACCAGCTTAATAAATTATCGGAAGTGTCGTTGATGATGTGTAGTGTCATATTTTCAATTTTAATTCTAGATATATATTATTCTTTTCATCTTAGTTAAAAAAATTTCTGTTAGTTAATATTTTATATTTGCTAAACTTCTTCTTAACAAAAAAAAAATTTCCTGTCCAAAAGTTGCTGAAAAAAGAGGAATTTTTTTAAAACTCATTTTACTTACGGATATCTCCGTAACACATACCAAGTAAGAATCTATGTTTTGTATCAGTATTACTATACTACACACTACAGACTTTCGTCTCTCTGACAATAAATTTGATATTCATTTAAAAGAAAAGTGAAAAATCAACTGCCCTTAAAGCTGCATTCCCAGACGCTTTCTGAAAGAGTTTCACCGCTTAATCAGTTTAGTATTATACAACAAAGAAACTCTTTTTCATGGCAGTGAGTAGCTGAGCTAGTACGAGTGCAAACAAGATTTGATACATCATTTCTTCTCGAATTTTTATACAGATCAGCTCTTATTGAATTACTATGATTCTTAAATTATCGGACTACTCTTTCCGTCTCTTTCATTCTAACTGCTTGTACATACGTTTCGGCCGTTTGCGACCCTACCACCTTCTTCTATGTATTCGACTTCGACTCGGGAATCTACTTCGCTATTTTCGAACCTTCCGTGAAGCTCCAATTACGACAAGAAGATTCCCAATCACAACACAGAAGTCCCGAGCTACGAGAATCTGAGTTCCGAAAACAAATATCCATATATCGGCTCCGACTCGTCGCAATTCGGCCCAAACGTGACGTACGCATACACGACGAAGAGGTACTAATATATTCCGCAATTAACTATCTACGACTTAATACAAACGTTTAATACACACACACACACCACCACACAACACACACACACACACACAACACACATCAGAGGTGTCCGGCTTACAATGTCTGACTAATCTTCTCATTTACACAAGACTGTACGCCGATCACGACTACGCAAGGATAACAATGAAGATGAACAATATTCCGAATAATACAAAATATATACTAAAAATTAATCATACACACACACACACCACACACACACACAGAGAACGAGAGAGAGAAGAGAGAGAGAGAGAGAGAGAGAGAGAGAGAAGAGAGGAGACACCACACCAACATCACACCATCATACAAACACACACACCACACACAACACAACATAGAGGTGTCGAGCTTACAATGTCTGATCATATCTCCATACGACAAGAAGTAACGAGTTCGGAAAAAATGATAACAATGAAATGGACAATAGTCGAATAATACAAATAATACTAAGGATTTTATATTGTATAGTCGCAAATTGGACCATTAATGTTGCAAAAGAAAACTAATAGAAAATGATTAGATCTTAAAAATGAAATTCTAAATAGAACAAAACGATTGCAATTAGGGATTTAATCTTCAAGTTTTTACCGTCACAATTAGAACTTTCACTGAATCGAATGCACCTTTCTTATGGCTTCAATTTCCATTTTAGTGTTGAAGACACAATTGTATTATATCAGTAAAAAGGATTTATTTATTTATTTATTTTATTTATTTACTTTACTTATCTACTTTATTTACTTTATCTGTAGAAAGCATAATTAGTTATTCATATACTTACATCAATAGCTCAGTGAGCTGCTATCAAATTAAAAAAAGTGTAATGACAATAACGCTGATAGTACTTGTGATCAGCATAATTATTTTCACTCATTTGAGTTGTTTTTTTACATCAGCAGTTATCTGATAGTATCTCACTGGCTTGAGAAACAACAAAGTCTCTTCAGGTCTCAGGACACTCTGATATTCTAGCGATTGCGTAATCTGGATGGTCTCAATTCTTCCTCTGACTGTCCAGATCCGCCAGTCTTTTCTCCAAGTTCTTTTTGGGGATCGCCAAATCACCAAACTACAATTTGTATCACTTTTCACTCCTTCATATTCCACGCTTATATATTGATTATATATTTATATATTATTAATTATATATTACTTATTATTGATCACGCTTTAGAAGAACAGCTAGTCGTACTATTTAAACTCATATATAGCGCGAATGAGTGTTTCATTAACTTACTCATGTGTATTGTGTGAAAGGGAACGTGGAGCGCTATGGAGTTCGATACTTACTTTCTACGATATCGCAGCCCAGTCCTAAGCCAGCTACGCCACAGAATCGTTGTCGTACATATCGTGCTATCGTCAAATCACTATCTTTTTACATACCTTATAGTCCAAGTTTATTAGAACCTTGTTTTTAGCCGAACGCTCTACCGACTGCAACTAACCCGCCTCCCCACACGAAAAAGTGAATTGATGGATTACTTTCGAATGCGCTTTTTATAATTTGGAGATGCGCATGAGATAAAAACTTGTACATTTTTCTTTCCTTTTTTTATTTTTTTTGATAAGATCTACTAGTTTTTTTTTTTTTGTTTTGTTTTTTGTTGTTCAAACATTAAAGATAATGTTTTGTAAAACATTTTTCATAGATCTTGGTCAGATTTTTCATCTAGCATTTACAACATGCATACTGAATCCTAATGAAACTTCCTCTAAAAACAACATTATCAGTTTCAATCAAATAAAGCTTCAAATCTATACATTCAGCTTCCAAGAATATTGTGGAACAAATGTTCCTATCCAATGGAACATAATTCATCCTAGCGGGAACTGCTGATATACCAGGGATATCATAATTTTAATATTCACAAGTTGTGATATTTTACGTGAGAGCTATTTGCCAAAAAACGGTTCAATATGCAAAGTATAAGGATCTCTGGCAAAAAAAGTTTTTCTGGATGGGTGGAAAGAAGGATCGTATCTTCTTATAGGCATCATAGCCACAAATAATAAAGCAAGCAGAATTAACTATATTCCAGCGAATTCCATTTTCAACGTTTCGATAACGTACGCCATAACGTTCCTTCATTAAGCTGCAATTATTTTATACCAAAGGCAAAATGCTCTGGGAAACAATACCATCTTGCGTCTGTTCATTACCCAGCTTCGTCCAAATCTAACTCTCAATATAAATCTCTACAATACAATACTAACACACAAATCTTCCACTCGGCACCTGATCACAAAAAAGAAAATCAAAAGATAAAACCTTGATGCTTCTCATGAAAACACATTCACTTATTATTACATTAATCTCGGCCCGGCCTTAAAGTCATTCGCCTGACAAGCGAGGAGTTCTATCCTCCTTTTCATACCTGCGCTAACCAAGAGAATTTTTTAGCATCCTTTGAGTGAAGAGCGCGCACACCTGCCATCAGTTCCTCACTTTACACACCGATCCCTGTACTATCATAACTGAGTTGCCGATCTGATACGAACCAGAACCTTGTGTACCTACCAACGATATTATATAAAATACTTATATATATATATATATATATATATATAGATATATATCAATTTTTTGATGCATTATTAATTTAAGTTCTTTTTTACAATTTCTTTAATTTAATTTATTTTTCCTTTTCACTTATCTTAGCATATGTCTTACGTTTTATTTTCTTTCAATTATTTTCGCTTTTTTTGTTATTATTGTTTTATAATGTTTTTATATTCTTTATTTCATATATTCATATTTTATAATATATGAACCAAATACTATATAATAATATATAATATATAATATCATTATGATATTTAGTTATACAATTTATAAAATTAACATTTATAAATAATTTGCTAGTATAATACAACATTTATTAAGTATAATTGTATTATTATGAACATTTATAATATTTAGTATATATACATATAAATACAAATAATAATATTTCATATATTCATATCTGTTTTTATATTCTTTAATTCAAATTTCTATATATTTATTTTCTTTTTTAGTGTTTCCTTTTCACTCTATCTTAGCATATTCATACTTTTCAAGTAAGATAACAAGACAGCTGTACACTGCTGAGAGAAACAAGGGATGAACCTCCTTCTATCCACCATTCGGTCGCAATTGGAGAATAAAGAGATTCATTGGCTAATTCGCAATCTTTCTCTCAACTTTTACTCTTTTGTTATATTTTTCTCGCTTTTAAAGCATGTTGTACTCCTAAAAGAAAATATCGACTCATTCTAATATTCTTCCTTCTTTAATATAAAGAAACATAGCAAAGTGAATAATTCTATTCATTACCCATTCATTTTATGCGAAACACGCCCGATGTACATACATTACTAGAAACAGGAGAGAAAAATGTATGAAATATACATACAAAAATGATCCTGTGCAAATACCAATGCCCCGTGTTAAAGTAGATACAGTGAATTCGATTTATCATGAGATACGGTTTTGATTATTTTTCTTTGTTTAATGTCATATCAACCTACGTGTGTAAATAATGAGATAGAAAACCAACAATAGTAACGTCTAGATAATAGTAGAAAGTTACCTAGATTTTTACAATGACGAATGAAAGTTTACCAGTTGATTTTCTGACTGTCGATAGATGCAACAGGCGAAATATCGAAAGAGAGGGCGATTGAGTTGGCAGTCTTGAGCTGAGTGTTTAAAGAGAACTAACGCAAGATGAATGTCTGCACCCTGTCATTTTTTACTTGGGATAAATGAGCTCAGAAAAAATACAAGGTGTGTCCACTTCTGTTAAATAATGGACCATTCATTTTTTTTATGAAGAAAAAGGGAAGGAAGAACAAAGGTCATGCTACACAGAAAAAATAATAAGAAGAAAGAAAAGAAAGAAGAAGAGAGTAGGGGAAATAGAGAGAGGGGTGAATGTGTGGAAGTAATAACGCTAATCTCTTAACTGACATAATAAAAAGATGAAGAGAAGGAAGAAAAAAAAAAGTGAGGAGAGAGAAATGGAAAATTATTTATAATTTTTTAATATTGAACTATTTTCAATAGCCCTCTTAAGTAAAAGATATCCAACATTGTAATAATTGAATTATCATACTCTGGTATATCCACATTATTATACTGTGTTAGGTCCTGTAGTAAGAATAATAATTAGAAGTCTAAAGCAGCTTTTCAGTGGCTGTTACAACACAAATGAATCTTTTTTTTCTTTCTTTATCTTAATTAGCTTTTCATTATCTCCCCTCCCAAAAAATTCGTTCTTTTCTCAAATCCAGCTGCAGTGCGCAACCCGATACGAACAACTTAAGAAGCAGTATACAACAAATATGCTCGTTATTATCAATTACACATACTTCAACGAACTCAAAAGCTGAAACGTAGACAATAAATAACAAAGGCGTGTGCGTTCTTGTGCTTCTCCTCTTCCATCAGACGATCAGCTTATAAACCACATAGAAGTTGTTAGGGAATACACTACAAGAGTTTCTCCTCGAGATATTTATATTTTCCCTAAATACACAGTCGTATTGTTTACTTCTAGCGAAAGAACACGTCTTCTCGATATGATTGGCACCAGCTGTTAAAATAATAACAATAGAATTAATATTGATCAACTGTATAACGACTTTTATACAAGTATATATATATATATATATATATATATATATATATATAAGTAATGTTTAACGAGCTTTCCGGTTGATTCCGGGGTAATTATTTCAATCCTCATTGTGGGTCCTATTTTTACAGTCTTGTACTATGTTATGTAAATAATTTTGTCAGTTTGGTTTGGTTTAGTTTGTTTTGTTTTACGGCTTATCAACCTCGGTGGGTTATTTAAAGCCGACAAAGTTTTGAAATAAATTCATTCTTATTGTATGATACAATTTTGTTTATAATCTCATATTTTTCTATTCAACCCAGATAGCTCCCTAACAGGTAATACCATTCCAGGTCAGAGTGGACCAGGGAGCAATGGTGATGATGGAGTGTTCTACCTTCCCCAAACCTCCACAACTGGAACCTCACCATCAGATAGTTTAATGTCATTCCCAGGACAAGATGACCGTCAGCCACCGCATTCTAGCACATATATGATAAAAAGGGTTGGGGCTTGCCATAAGGACAATAGGATTGGGGCAATCATATAGGTGCTAGGGCTTGGCGTGCCCAGCCGATTGATCGGAGGGGCATATCTGACCGCCCGTGTAGTCGAAGTAAGGGCCTAAGTGGGGTCTTGCATGTCATGCACTGTTCATCCACCTGGGTTCCGTCCTGAAGCATCACGGGTCGCCACCAACGGCCAATAGGTGGCCCCATTAGGGGAGTCTTACCCTTCTGCAGTCTGTATTCTAAAGCCCCAGTCGACAGTGGGGAATGTTGTGCAATAGTTTTGGTATGTGCTAGTTTGCGGTGCGTATATTTCATGACCAAAGCCATTGAATGGTACCCGCTGTGGTTGGTAGTATCGTGGTAGTTGGTGCGCTGACACATTAGGCATTGTTTCACTCGGTATGTGAGTTGAAAGCCGCACAGAAGAACGTGTAAAAAAGACGTCTGGGTGGACTAAAGTCGGTATCAGCCAGACAGCTAGGGAGTCAATCTCCTTTTCACTAGCGCTATACCAAGGAGATTGTTTTTGGTGTATGAGGTGAAGCGCTACACTTATCATCAGCTCTGCACTTCAATTACCGCACAGATCTCTGTGCTATTCATACACTCATTACACCACGCGTCTCTGTAGCACATATGTTATTTATTAGCCCAAACTGTGTTAAGATATATTTCTTTATATTCTTGTCCTTTGCCAAAATTACCAGATGTTCTTCAGAGCACCTGCTTATTACTTATAAGTCTCGAAGCCTGAGGCTGAGAATTTTGTCTTATGTGCTGCCGCTACAGAATTCATATTATGGCTGCTTGGCTCGCATATTCTTCTTCTGGTAATTGTGGTGATAGCTCTGTCGATGACACTAGGAGATAGAGCATTTTTTAAAAATCGGAAACCAATGCAAATGGCAAACATGAAAAAGATAAGCAAATAATTTTTTAGATACTCACCACAGAGTAAGAAGACACACAAACACATAATTATATATTATATATATATAATATATATTATATATATATATATACCAACCCCTCCGCACGAGCTGATGTGACACAATGTCAATTTCTTAAGCGGAGTTTAACAGGTTTGATTTCAGAGTTTTCCTTCTCCTAGACCAGTTGCCTAACCAAGGTTAAAACCCCAGTCTGCCCTTCTATCTGGAGGGAGAGTAGGATTCATACCTTTCCCAAGGGTATTAGCGCTAAGTGAAATTCAACTACCACGTCCAGGATTTGAACTCGGGGCGACGAGTCCATTTCCCATGACTTTAACCATTACACCACGCGCTTCCTATATATATATATATGTGGGGGGATGTGGGGTGTGTGTGCTTCCGTTATCCGGTTGAGCTCTTTAGGAGCGACTTTAATAAACTTTCACCGCCAGCAATGACCATCTGTTTACAGATTTGATCTCTCTGGTGATCGTAAAGTATATACACTGATGTATTTATTTAAAACAGTTAAAACACCACTCCTTAAACGTCCGCTGGCGATGTCCTGGAGGTTAAGAGGCGTAAAGTCAGTCGGGGTTTGCTTCTGGCCGGAGTTAGTTGTTGTGCCTAGCCACACTGATGAGACGTGAAACGTCGAAACACGGTGTCTGTGAATGACATATATATATATATATATATATATATATATATATATATATATATATATATATATATATATGCACACACACATATTTATATATATATATATATATATATATATAATATATATATATATACGATGTAATTACTCAATTATTTCTAAATGGTTAATCAATCAGGATAAATGACGTGCCGAGTAAAGGGTATTGAACGATGGACCTACATGAGGAATAGCATGGAGCATATATATATATATATATATATATATATATATATATATATATATATACCCACAATATATATACATATATACACACACACACATATATATATACATATACACACACACACACACACATATATATATATTATAATATATATATATATATATATATATATACATTACACTCACACACCCATACACACATACATATATATATTAATATCTCTTAATTTTCCTTTGTTGCGTTTACTTATTTACTCAATATTTATGAAGTGGAATTTAACAAGTGGAAATTCATAGTTTTCCTTTTAGAAGACTACATGCGTGAATACGGTTAAAGGGCCCAGTCTGCCCTACTATTCGCTCATAACTGAAGAGAGAATTGTTGGGTGCATATCTTTCCAACGGCGATTAACACTATCTATTTATCTATCTCTCTCTCTCTCTCTCTCTCTCTCTCTCTCTCTTCTATATATATATATATATATATATATATATATATATATATTTATATATATATATGAATAAGTATTTTAGAAAAAATAAACACATAATGTTATAATTCGCTGACAGAAATCTGTTTCGCCCCTTTATTGAAGTGGTCTTCATCAAGAGCGAGGTATGTATGATGGAAATACGGTGTGAGTGAACCGTTATAAGACAAAAGTGGTACAAACGAAACGTTCAAGTTCGGAGCCAGAATTTAAAAAAAAAAAAAATTTTTTAATTTTGAAAATGCTTATTCTGTTTTGAAAATAAAATAAAATAAATTTTATTTTATTTTATTAAATCAGAAGCATTATAATCCACAACGAAAACTCAAAAGAGTTTGGTGTAAATATGTATAAAAATGTATGAGAAAGTATCAAAAAGTTCAAAATTCCAGCTACCGCAGACCACGTTAGTCACCGGAAAAGATGTAGATATCCAGGTATTTTTGTTTTTTCAAAAGACAGTATGAAAAAGTGAATGGAAGTGAATCCGACAGTATATATATATATATATATATATATATATATATATATATATAGCCTCACTGACCTAATTCCCTTACCCTGTCGGTGGGGCTGTAACTCATCTGCAGAAAATTAAGACCCTCCTCAACGGGGCCACCTGTTGGCCGTGGGTGAGGACCCATGATGCTTAAGGGTGGTTTCCTGGCAACACTCAACTTTGGCCCTTACTTGAGCTAGATAGGTGGTCGGAGAAGCTCCATCTGATCAATCGGCTAGTCATGCCCCAACACGTATCTAATGTCCCGGTCCTATAGCTGTTATGCAAACCCTACAATTTTTTATAAATCATATATGTGCTAGAAGGCGGGGGGTGAGAGTCTTTGTGTCCTAGATTTGACGCTAAATCACGATTATTACAACCAGGTCCACTCTGACCCGGAGTGGTAATACCTGTTAGGGTTACATCTGTGGGTTAAATGAAATAAAAATTACTTTTGAAAAATGTATCTAAGAAAAAATGACTTGTAAAAAATTGAATACCCAACAAGAATGGAGGAGATAAAAATTTCTTTGGCATAAAATAACCCATGCGTTAACAATGCCGTAAAATCCAACCAACCAACCAATCAATTCCATTTCTTTCGACGATAACCATTACATTATACACCTCCGTTTATGAAATATATGTATGTCCCATCGTATTATAATACAATGTAAATTTGAGTATTGTTCTCGCGAGTAAGCTAATTGGCCGACGAGTTTTGTGTATCTCTTTAGCACGTCCGAGTTGATTCAAGAGAACTTAATTAATGAATATACAATTACTCGGGGGCGAATTCGATAGGTATAACCGAGTATGTGTCGATTTTCTTGGCAGCAATATTTTATGGATTTGTGATAGGAAAAGCATTCATTTAAAAAAAATTTAAATAGACGATCATTTTCAGCCACTTTTCGTAACGCTAAAAGGATATCAGGTTTAATGGCGGGCAATGGAGAGCAAGGCGCATTGCATTGCCCACTCGATTCAACGAGGTTCTCGCTGGCGCGCGCATACTCACTCATACACGTTGACGCAGACACACAATTATCTTCCGCCCTGTCGGGTGGGGCGCTAGAATGCACCGACTATACCTCTGCAGAGGGGTAAGACCCTCCCGATGGGGCCACCTATTGGCCGTGAGTGGCGACCCGTGATGCTTAAGGATAGAACCCAGGTGGTTGAGCAGTCCATGATATATATAAATATTCCACTTTGGTCCTTACTTGGGCTAGACGGGCGGTCGGAGAGGCCCCCTCCGATCAATCGGCTGGTCGCGTCAAGCCCTAGCACCTATATGATTGCCCCAACCCTACTGCCCTTATGGCAAGCTCCAACCCTTTTTATCATATGTGTGCTAGAAGGCGGTGGCTGCGGGTCTACATGACCTGGGAATGACGTTAAACTCTATCTGATGGTGAGGTTCCAGTTTTGGAGGTTTGGGGAATGTGAAGCTCCCCTTCGTCACCATTGCTCCCTGGTCCACTCTGACCCGGAGTGGTAGTACCTATTAGGGTCCCATCCTAGGGATTAAATAGAAAAATGTATTTATAAACAAAAACATTGTGTATCCATTAAGAATGAATTTATTTCAAAAAATTTATCGGCATTAAATGACCCACTGAGGTTTATATGCCGTAAAACAAACCAAACCAAACAATTATCTTATATATTGATAGTAATATTGATAATATAGTTTAATAATATAGGAATGTTCTAGGTATGTTGCTGATATATCCGGGTAAGGGATATATTAGTAGAATTAGTAGTGTGGTACACTCTAGCAGGTGATCAGTAATCTGGTGCGTCGTAGTTGTAGGCGTAGTAATATTAGGCAATTGTGCCTCTACATTGTTCGGTATTTATAGCTGACATCAGCCAATCATATTACTGTGAGGGGGAACTCAGATATATGCATATTCATTACATCAGATACTAAACTTCATCTAATGGTGATCATCCAGTTCGATAAATATGGACCATGTGCAAGAATCTTTTGAAGAAACAACTCCACAAAAAATCTAAATACAATAGAATATAATAAATGCGATTTCCGAATTTCTAGATATAAAATAAAAGGAATCAATCTATCAGTCATGAGAAACAGAAGAAGAATAAGCATTTATATATCTACCCAACCCCTTCTTTCTTTCTTTCTTTCTTTCTTTCTTTTCTTTCTTTCTTTTTCTAAAGCTGGTGACCCTTTTCTTTTCTTTCCTTTCTTTCTTTTTCTAAAGCTGTCCATCCTTTTATTTTTCTTTCTTTCCTTTTTTAATGTCATCCCTTTTTCTTTTCTTTCTTTCTTTCTTTCTTTCTTTCTTTCTTTCCTTCTTTCTTTCTTTTTATAAAACTGTTCATCCTTTTCTTTTTTTTCTTCCTTTCTTTCTTTCTTTCTTTCTTTCTTTCCTTCTTTCTTCCTCTTTTTATAAAACTGTTCATCCTTTTATTTTTTATTTCTTCCTTTCTTTCTTCCTTTCTTTCTTTCTTTCTTTCTTTTTCTAAAGCTGTTCACCCTTTTCTTTTCTTTTTTCTTTCTTTCCTTTTCTAACGCTGTCCATCCCTTTATTTTTTATTTCTTCCTTTTTATTTTTATCTAACTTTCTTTCTTTTCTAAATCTCTTCGCCCTTTTCTTTTATATTTCATTTCTTTCTTTCTTTCTTTCTTTCTTTCTTTCTTTCTTTCTTTCTTTCTTTCAACCTCTCTTTCTCAACTAGTCATTCTTTTCTTTATTTCCTCTTTTTCATCTTTGACCAATCGCCATACCAAGGTTGATGATCACAGTCTGCCCTACTATTTACCCATAGGTGAAGGCTAGTCATACATTTCCTAAAGGCATTTGCACTCTGTGAAATGCTAAAAGGATTGTCCAAGATTTGAACTCTATACGCCCTTTCCATTTCCTCCGAGAATAACTATTGCTCAACAAATACCTCCACAGAATGAGACTTTAAGGCGGTTAGCCCTGAACTTTGAAGCGCTAATGCACTAAATGTTCTTCTG
>CM042157.1:22635659-22638159 GCA_023376005.1 Doryteuthis pealeii
CAAGTAACTGTGATAGCTACTGTGATAGCGGTATAATTATTTTCACTCATTTTGAGTTGTTTTTTTTTTTTACATCAGCGTTAGCTGATGGTATTTCACTGGAGGCTGAGAGACAACAAGTTTCCTCAGGTCTCCAGGACTCTTCTGAGTATTTTAGCCGATTGTAGCAGTGCAGTAGTCTGGATGGTCTCAATTCTTCCTCTGATTTCCAGATCCTCCAGTCTTTTTTCCAATTTTTTTTGGGACCGTTCCAAATGCACCAACTACAATTGGTATCACTTTCACTCTCATATTCCACATATTATTATTATTATTATTATTATTATTATTATTATTATTATTATTATTATTTACTCCTTTTGAGTTTTCACATCAGTGTTAGCTGATGGTCTTTCACTGGATTCTGAGTGACAGCAAGTCTCCTCAGGTCTCCAGGACTCTTCTGAGTATTCTGGCAGATTGCAGCAGTGCAGTGTTCTGAATGGTTTCAATCCTTCCTCTGATATCCAAACTTTCCAAGCCCTTTTCTAATCCTTTTGGGACTGTTCCAAGTGCAACAACTACAATTGGTATCACCTTCACTTTCATATTCCATAACTTTTTCAGTTCTCTGGCAAGGTCCAGATATTTGTAAATTTTTTCATTTTCCTTTAACTTCACCCTGTGATCCGCTGGCACTGCAAAATCCACCAGTTGACAAGTTCTTTCTTTTTTGTTAATCAACACTAGGTCCGGTCTTCTTGCTGGGATAAGGTGATCCGTTTTAATTTCAAAGTCCCAGAGAATTTTGTGCGTTTCGTTCTCAAGAACAGATTCTGGTTTATGCATATACCATTTTGTTGTGTGGTCAAAATTTAATTTTTTGCATAATTCCCAGTGGATCACCTTCCAAAATTATTATTATTATTATTATTATTATTATTATTATTTATCACGCCTTGTAGAAGAACAGTAGTGGTACTATTTAACTCATATATAGGGCGAATGGGGTGTTTCATAACTTGCTCATGTGTATTAGTGTGAAAGTGAACGTTGGAGCGCTATTGGAGTTCGAACTTACTTTCTACGATATCGCAGCCCAGTCCGTAAGCCACTACGCCACAGAGATTCCGTTGTGTACATATGTGCGTATGTCATAATCACGTATCTTTATTTACATACCTATGGTCCAAAGTTTATTAGGAACCTTGTGGTTTCTAGCCGAACGCTCTACCGACTGAACTAACCGGCCCCACGAAAGTGAATTGTGGTATTACTTTCGAACCGCTGTTTTTATATTTGGAGATGGATTGAGAAACTTGTACATTTTCTTTTCCTTTTTTTTTTTTGAAAGATTTGACTAGTTTTTTTTTTTTTTTTTTTTTTTTTTTTTGTTCAAACATTAAAGGATGAGATGTTTTGTAAAACAGTTTTTCTCGATAGATTTGGTCAGATTTTTCATCTTAGCAGTTACAAATGATACTGAATCCTAATTGAAACTTCCTTAAAAAACAACATTATCAGTTTCAATCAAATAAAAAGCTTCAAATCTGATAGCATTCAGCTTCCAAGAATATTGTGAACAAGTTCCTATCCAGATGGAAATAATTACATCCTAGCGGGAATTGTGGATATACCAGGGTATGATAATTTGAATATCACAAGGTTTGATATGTTTACGTGAGAGCTATTGCAAAAACGGTTCAATATGCAAAAAGTATAAGGATCTCTGGCAAAATTCTTTTTTTTTCTGGGTGGGTGGGAAAAGAAGGATTCGTATCTTTCTTATGGGCATTAGGGAAAAAATGAAAAGCAAGCAGGAATTGAAATCTGTTCAGCAATTCCATTTTCAACGTTGATAACCGTTACGCAAACGTTCCTCATAAGCTGAGATTATTTTATACCAAAGCCAAAATACTTTGGCGAACAGATACGCATCTTGCGTCTGTTCATTACCCAGCTTCGTCCAAATTAATTCTCATTCTCTCCTCTTACTACCACTCTTCCACTCGGCACCTGTCGACTAATAAGAAATCGAGAGATAACCTTGTGCTTCGTCATAAAACAATTCCACTATTATTTACACGTAAAGTCGTCGGGGTGGCCTAAAGTCAGCATCAGCCTGACAGCGAGGGAGTCTATCCTCTTTTCACTTGCGCTAGACCAAGGAGATTGTTAGCATCTGAGGTGGAGCGCCACACCTGCTATCAGTTCCTCACTTTGCCGCACAGATCCCTGTGCTACTCATCAGCTAAGTTGGCGAGGCTGGTATCGCCCAGAACCTTGTGATACCTAGTCAACGTTATATATATATATATATATATTATATATATATATATATATATATATATTAAGTTTTTGATGCATATTCTTTTTAGTTTCTTTTTATAATTTCTTTAATTTTAGTTTTAGTTTTTCCTTTTCACTTATCTTAGCATATTTCTTACTTTTTATTTCTTTTCAATTATTTTCGCGTTTTTTCTATTATTGTTTTTATATTGTTTTTATATTCTTTATTTCA
>CM042157.1:22645659-22671274 GCA_023376005.1 Doryteuthis pealeii
TAGAGACAGAGACAGATAGATAGATAGATAGACAGAGACAGAGATAGATAGACAGAGATAGATAGATTAGATAGAGATAGACAGAGAGAGACAGAGACAGAGACAGAGATAGATAGATAGATAGATAGATAGAGACAGAGACAGAGACAGATAGAGAGATAGAGACAGATAGATGGATAGACAGAGACAGAGACAGAGATAGATAGAGAGATAGATAGATAGACAGAGACAGAGACAGAGATAGATAGAGAGATAGATAGATAGAGACAGAGACAGAGACAGAGATAGATAGAGAGACATGCATAAATAAAGAGAGTGAAAAACTAAGATTCAAAGTGAAAGAGACATAGAAACTAAGAGAAAGATTTATAAGAGAGAGTTATTAGATAAATGTTTTCACGCATTTAAATCTAAAAAGAGTAAAAATATATCATTATTTATTTAGATTACTTAGATTATTTATTTAGATTACTTAGATCACGTGACATTTTCACAGGAAACAAGCATTTTAAAATATACGTGCCGCGTGACAGTTTACGTGACATAACAAAAAAGCAAAATATTTCAATGAAGGTATTTAAATGGGGAAAAAAAGTACTTCCTTATCTATTCCATTTTTGATACCTTCCCGAGGACTGACATTCAGGAAACTTGAATAGTTGGACAACTTTGTGAGTTTATTTATATTTCACAAGAAGTTTTAGAAATGAAACAGGTTATGCCTATAAAATAGGTGTTTTTGATAAACATTAAATAAAATAGACTTTTATCTGAAATAACTTCATGAAATGCATAAGAATAACTAGATAGTCTGAATAAAAAATATATATATATATAAAATATATAATTAAATTCACTCTTAACTAATAGATGTATTTTGCATCATGTCAAAATGCAAACATGTTTCGAATATACTATTGATTTCCAAAATATTAATTTCTCAAATGCCAAAAACATCTCATAGTACTTTTTACATCTAAACTTGTGGAGGCGCGTGGTGTAATGCTTAGAGTCGCAGAAATGGACTCCTTGACCAAGTTCAAATTCTGGACGAGGATGTTTGCATTTCACATAGGTCTAGTACTCATCCAACTATTTTCCCTCCAGCTATGTGTAAATAGTAGGGCAGACTAGGGTATTTTACCATGGCTAGGTAACCAGTATAGCAGAAGGAAAACTAGGAATTCAAACCTGGAAAAGTCCGCTTAAGAAATTGACCTTGTGTCACATCCTGCAAGTGTGGAGGGTTATATATATATATATATATATATATATATATATATTATGGACTCTCTCGTCGATTTTCGACGCATGAGGGTTCATACAATGAACACCCACACAGTGATTTGTTTATAGTGGTGAAGGCTTGCGTTGGACCATCCACACTTTTTGGCACAGTCGACAGGAAAGAATTGGTGCATCAAGGGTTACCACAAACCCAATCAACGACTGACCTCAGGAATTTCGAATTCAGAGTTATCCCTCTCCTAGACTGGTTACCTACCCAAGGTTAAAGAGCCCAGTCTGCCCTACTATTTAACCCATAGCTGGAGGGAGAATATATGGATTCATACCTTTCCCAAGCGCTATGTGAAATGCCAACAGCTTCGTCTAGGAATTGAACTCGAATATATATATATATATATATATATATATATATATATATATTCTCGACACTTTACTTACACTCTTGCTATGCAATAAAGACGAAAATGAGCCCGGGAAGCATGGGGAGGTGGGTGCACCAAGAAATACTCCGATCCTAATCCATAAGCATATATAAATTCACTGAGAACAAGCATAGGAAGCGACACGATCATATAGTCCTAACCCAAAGGTATGTATAGAAGCACCGCATGAGCACATGGAACAGCACCAAACATGAGCCTAGACCTGGTTCATACGCATATAAGCCATCGCCATTCACGCAGACACAGGATACCCACAAGGCAGCGGGGGTTATTTAGACTATTACACGCCGAGATACCAACCCAGTTATTTCTTGATAACTAACCATTTGAAATTATATTTTGAGTTCGGAACTCTGCCCAGCTCTCCAATCGTCTTCGGTTACCCTGTCGTCTTCAAATTAGGATTCTGGTCCCCTCTTCTCCACAGGGTACTAGCCATCTGATAAACTCTTTCTTTCTGTCTTAGGATCTACGACGACTTTTCTTGTGTCTTTTTTTGTCTTTGGACAAATGTCTCAGACCATAAATATATCTCATGGATCATTAACAAAAAAATTTTATTCACGCTATTGGGATGACTTATTTAAAACAGTCTGAAGACAATCATATTTAAAACGTCAAGACTTTATGATTTCGAATTTGGAAATCCCTTTTAAATGCAAACGTCCTTGTTTACGTAGTATTAGCAGTTAATACGTAAATAGTTAACCAAGTTTACAAGTATGTAGTTGTTTGCAAAATGTTTGGTTTATTTTCTAACAAAAAATAATTATAAAAGAATATTCGGTAATTTATGAGGAAGTGCGTCCCGATTCCCTGCCTCTAAAATTGCTGCCCGGTGAACTTTAAAATAACGACCCAAGCTTCGGCGCCACATCCGTGTTACTTGAACGAAAACAACCAACTTAGGGCGTTAAATGTATTTTTTCTGGGGGGGGGGGGGGGGGAGTCTCTTTTTGTCTTAATTAGTTTATTTACAGTAATTTGTCATAATTCTTGTTTATTTATCGTAATTCTTGTTTATTTATCGCAATAAAAGAAAATCTTAGTATTTAATAGATAGATATATAGATATGAAGATGGATAGTTTTGAATAGACTGAGATAGATAGATAGATAGATAAACAATAGGTAACACCTATTTTACCCCGTGAAATTTACCTCCCCCCTATATTTAACACAATGAAACTTGCAGAAGCTTGGGGTCGTTATTTTAAAATTCACCGGGCAGCAATTTCGGAGGCAGGGGACCGGGACGCACTTCCTCATAAATTACCGAATATTATTTTGGTAATGAATAATAAAGTCTCTAAATAAAGTAAAGGTCAACGGGGTGGCTTGATATCGGTATTAACCAAACAGGGAGGGAGTCTATCCCTTTTTCACTAGTGCTATACCTAGGAGAATTCTTTTACGTCTGAGGTTGAGCGCCTACCATCAACTCCTGACTTTACCACACATATTAAAACATGTGCTACTCATACGCTGTGTTGTCGAGAGCCGCTATTGAACCTTGCGATTCCTAGCTGAGATAAATCTGGTGAATGTGAATTGGCTATATGGGCGTATGAATTGCCATTTCGTTGAAATATGCTTTATTTTAACTGTGTTATATTGTATCGTTTTTGTCCACACCCTAAGAATCACAAAGAAATACATCCATTGTATTATTTTTTGTCAAATGTCCTCTGTTTCGTCAGGTGTTATTCATCAATGACCACGTCGCACATTAACAACAACTATGTCTGGTTAATAAAAGCAATGAGAAAAATCCATGAGAAATTATTAATAATTATTGAAATATTGCGAAGAGATTCGATGACACTTGAAACTTGAGTAGAAGAACCACAATTCTTTAGACTATTGTATTATTGAAACTTTCAATAAAACTCAGCCGTGTATCTGAGTATCTAAAGAAACTTTACTCATCTGAGCCCAGAATAAAGATAATTAAACGAGGCGTGTCACAGGGATCTGATGGCAGGTGTGGCGCTCCATCTCAGACGCATAAACATTCTCCTTGGTCTAGCGCTAGTGAAAAGGGGATAAACTCCTTCGTTGTCTGGCTGATACCGACTTTAGGCCACCTCGATGACTTTACTTTACTTACACACACACACACACACACACACACACATATATATATATATATATATATATATATATATATGAAAAATAGATGGAAATTAAACCGACAGTATGAAATTTAATATTTTGAAAAAACATATGATGTTTGTTATGTAATTGCTGACAGTACTGTTTCGACCAAATCGATAAGTTGGTCTTCATCACGAGCGACATAGACGGGAAGAAAGATATCCGTTAAAAGACTGTTTACAAAAACTCATAAATGTCATACTGTCGGATTAATTTCCATCTATTTTTCATATTTGTCAAATGAAAAAACAATATATCTGGAATTTTACACCTTGAAGACTTTCATCTAAAACTCTACGGACTTATCAACACCACAAGTAAATTTTGGAACTCTAACATCTTTCTTCAAATTACACTGTGGACTTGTATATTTTTAACAGCTGAAATATATCCTAAACAATTTTGATACCCACTTTACATTTCTTATATAATTTTTACAACAAACTCTTTTGAGTTTTACTATAAACTATAATGCTTCTGATTTTTTTAAATTAAAAATAAAATTTATTTTATTTTTAAAACAGAACACGCATTTTTCAAAATTTTCAGCGGTTGAAATACAGCGTTCGTTTTTGTAAACAGTCTTTTAACGGATATCTTTCTTTTTCCCGTCTATGTTGCTCGTGATGAAGACCAATTTATCGAGTTGGTCGAAACAGATTCTGTCAGCAATTACATAACAAACATCATATGTTTTTTTCAAAATGTTAAATTTATATATATATATATATATATATATATATATATATATATATATATATATACATACATATAAACACATCTATTAATATATACATATATATACACACATATATAAATATACATACATACACAAACGCATACACACATACACACACACACACACACACACACACATATATATATATATATATATATATATATATATATATATTATTTACTTGCACGATCTGTTACAATTCTATATCCACCCTGTCGCTGGGGTTTTAGAATATACCCACTGCGCCTTTGCAGAAGATTAAGACCCCAGGTTGAGCAACCTATTAGCAGTGGATAGCGGCTTGTGGTGCTTAATCCTGGTGACTGACCAGTCCATAACATGCAACACTCCACTATGACCCTTACTTTTACCTAGACGGTCGGTCGGTGAGGCCTCATCCGATCAATCGGCTGGACACGTCTAGCCCTAGCACCTATATGATTGTCCCGAATATATTGCCCTAATGACAAACCCGCATCAAGTCCGGCTTTTCTGTCACTATCATTTTCAATGCAATTATTTATAGTTGAACATTACATAAAACGGATATCATTAGATATTCTTTATGACTAAACTCTGCCGCTCTAATTTAAAAAAAAAATATATTAGTGCGAATACTCTTGGGCGTGATTCTCGCTCTAGTTATAGATAAAGAGTAAGGCATGGGTAAATAGTAGGGCAGACTGGGCTCTTTAACCTAGGTATGGTAACGGGTCTAGAAGAAGGAAAACACTGAATTCAAACCTGTTAAACTCCAGTTAAGCAATTGAATTTGTGTCTCATCCTACTTTTGCGGAGGGGCTGGTAAATAAATATATGATATGTATATATATTTATCAACTTCTCCGCCCGAGCAGGATGCGACACAAGGTCAATTTCTTAAGCGGAGTTCAACAGGTTTTGAATTTAGAGTGTTCCTTCTCCTAGACCGGTTGCCTAACCAAGGCTAAAGAGCCCAGTCTGCCCTACTATTTACCCATAGCTGGAAGGAGAGTAGGATTCATACCTTTCCCAAGGGTATTAGCGCCAAGTGAAATTCAGTTACCACATCCAGGATTTGAACTCGGGGCGACGAGTCCATTTTCCATGCCTTTATCCATTACACCACGCGCTTCCATGATATGTATATGTATATGATTTTAAGTGAATAGTTAGTAGATACATATTGATTGGGATTTATAGCCTGACATAATAATTCGAATTAACTTCATGTGTATTAATATATTGGTATAATTGATAAATTTGTGGTTGATACTCACCCAGGGCTTTCTAGCACCCATATGATAGAAATATAAATAAAACCTAATAATATCTGTTTTTTATTGCAAAGTGCTCCGATTAAGATGATAAACATCCGTTTCTTTCTTTTTGAAGAATATTAACTTTCTATTTGTTAATAAGCTCGAAGGCGGTTACTTATATATGATCGATAATTTAGTGATAATTCCTCATTTAAGAAAATCGAAACAGAAATCTTCAGATTCGATGAGCTTTCCTTACTCCTTCCTCTTCATAGCACCCTTTCCAGCTCGTAGGCTTTGACTAACACATACCCAATGGAACAGCACTGCTCTGACCCATCACTGAGATCACTATGAGGTTCGGGTTAATTAAGATCTAAATTAGCCGATATTCCATCATTTGCACCCTCGCCGGCTAATGATAATTATAAATCGATCTGAATATTGGCACGCTAACGCTAACCGATCCCAGTTTAATTACTGCAAAGCGGAAAAATTAAAATTGCACCAATATCTTAAGGGACAAATAGAGAAACACGACCCGCTTCCAATTATAGCAATAATGATGACACTTAAACATCAATTTCGTATCCTGAATTGAAAGATCTCGACGTGAATTTATGAGATACGTTAGAATAACTGAATATTATTAACACTCTGCCGCTAGAATTAGCGCCATTCATATACTTCGGTGAATACTTAACATATGACCTGAAGCCAAAATGTAGGAAATAATGTATAAGTGCAGATATGTGCCCCTTCATTATCGTTAGAAGTAGCAGAAAAAATACGCGACTGGCAAGATACTACCTTGCGTGTACAAGCCCTGAATCAATCCGATTTTTTACTAGCTGGAATAAACACTGGTCAAAAAAGGAACTATGTTTATTGCGAGGAATTATGAGTGGATAATCGTCATTAAGCGGTTAACGTTGTGGCTATTGATTTCACGAAAAATACAACCAAAACGCGTCCGTTAACAAGGAAAAATTATTTTTGCAGGAATAAACACTGACCAAAAACGGGACTATGTTTATTGTGAGGAATTATAAGAGAATAATCGTCGTTAAGCGGTTAACGTTGTGGGTATTGATTTCACGAAAAATACAACCAAAACGCGTTCGATGACGAAGAAAAAGTATTTCTGCAGGAATGAACACAGGCCAAAACCGGAACCATGTTTTTGTGAGGAATTATGGGTGAATAATCGTCATTAAGTGGTTAACGTTGTGGCTATTGATCTCACGAAAAATTCAACCAAAACGCGTCCGTTGTCAAGGAAAAATAATTTTTGCAGGAATAAACACTGAACAAAAACGGGACTATGTTTATTGTGAGGAATTATAAGAGAATAATCGTCATTAAGCGGTTAACGTTGTGGGTATTGATTTCACGAAAAATGCAACCAAAACGCGTTCGATGACGAGTAAAAAGTATTTCTGCAGGAATAAACACAGGCCAAAAACGAAACTATGTTTATTGTGAGGAATTATAAGTGAATAATCGGCCTTAAGCGGTTAACGTTTTGGTTATCGCTTGTAGGACAAATGCAACTAAAACTCATTCGTTATGTGATAATTTTCAGTTGACGAGAAAAAACAGTCATCTTGCCGGATTAAAGACTACTAAAATACAGAACTATGTTTTTGCAATGAATTGTGGGCGATAATGGTCATTAAATGGTTAACGTTGTGTCTCTTGCTTGCGTGACAAATGCAACCAAAACTTGTTAATCACGTCATGATCTTTCGTTGACGATAAAAAAAATCGGACTGTCGGCTGGGGCGTTAGAATGCACCGACTGCACCTCTGCAGAGGGGTAAGACTCCCCCAATGGGGCCACCTGTTGGCTGTGTGTGGCGACCCGTGATGCTTAAGGATAGAGCCCAGGTGGATGAGCAGTTCATGACATGCAATACTCCACTTTGGCCCTATCTTGGGCTAGACGGGCGGTCGGAGAGGCCCCCTCCGATCAATCGGCTGGTCACGTCAAGCCCTACCACCTATATGATATTCCCAACCCTATTGCCCTTATGGCAAGCCCCAACCCCTTTTTATCATATGGGTGTGACCCGGAGTGGTAGTACCTGTTAGGGTCCCATCTATGGGTTAAATAGAAAAATGTATTTATAAAAAAATTGTATTATCCATTAAGAATTGATTTATTTCAAAACTTTATCGGCATTAAATGACCCACTGAGGTTGATGTGCCATAAAACAAAACAAACCAAACCTGGAACTAAAATTTTTGGTTGATTATCTATCTATTAATATTCTAGTTTCTTAAGCTTCTGATCTGTTAGTATTAAGATGCGACCCGTGATGCTTAAGGACGGAATTCTGGTGGCTTATCTGTCGATGACATGCAATACTCAATTATGGCCCTTACTCATGCTTGACGGGCGGACGGAGAGGTCCCCTCCGACCAACCGGCTCGTCTTGTCAAGCCCAAGCATCCAAAACTTATTCGTTATGTCATGATTTTCCTTTGACGAGAAAAAAAAATTTGGAGGAATAAACACCGACCAAACACGGAACTAGGTTTTTGTGAGGAATTATGAGTAAATAATCGTCGTTAAGCGGTTAACGTTGTGACCATTACTTTTGCATAATTTTAATATTTTTTGACGAACATGATCTTCGATATGACTTTGACGTAGTAGAGAAACAAGAGTTAGAACTCGATTAGAACAGTGCCGTAAGCCAGCACGTTAACCACTACGCTTTCTAAAAATGAATTAGGTGAATTATAGAAAGATATCGATGAATTCTTGGTAATTGATTTGAACTGGAATTTCCTGAAAGAAGCTAGAATTTTTGCATGAAGGAACCTTAATGCCAATGGTTTCAAATTCTATTGAATAATTCTGATAATTTTTTGAAGAACATGCTCTTGGATATGTCTCTAACGATTTCTCTTGGGTAATTACTGCAATTCATTTGAATAATTTTAAAAGAATTGGCAGCCAAAAGAAATATTTGTCAGTTAATTTCAGTCAGCTCCCTCCACTTCGATTTCAGGATTTTGGCACTTAAGCGCCATTTTCCATTACTGATCTCAACACGAATTTATGAGATAGGAAAGAATAACAGGTTCCTAGTTCGATACCGACCATCGCCAACTCAGCGTATGAGTAGCACAGGATATGTACGGTAAAGTAAGGAGCTGATTGTAGGTGTGGCACTCCACCTTAGACGCAAAAACAACCTCCTTGGTTTAGCACTAGTGAAAAGGGGATATACTCCATCGCTGATTGGCTGATACCGACTTTAGGCCACCCCGTCGACTTTACTTTACGTACACACACACACACACACACACACACACACATATATATATATATATATATATATATATATATACGCATATTACTACTTATATATATATTTACCAACTCCTACGTATTTAAAGGATGTGACACATGGTCAATTTCTTAAGTGGAGTTTAACAGGTTTGAATTCAGAGTTTTCCTTCACCTAGACCGGTTGCCTAACCAAGGTTGAAGAGCCCAGTTTGCCCTACTATTTACCCATAACTGGAGGAAGAGGAGAATTCATACCTTTTCCAAGTGTATTAGCGCCAAGTGAAATGCAATTACCACGTCCAGGATTTGAACTCGGGGCGACGAGTCCTTTCCTAATGACTTTAACCATTACACCACGCGCTTCGTACATTTTTATTTCTACATATATGTATATACATTCAAACACATATATATATATATATATATATATATATATATATATATGAACAAATTTTTGGTACAGTTGAACTTGTATTTCTAAGATTTTTAAAAATAACGACATACTTTATTGATCAGCAACATTTTTATTTTTTCGAAAGAGAAAAGAGAAAATGGAAACTTAAGGGCCCTTTCGACCGGTGCTTTGACAAAAGTAACGACCGGTAGATCGTTTAAAAGTCACAATGTAGATCAAATGAGTAAAAGAGAGATTCAATCAAGCAAAATGGTGGGGTAACATGAACGGAAAAAAATTTAAAAAAATTTTTGGTAAATACCTTCAGGTAATCCCCACCTCGGTAATAACATCCCCAGCAAAAATTACCAGGGACTGCTTAAGATGTCTCTGTCTACAGAAGGACGGACAGTAAAAAAAATGGAGACTGCCTCGAGGACATTGAGATGGTGACTTGTCCTAGCCTTGTGTAGAATAGAAAATTGCTAATCGCTGTAGTTTGTTTTACAGCTATTTGAACTACAAAGGTGGTCACCAATGGCAGAATCTTGTGCTTGGGAAAGCCCGGATGTGGTTTGGGGGAGGCTTCTGATACCCCTCGTGACGTGTTGGTTTATTCGGACGTTTAGCCTCTGTGTTGTCCTACGAATATAACTGGCAGCACACCAGCATTGGTATTTGTAAATTACGTAACTTTGTTGAAAGATTGGCAGGACGTCTTTATGAACAGAGCGAAATGCAGGTATGGCGGTAAAAATTGTCCGGACTTTAACTGCATTAAAGCAACGTGTTATGGCTAATTTCGCCCATTTCATTCATAAAGGAGGAGAAGAAGAAACAGAGAAAAAAAAAGGAGAGGAAAAGGAAATAAGAAGAGAAATTATAACCACACAAATAAAAACATAAGCACGTCCATTTCTGAAAAGAAACTCTGATGATGAAGTTCATGCTTCGAAATCGTAAAGACAAAAATATCATCTTTTTGTTTTTATTTTTCATACGCATTGTATGGCCTTCAAAATATATATATATATATATATATATATATATATATATATATATATCAAGAGAGAGTGAGGGAGAGAGAGGGGGGAGAGAGCGAGAAAGAGAGAGAGAGAGAGAGAGAGAGAGAGATAAAGATAAATAGTATAACATTTTATTATTCCCGTCACTCGTTTCAGAAGAGAACTGAGATTAACAGACCAATGTTGTTAAAATTATCGCAATAAATTTACATTAGAAATTTATTGCTGTGATTCAACTCATAATATGTCTGAATATTAGAAATATTGATAGTGACTTGTTTAGAGCTTTAGATCTTATCAAGCAAACAACACAAAAAGAAAAATGTCACGTCAATTTTTATTCATGAATCAAATTCAAAATTTCATAAATAATTAAACAACTTCAGAAGACATAGGCCACAGAATCATAAATTTAAGAGACGCATGAAATAAATTATCATTTAATTTAACCTTTTTTTATTATTATCTTTACATGTTGATATTCTATATCGTTCATCAATCATTGAATCTGTTAACTTTACTGTTGTGTCAACTTTAAACTTCTCGGCAGTAGTTTTTATTGATTTCTACAGATTGTCTTTGCTTGGAAAACAGTGAATGAAGGACTAAATAGATAAATAAATAACAACAAAATTGCACTGTTGAAATCGGCTACAATACTTAAAATAGACCTTAACTCTTTGTTTACCGAATTTCCTTTAAGCCAACAAGATGTATTAAATAAGTATTGATTTTCTTTGTATTTTTGACACACCTTGTATTCTGAAAAAAAATAACGCTCCATTCATTAATTAAAAAAACAAAACAAGGTGTGTCAAAATGTTATATACCCCTGTTAGTATAAGTAAGTAAGTAAAGTAAGTAAAGTCAACGGGGCGGCCTAAAGTCGGTAACAGCCAGTCAGCGAGGGAGTCTATCCCCTTTTCAATAGCGCTAGACCAAGGAGATTGTTTTTAGCATCTGAGGTGGAGCGCCACACCTACCATCAGCTCCTTACTTTACCGCACAGATCCTTGTGCTACTCATACGCTGAGTTGGCGGGGACCGGTATCGAACTAGGAACCTTATAGCTTCTAGCCAAATGCTCTACCGACTGAGATGAAAACACCACAAAATGCTGTTAAAGTGAATGTTTTCACTTTAACAGCATTTTGTGGTGTTTTCATATCTTTTTATATATACTCATACCGTCGGATTCATTTCCTTTCTTTTAACTTATACTCCTGTTATGTAAATACACAATGTTATTTTCATAGAGAGAGGAGATGGGTAGACAGAGTATCAGACATATATTTAGATGAGATGCATAACTTGCATAACTTACTTTTCTTCTTTTCTGGCCATCTGTGATCGTCTAGTCTATTCTTTCTCCCCAAGTCAACATCTCTTCTTTTTACTTCTAACTAAATGCCTTTTAAAACCTTTATTTTCTTAACTAACTTTTCTTACTATCTAACACAGCTGGCACAGTTGATTACAGCCGAAAACAAGAGATGTATCTTCTTCTGTTTCACATATCGGCCCGAACTGAGGATCTCACTCGATCTCACGTGACTTCGCGTGATTTGCGGTTTTCGCATCTCTAGGGTCAAAGGTCCCCAACGGGTCTGTAACTTTCCATTTTTCGCTGCACAGTGTTGTCAATAATCTATGCTACCATAGATTATGCAACAAAAAAGTACCAAGTTTAAAGGTGTATTTACCAAGATAGAAAAGAATAATGAATGGAATCTTTTTTTCAGAAGACATGATGTGTCAAAAAAGTACCAAGTTTAAAGCTTTATTTACCAAGATAGAAATGAAGAATGAACGGAACGTTTTTTTTTTTTAAGAACACAAGGTGAGTCAAAAAGTACAACAAATCTCGATACTTTTTTGACACACATTGTATACCAAATGTTCTTGGTATTTTTACCTGTATAATGGGATATTTCCAAGTTCACTATCTATTCAACTCACAAATAAAACAAAGATGGCAAGGGTGTTTCAGTGTAAACAAGAGCACGCGTGCTATCACTGCTGCCAGAGGCTTACCTCGATCGAAGTGGTTGCTGTGAGCGGTTTAAAGTAGACAAAGAGTTAGGAAATGAGGCGACTTGCTGTCCAGTGCAAAGCTATCATTTAGAGTTGGTGTGAAATACTCGAATAATAATAATATATAATATAATAATAATAATAATAATAATAATAATGAAGGTCGTACCAATTGTAATTGGTGCCATTGGAACGATACCTAAAGCACTGGAAAAGAATTTGGGTGAACTGGAAATCCGAGGAAGAATCGAGACCATCCAAACTACGGCACTGTTGGGATCGGCCAGAATACTCAGAAGTGTCCTGGAGACCTGAGGAGACTTGCTGTCACACCACCTGCAGTGAACCACCAGCTACTGCAGGTGTGAAAGAAGAAGAAGAAGAAGAAGAAGAAGAAGAAGAAGAAGAAGAAGAAGAAGAAGAAGAGTTCTGGAAACCTGGGAGGACTTGTTGTCACTTAGCTTACGCTTGTTCACAAGGAGTGAAAAATAATGAACGGTTCCCCAAGGATTTTGAAAAAGAGTCTGAGTGAATTGGAAATTAGAGGAACAACAGCATTGTTAAGATCGGCTATACTACTCAGAATAGTCATGGAGACCTGAGGAGATTTGCTGCCACTCAGCCTCCAGTGAAATACCAGCTAAGGAGTGTGTGAAAAATTCTCACGGAGCAAAATTCCTGACGCTTTATCATCTTCCATGTTGTCATATCGTCGCCTGAAATTTTTATTATAACGTCTTCAAATTTTCAAAACTGATTTGTCCTATCTAGATATCAGAGTTATCTGTCTTGTAATATTCTGAAATGTTAGCCGTTTCTGCAATAATTTCAAATCATATTTCTTTATATGGGGCACTGATAGGTCTGGATGGTGTGATGTTTTACCAAAATACCATATAGAAACGGGAATTACGTGTAATTAAGTTACTCGATTTGGTTAGATACCTTCCGGAAAAACAAAGACATCAGCAGAAAATGAAAAAACAAAAGATAGGTTAGTACCAAAAAAATTACCTCGTATTCAGTCGTCGATTTTCTTGATTTTCGCAGTCCGCAAGTTTTTCAGGTATTCTCTTTTTTTTTTGGAAGGTCTTCAAGAATTTGAATCACGTACAAGGATGATCGTGACCAAGTTCTTTAGTATCAGAAGTAAAAATAAAGAAGTAATGTCTTGACGTTCCTAACTGAATCTTGCGGTAAAGAATTTCTAATTAGCCTTTTTTTTATTCTCCCACCGCGTACGTTACCAGATTTTCAAGTAAAAGTTTCCTATCCCTATTTCTCTAACCGATTCTCTGCATCTAATGGTGAGTTTCCAGTTCTGAAACTCGGGAAATGGGGAGTACCCCTTTATCACCATCACTCCCAGATCCACTCTGACTCGGAGTGGTAGTACCTGTTAGGGTCCCATCTACGGGTTAAATAGAAAAGAATGAGTTCCAAAAGATTTGAGGTTGAACAAAAATTGATTGCTGATCAAGAATGAATGAAATGACCTAATATGTTGACGTGCCGTAAAATCCAGCCGTCCAATCTATCCGTTTGTACATGCAGGAGGATATGAAGCCTTTTTAGTTTATATCTAAAAACATGATGACGTTTTTTGTGCATAGGACAAGTGGCTAAAAGTGGCGGTAACCAGTACACACACCACGCCCCTTCTTATAATCTTTATATAAGAGAAAAGTGGTAAATTTGGCAGAAAATAAATACATTTCTAAACTATCCAAGGCACAAAAGTAATGTTCAAAAGAGACTAATGGCCATTTAAAAATACGTACCATATGACCTTCAGGCACCCCTTTTTGATCTCGATTAAGAAAGGACATGTTTTTCATTTACACCATCTGTTGGAATATTTTGATATAGTTATTTACTAAACTTAGCTTAGATGTGGCACAAGGCCAGAAGTGTGGGGCACCCAATGAGAATATTTTGATATAAGGTGTGTGACAGATGCCTACTCCTAAATATAGACTCGTTGAATACCACATGACCACCGAAGGCATTCCTATTGCCCAATCACTGGCAGTGCTGCTGCTGATGTTGGTTGTATTTATAGGGGTCTGATTCTTAACCATGGCTCATTGCTATACGGACCATCTTGGACGTCGGACTTACAAAGAATACTATAACACCGGATTCTTATTGGCTTGCTTACTTACTTACTACATCTGGAACTAAGGATGCCGACCAGATACTTAACACCGTCAATATCCGGTTGTTTGTTAGGGGTTAGGGTTAGGGGTTAGTTTTATAATTTTTAAAAAAATCTAAAAATCGTCTGTTAAAACATCGTGTTAAGCCAATTCGAACTCAACTCATGCTATTACGTTTATTTTCGGATAAATATCCCCAACTATAGATTTAATAGTCCAATCACAGTTCTTCTACAGAGATGGCTTTGGCATTAAATAACCCACGAATATTGATATACCATTAAACAAAGAAAATATCTAAATTAAACAAAGTCTAAGTAATGCAACCATACAGTTGTATTGACACGGCTATAGACTGGAAGAATCCTTTTTATTTAATCAGAGAGATACGATTTTCATCTGGTCGTTAACCTGTCAGTTCGCTGTCTATGCCTCCCCTTGGGGTGTGTTGACATTGTGTAGAAGCCAGAGATGACAGATAAATTATACGCAATTGATACGATTCAAAACAGATAAAACAAAGAAGCCATATGTATTACGGTGCATGATGGGATTACAAGAAACCAAAGCGGAAATTGCAAACACCACACGAAAATCTGTATTGCCATTTGAAGATGAAACACGCCTTAGCATTTCCCGAAGAAATTTTGCCGTTAAATCAGAAAAATAAACCGTTTGAACGTCAAAGGCAATTGTTTGTGAAATTTTGCGCTGAGTAAAAAATTTAAAACGAATAGCAATAAATAAATAAATAAATAGCTGTGAATAAATCAAATAAGAATTACCAGGAGTGCATTTTTTTAAAACAAGAACGTCTTATTTTCCTTTGATGTGAAAAAAGATATAAATTTAGTTAATTTGATTTTTTTTTGTTCATTCCAACCGGACATTGAATATATCACAAGTGTTGTCGTACTCACCAGTAAGAATTAAGCGTAAACATTCTTTAATAAAAGGCGACCAACTTAATTGCTTTATTCAAGCTTTATTCAATACAAACTTAAAAGCCGACCTATCAAGTGGCAATTAAGATAGCTACTGCGTAGGGCTCTTCATTGCTTTTTGTTTTTTTTGTTTGTTTTTTTTTCTTTCCGAAATTTATATCCAAGTTATAAAAAGATTTTATCATACGAAAAAAATAAAAATATTCAAAAAAAAAAAAATAATAAAAAAAAAAAAAAAAACAAAAGAATACAAAAAACACGTAAAAATAACCGAAAACAATCGCAGTAATTGAACTTGTGAATCCAAAATTTCAATATTGCCGGTTCAGATTCGGTACGGGGTGGTCTAAAATTCGTATCAGATAGACAGCGAGGGAGTCTATCCCCTTTTCACAAGCGCTAGACCAAGGACATTGCTTTTGTCGTCTGAGGCGGTGCACCACACCAACCATCTGCTCTCTCACTTTACCGCACATATCCATGCGCTACTCATACGCTGAGATAACTTAATAGTCGTTCAGTTAAGGTGAAGATTCTTTAGCATTTATATGAAACTAGCAAGACCTGTGGATGTACTACAGTATGATACAAGTATTATTACAACGTTTGACATGTTTAAAGTATAATAATCTTGAGTTAACTCTCTCTCTCTCTCTCTCTCTCTCTCTCTCTCTCTCTCTCTCTCTCTCTCTCTCTCTCTATCTATCTATCTATCTATCTATCTATCTTTCCTTCTTTTCACCTTTTCATTATGTTGGGTTGAAACAGATTAGTGTTATGGCTTTCTTCAACTTTCTTTCTTTAGTCTTTTCTTATATATATTCCTTTCTTTTTCTTTATAATAACAACAACATGGTCCATTATTTAGCCGATAATAAGAATTCGACGAATAAGCGACGCAAGATAATCAGAATTTACATTTTTGCATTTAATCTTGGACGATTGGTTTTTAACAAGATAACGATCGGAAGTGAAAGTAGATAACTAATTAGGAGAGCCTATACTAGTAGTGACCGTCCAAAGCGGATTTAATGGGTTTTAATTCAGTTTTCCTTCTCCTAGACTGGTTGCCTGACCAAAGTTAAAGAGCCCATTCTGTACTATTATTTTACCCATATCTGGAGGCAAAGTAGTCAAATTCATACCTTTTACTTTATTTATAAAAAAACGGAATAGTCCATTATTTAGCCGAAAATAAGAATTTGGCGAATAAGCAACACCAGATAATCAGAATTTACATTTTTGCATTTCATCTTGGACGATTTGGACGGTATGATTTTTAACTATTAATTAATTCAGTTTTCCTTCTCGTAGACTGGTTGTCTAACCAAAGTTAAAGAGCCCACTCTGTACTATTTTTTTTACTCATATCTGGAGGCAAAGTAGTCAGATTCATACCTTTCCCAAGGGTATTAGCGCTATGTGAACTGTAGCTTCGTCCAGGATTTGAACTCGGGTCGACGAGTCTATTTCCTATGACTCGAACCATTGTACCACGCGCCTCCTATCGGAAGATTAAGGAACACGTGTATTAATATATAGACTGATCAGGGGGCGATAACTATGCATGATTTTACACCGCATTCTGTGCTGAATTTGATAAAGCACGGGTGAGGAATTTATACTTATAAAGATCTGGTGTAGTTTCGGCGAAATGGACTTGATTATATTCGTATGGGTCGACTCATCTGACAATAAACAGAGTGGAAATTTTATTCGCTCTGGCAGGGATCAAAACGTGTTTCCGCGGCAGTTTTGCCTAGAATGAAATTGAAGTATCTATTTCAAAGTATCACGCCCCACCCCCAGTGCTTCTGCCTCGACTACAGTCCCAGGGACTGAAGTATTTAGGAGTTCTGCAGAAGATCAAGACTTCACACGTTCGCCACAAATAAAAGGGTTTAGCTCAGTCAGTAGAGAGTCCGTCTAGGAAGTACGAGGTGCCGGGTTCAATGCCGGCCCTCGCCAAGAAGAGAAGGGTGAGTTTTGCACTTAATTGCAAATTACGACTTTATTTATAACTTCACATTCTGCCTGTCATTTTCCCCTTTCTCTATATATATCTTAATTACTCTTTAGGTATGTTAGTTTTCTCTGCATGTGTAAAAAGACATTCTGGAGTGTGTGAGCGGTAGACGAACTTATCTGTATTTTATTTTTCAGCAGGAAACGGTTGGCTTATATATAAGACGGGTCAGTTTTTGATTTAATTGGAAATTTTAGCAAAATCATTTTAATGTCTTTTATTCTCCGGTGCTATCTATTTTTTAAAATCTAAATCGTTTTGCAAACAAATTTACTCTCTGATCCAAATTATCTACCCTGCACTCAATAGGTGATCCAACGGGTCAATTTATATATATATATATATATAATAATATATATATATATATATATATATTATATGTGTGTGTTGTGTGTGTGTGTGTGTGTGAAGAAAGGAAGTGAATCCGACGGTATGTAAGTATATTGAGAAAAATGAAAAAACACAGGTTTAAATGGGTTAAGTAGTGAGTTTTTCGCTTTTCTCACTATTCTATGATAAATAATTTCTTATCACCTTCCACATACCAACAAATGCCCTGAAGATGATCTAATTAGTAGATCGAAACACTGCAGCGTCGGCCAATAAACTCACCACTTAACCCATTTAAACCTGTGTTTTTTCATTTTTCTCAATATACTTACATATATAATATATATATATATATATATATATATATATATTATATATATATATATATATAAATTAAATTAAATTATATATTAATTAGATTAAATTGCCACAACCAGAAAATGTATATATAACGAAGCGTTTATCGCGAAAGACACACACGTGTAATCGACTGCAATTAATCAATATCTTAATTAATTCAGTGGATTTAACCTGAAGATCCTTATGGTGAAACTCGAGTAGGTTATCACTTGTACCTATATATATATATATATATATATATATATATATAAAATCCAAAAGTCCAGAGAAAAAATCTTCCTTACGACACAATAGTTTTATTAAAAAAACTGTCGCTGTTTGAGAGCTCAATGTGTGCTCTTAATGTTAGAGTCACAGAGCAAATATATAAGTAAAGAAATAACAAAAAGATAATAACACAATAGACTATAATGCTCAATTTCTAAGTCTTTTGTTATTTCTTTACTTATATATATATATATATATTATATATATATATATATATATATATATATATATATATATGGAGAGGATGATGTACATTTATGTTCAGTTAATATGAGGTCTTATATAAAAGTTATAATTCTGTGAATTTGTGTATGTAAATATTTGTTTCTTCAATATAAGATCTTATGCTATATAAAAGTAATAATTAAACAACATTCTGCCACCGGCAGACAAAGTCTCATTCATTAAATGTTTCTTTGGAGAAACATTAATTTAAAATTGTCTGCCGCAGAAGCTCATCATTCTCCACATCTGAGCCTGTCGGCCTTATGGTAATTGAAATCTTTGTGATCCTTCATGGCACGCAAATCACACATTAAAGATTTCGCACCCAAACTTTCTCCGCACCAAACTATCGTCGTTTCCTTGAATAAAGTTTAATGTGAACTCGTTATTTTAAATTCGTATTAAATTTTGGCAAAATATTCTCATGTGAGATGGGGAGAGTCCTATTATGTTTATTATTATTTATATACACTGTTTATTTATGAATATGGTAGATTATATATATATATATATATCTTCTTATTATAATGGAGATTGTGTGCTTTTCTGTCTGTAACCGAAACTATATTACTACTCATATCACTATTCCCTTAGTTATTGACATCACATTTTCTATGATTGTATTTTTATTTAAACCTCAATTATTAATAAAATTGTTTTGCATTATTAATACTGTTAACCATGTCTACATACTGACAACATGCAATTATATTTATATATACAACAAAATAGTGGTTTACAGTGTGAATGGGAAGGCTAATTTGCATATTGATATTAAAAATGTGATTTTATTTAATATATGCTTAGTATTATTGATTTCTAACTGCTTGGTTTTATTTTAATGAATATAATAAAAAATCTCTTCAATAAATCTTAAATTAACAAGAAAAAATAACTGTCATTTTATTCATTACTTCCTCTTTTAACTAAATACTTGAATGAGAAAAAATAACAATGAAAGATGAGAGTGATGGAAGAGTAAGTTTCAGTTGTTCTATTTTTCGATTATACTCCCTCTGTTTCAAATCTTTTTATCGGTATTCTTATTTAGTTTCATTAGCCTTTCTAATTTAATATAATATTTTATTACATTAAACTTAAATACTTGCACCCGGAGGGTGCATATATTTGCTAGTATATATAATTTATTTACAAATATAGTAGAATATATATATATATATATATATATATATATATATATATATATATAAATTTGGTAATGAGCTCTCTAATTGGTAATTTAAATTAACTCTCACTACTAAGCAAATAAGCAATGATCATTTCTCCGGAAATTTGATCTCTCAGTGACCGAAAGATACATACATTCCTATGTATTTAATAGTTTAAAAACACCAGTCCCCGCATCAGCTGTCAGTGGGCGAGGGGATAAGATATCGGACTACCATGTGGTCGGTCTGAGTTCGACCCTACCCAAGGATAGTTGTGTCTAGCTACACTGAAGAGGCATGATATGCCGAAACACGTGTCTGTGGATGACTTATATATATATATATATATATATATAGAGAGAGAGAGAGAGAGAGAGAGAGAGAGAGAAAGAGGGAGAAGGCAGGGTGAAGGCAGGGAGACAGAGACATCCGAACAGAGATAGACAGACAAGGGACAGATCGAAAACAGTTTTTTTAACCCGTTCCCCCGTCCACACACACACACACACACACACACACACACACAACACACATATATATATATATATATGTATATATATCCTGGAGAAAGTATGAATCCTACTCACCCTCCAGCTATGGGTAAATAGTAGGGCAGACTGGGCTCTTTAACCTTGGTTAGGCAACCAGTATAGGAGAAGGAAAACTCTGAATTTAAACCTGTTGAACTCCGCTTAAGAAATTGACGTTGTGTTCGTATCCTGCTCGTGCGAGGGGTTAGTATATATATATATATATATATATATATATATATATATATTATATATATATATATATCCAAAGTAGAAAAGTTCCAACATGTAGTTTACATGGAAGAGTATGACTCTCCAGGATTGGCCTGGTGAGTCATTTGAGAAAACACAAGGATACATTGTCAAATGCTACTGGCACTCAAGTATGTTTACTATGTAGTAGATCATTCGTATTCTCAGTGGACAAGAGTCATCTCTTGAAGTGAGAAAGAGAGAGAAAGGAAGAGAGAGAGAGAGAGAGAGAGAGAGAGAGAGAGAGAAGAAGAGAGACAGAGAGTGAGAGATGAAGAAGGGGACATGTTTATGGAACAACTTTTGCACATCAAGCAAGTTTCCCAATAGAATAACCTGAGGCGAGAATTTCTTAATAGTGTTTTCTTTTAAAATCAAATAGTGTTTTATTTACTGTTTGTTTTATTTTACATATCTAAATTCACCTTTTGAATAATTGAATGTGTTATTTTATGTTATTCAATTTTTCTTATTCTTATCAACTTTGAATTTAAGTAAAACGAAACGTACGATATTTCAGAAAATATAAGTGGAGATGTAATTATTTACGTCTATAATTTTAATTTGACTTTTTTCAGGATTAACTGTAGTATCGTTGCATTGTAGGTTTGTTGAATAATTCATTAACTGTAGATATAATTTTAAAGGTAATCTAGATAAGTTTATAATTAATTCATGGTGTAGCTAATTTGGGAAAGGACTATATGCTCTGAAATTGCATTGGTGTTGTTGCTTTGTAATTCTTTTTTTTATTATTCAAATGAATATTTTGTTTTATATCTTTTATTCATGATGCATAGAGTTAACGGGAATCTGGAAACAAAGGTTGAAATTTTATATTGTTTGCTTGAGTAAACCTTGTTTTTATTTATTACTAAATTTTAATGATTGTTCTTTTAATCAAAGCACATTTTAAATAAGTGTGATTGTATATATTTAACCAATTCCTCCACACGAGCAGTAAATGACACAAGGTCAATTTGTTAGGACAATTTAACAGCATTGAATTCAGAGTTTTCCATCTCCTATACCGGTAGCCATACTGTCAGTTGCAAGACAACAAACTTTTAGATTAACACCAGAAAGACTACAGATTTTTGGATTAACACCTCAGCTTATTACAGATGTTGGACTTATATATTATCAGAAAGACAACAGACCTTGTATTAACACCAGAAAGACCGTAGACTTTTGGGTTAACCCCAGGAAGACTACAGACCTTTGGATTAACACCTAAGATTATTACAGATGTTGGATATATATTATCAGCAAGACAACAGACCTTGTATTAACACCAGAAAGACCGTAGACTTTTGGGTTAACCCAGGAAGACTACAGACCTTTGGATTAACACCTAAGATTATTACAGATGTTGGACTTATATATTATCAGAAAGACAACAACCTTGTATTAACACCAGAAAGACCACAGACTTTTGGTTTAACCCCAGGAAGACTACAGACCTTTGATTAACACCACAGCTTATTACAGATGTCGGACTTATATATTATCAGAAAGACAACAGACCTTGTATTAACACCAGAAAGACCACAGACTTTTGGGTTAACCCATGAAGACTACAGACCTTTGGATTAACACCACAGCTTATTACAGATGTTGGACTTATATATTATCAGAAAGACAACAGACCTTGTATTAACACCAGAAAGACCACAGACTTTTGGGGTTAACCCCATGAAGACTACAGACCTTTGGATTAACACCACAGCTTATTACAGATGTTGGACTTATATATTATCAGAAAGACAACAGACCTTGTATTAACACCAGAAAGACCACAGACTTTTGGGTTAACCCCAGGAAGACTACAGACCTTTGGATTAACACCACAGCTTATTACAGATGTCGGACTTATATATTATCAGAAAGACAACCGACCTTGTATTAACACCAGGAAGACTACAGACCTTTGGATTAACACCACAGCTTATTACAGATGTTGGACTTATATATTATCAGAAAGACAACATACCTTGTATTAACACCAGAAATACCATAGACATTTAGTTTAATACCATGATTATTTGGACAATAGTGAAAAACAATAATATAACACCGACCAAAATGACTTAAAGGATTCTAACACAGTCAGAAAATACTTAACAGCAATTATATTTCAAAATCTGTATTCACCTATTTTATCTTTTATTGATACATGTATGTATTCACCTAACCCATCCGCACGAGCAGAGAGAGAGAGAGAGAGAGAGAAGAGAGAGAGAGAGAGAGAGAGAGAGAGAGAGAGAGGGTTGAGGGAGGAGATGGTATATGAACAGATTGGTATAGACAGACATTAACGGAATGGCAGTTTAAATTAATAGATATGAATCAACTGAGACTTGCCAAACAGCAAGGCTTAGGGAGATATGTCTCGGCCATATTGCACACTAAGGGAATAAGATTGTACAATACAACACAGAGTGTTCTTGCTAACCATAAAAATTATCATTCAATTTTCTGGCTTTCATCTGCATACAAATTACAAACATAATGATGCGGTATTTTAATGCTTTAATATCACCAAGAAAAATTATATAGAAATCATCATCAAGAGAAATAACTACAATGAAAGACGCAATGATCAACACACACACACACACACACACACCACACACACACACATACACACACACACACACACACAACTAGTGACAGATTCAATGAACATAGACATGTAATAGTGATAGACTTCCTCATCAACACACACGCATATCTGAACAGACTGGGTTATGGATAACGAAAAAGAGAATAAAAAGAAAATATATTAAATATATAGAAACAAATTCTTAAGCGGAGTTTAAGGAGTTTGGAATTAAGTGTTAGGGCAGGGTTAACTCAATCGGTAGAGCGTTCGGCTAGAAACCACAAGGTTCCTAGTTCGATACCCGCCCTCGCCAACTCAGCGTATGAGTCGCACAGGGATCTGTGCGGTAAAGTAAGGAGCTGATGGTAGGTGTGGTGCTCCACCTCAGACGCTAAAAATAATCTCCTTGATCTAGCGCTATTGAAAAGGGGATAGATTCCCTCGCTGACTGGCTGATACCGACATTAGCCGCCCCCCACCCGACGACTTTACTTACTTACATCTCGTAGAACTCGTGCCATTCCCAGGTTAAATAACTCCTACTATTTATTGTATATATATATATATATATATATATATATATATATATATATTATATATATATATATATTATATATATATATATGTATATATATATATATATGTATATATATATATATATATATATATATGTATATATATATATATATATGTATATATATATGTATATATATATATATATATATATATATATATATATATATATATATATATATGTATTGATGGGGAATAGTTGGACTCATAACTTTATGAGGGCTAATAATAGCGCTTTATAAAAAGCAAACAGGCACGTCCAGGATTCGAACTCGGGTCACTGATTCCAATTCATGTGACGATAACCTTACCAAAGGAGCACCTCCAAATTGATACATGTTGAATAAAATCATTAAAGAAAGAAATAGATAATTTATTTTTTTAATTAGCAATGAGTACTCCAATGAATATGATTAATGTTACCATAGATTAATTAAAATAGATCCTCCTACATAATCTTCCATGTGACCTGAGGCAATAAGAATTAATTAGGAAATTCATTTTCATCATCTTTTTGCGGATAACCCTACAGAACGGACCGTCCATTATTTTCTGAGCAAGTGACGCTCTGCTACGTTTGATAGATTGATTGATTTTAACGGCATGTCAACCAATCCAGGGTTATTTTATGCCAAGCGGTAGATTAAGAATATTGGTCAAATTCATTGTTATGTCTTCTGCAGTTGTTTGTTGCTAAGTGGATTGGAAATCACTTTAAGGGATTTAAGTTTATAGGGTAAAATTCAAGTTTGTTATAAGCAATAGTTTGGTAAAACAATTTTTATAAACAAGTTTTCCTATTAACCCATAGATGAAACCCTAACTGGTACTACCACTCCGGGTTAGAGTGGACCTTGGAAAGATGGTGATGAAGGAGTGCTCCACATTCCCCTGACCTCCAGAACTGGTGTTGTATACTGGCCTCGAATTCACGCCGCTAAATTCGTGTATGTTAGTAGCGGATATCGTCACTAACCCACTAGCCATATATGCTAGTAGTCAGCTACTTCAATAACAACAGATACGCGTATACAAAAGATGACTCTTCTTTATTTTCTTCGGTGTGTGGTAGGTGAGTGGCGGGCAGGGAAAATGACACTACGACTACTTATGTGGTGGAAGGTGTGGACGAGCCTCACTGCTCGCCCGACCGTATCGACAGTCCGACACCTTCTCTGCTCGCCGTCTCTCTCGGTCTCCCTTCGGGTCTGTCTAAATATCGATGACCGCCCACACATTCCTTTGTTCCCTGACCGGAAGTCCCCTCCTTTTGTTGTTGTTAGTCTTTGTCCAGATGAGTCCTTTGTCACACCTCTTTGTTACACTAAGACTTCTGTCTCGCCTATCTATTGTCTTCTCAGTTCAATTTTCCCCCTCGACTTCCCGCGCAAAACAAACAGTCAATCTGCAACACTGGAACCTCACTATCAGTTAGAGTTTAACGTCATACCCAGACACGAAGGCCCTCAGCCACAGCGTTCTAGCACCCATTATGATAAAAAGGGTTGGCTTGCCATAAGGGCAATAGTGTTGGGACAGTCATAATAGCGTTCTAGTCTACTATATCATCTCATGCTTGATCTCTCCGGT
>CM042157.1:22676374-22718874 GCA_023376005.1 Doryteuthis pealeii
TTAGTGATAATTCCTCATTTAAGAAAATCGAAACAGAAATCTTCAGATTCGATGAGCTTTCCTTACTCCTTCCTCTTCATAGCACCCTTTCCAGCTCGTAGGCTTTGACTAACACATACCCAATGGAACAGCACTGCTCTGACCTCACTGAGATACTATGAGGTTCGGGTTAATTAAGATCTAAATTAGCCGATATTCCATCATTTGCACTCTCGCCGGCTAATGATAATTATAAATCGATCTGAATATTGGCACGCTAACGCTAACCGATCCCAGTTTAATTACTGCAAAGCGGAAAAAAAATTAAAATTGCAACCAATATCTTAAGGGACAAATAGAGAGAAACACGACCGCTTCCAATTATAGCAATAATGATGACACTTAAACATCAATTTCGTATCCTGAATTGAAAGATATTCTCGACGTGAATTTATGAGATACGTTAGAATAACTGAATATTATTAACACTCTGCCGCTAGAATTAGCGCCAGTCATATACTTCGGTGAATACTTAACATATGACCTGAAGCCAAAATGTAGGAAATAATGTATAAGGTATATATGTGCCCCTTTTCATTATCGTTAGAAGTAGCAAAAAATACGCGACTTGGCAAGATTCTACTTGCGTGTACAAGCCATAAATCAATCCGATGTTTTTTACTACTGGAATAAACACTGGTCAAAAAGGAACTATGTTTTATTGCGAGGAATTATAAGTGGATAATCGTCATTAAAGCGGTTAACGTTATGGCTATAGATTCACGAAAAATGCAACCAAAACGCGTCCGTTGACAAGGAAAAAATATTTCTGCAGGAATAAACACAGGCCAAAAACGGAACTATGTTTATTGTGAGGAATTATAAGTGAGATATCGTCGTTAGCGGTTAACGTTGTGGCTATATGATCTCACGAAAAATACAACCAAAACGCGTCCGTTGACAAGGAAAAATTATTTTTGCAGGACTAAACACTGACCAAAAACGGGACTATATTTATTGTGAGAATTATAAGAGATAATCGTCGTTAAGCGGTTAACGTTGTATATGATTTCACGAAAAATACAACCAAACGCGTTCGATGACGAGGAGTATTTCTGCAGGAATCAACACAGGCCAAAAACGGAACTATGTTTATAGTGAGGAATTATAAGAATAATCGTCGTTAAGCGGTAACGTTTTGGTTATCGCTACAGACAAAAACTCATTCGTTATGTGATAATTTTCAGTTGACGAGAAAAAACATTCATCTTGCCGGATTAAAAACTGCTAAAATACAGAACTATGTTTTTGCAAGGAATTGTGGGCGATAATGGTCATTAAATGGTTAACGTTGTGTCTCTTGCGTGACAAATGCAACCAAAACTTGTTAATCACGTCATGATCTTTCGTTGACGAAGAAAAAGTCATATTACAAGAAGACACACTGCCCAAAGACGGAACGACATTTTTTTAATTAATTATCTATACTAGCAAATATATGCACCCTCCGGGTGCAGGTATTTAAGTTTTAATGTAATAAAATATTATGTTAACTTAGAAAGGGTAATGAAACTAAATAAGATGCCGATAAAAAGACTTGAAACAGAAGTGGAACAACTAAAACTTGCTTTTTCTTCACCCCCGTCTTTTATTGCTAAATATTCATAATTTAACTATTTAGTTAAATTAGGAAGTAAAGAATAAGATTACTGTTAATATTGTTAATGGATTTCTTTTAAGATTTATTGGAGAGATTTTTGCTCATATTCATTAAGATAAAACCAAACAATTAGAAATCAATTATACTGACCACATATTTATTAATATCAAATTTGTAATATCAATATGCAAATTAGCCTTCCCATTCACACTGTAAACCGCTATTTTGTTGTATATATAAATACAATTGCATGTTATTTGTATGTAGATATGGTCAACAGTATTAATAATGTAAAACAATTTTATTAATAATAAATTAAATATAAATAAAATCATGGAGAATGGGATGTAAATAACTATGTGAATTGTGACTCGAATAGTAATATAGTTTCGGTTACAGACAGAAAAACACACAATCTCCATTATAATAAGATATTAAAATTCTAGTTTTTTAAGCTTCTGATCTGTTAGTATTAAGATGCGACCCGTGATGCTTAAGGACGGAATTCTGGTGGCTTATCAGTCGATGACATGCAATACTCAATTATGGCCCTTACTCATACTTGACGGGCGGACGGAGAGGTCCCCTTCGATCAATCGGCTCGTCTTGTCAAGCCCAAGCATCCAAAACTTATTCGTTATGTCATGATTTTCCTTTGACGAGAAAAAAAAATTTGGAGGAATAAACACCGACCAAACACGGAACTAGGTTTTTGTGAGGAATTATGAGTGAATAATCGTCGTTAAGCGGTTAACGTTGTGACCATTACTTTTGCATAATTTTAATATTTTTTGACGAACATGATCTTCGATTTGACTTTGAAGTAGTAGAGAAACAAGAGTTAGAACTCGATTAAAACAGTGCCGTAAGCCAGCACGTTAACCACTACGCTTTCGAAAAATGAATTAGGTGAATTATCGAAAGATATCGATGAATTCTTGGTAATTGATTTGAACTGGAATTTCCTGAAAGAAGCTAGAATTTTTGCATGAAGGAACCTTAATGCCAATGGTTCCAAATTCTATTGAATAATTCTGATAATTTTTTGAAGAACATGCTCTTGGATATGTCTGTAACGATTTCTCTTGAGTAATTACTGCAATTCATTTGAATAATTTTAAAAGAATTGGCAGCCAAAAGAAATATTTGTCAGTTAATTTCAGTCAGCTCCCTCCATTTCGATTTCAGGATTTTGGCACTTAAGCGCCATTTTCCTTTACTGATCTCAACACAAATTTATGAGATAGGAAAGAATAACAGGTTCCTAGTTTGATACCGGCCCTCGCCAACTCAGCGTATGAGTAGCACAGGATATGTGCGCTAAAGTAAGGAGCTGATGGTAGGTGTGGCACTCCACCTCAGACGGAAAAACAACCTCCTTGGTTTAGCACTAGTGAAAAGGGGATATACTCCATCGCTGATTGGCTGATACCGACTTTAAGCCACCTCGCCGACTTTACTTTACTTACACACACACGCGCGCACACACACACACACACACACACACACATATATTATATATATATATATATATATAAATATATACATACATATAAAAACATGTATAAACATATACATATATATACATACATATATAAATATACATACATACACACACACACACACACACATATATATATATATATATATATGCATATTTCTACATATATATATTTATTTACCAACTGCTCCGTACGAGCAGAATGTGACACAAGGTCAATTTTTTAAGCGGAGTTCAACAGGTTTGAATTCAGAGTTTTCCTTTTCCCAGACAGTTGCCTAACCAAGGTTGAAGAGCCCAGTCTGCCCTGCTATTTACCCATAACTGGAGGGAGAGGAGAATTCATACCTTTTCCAAGGGTATTAGCGCTAAGTGAAATGCAATTACCACGTCCAGGATTTGAACTCGGGGCGACGAGTCCATTTCCTATGACTTTAACCATTACACCACGCGCTTTGTACATTTTTATTTCTACATATATGCATATACATACAAACACAAGCACAAAACAAACTGAGAGGTAAAAAAAAATCAGAACATTGAAAATAATAAATAAACTACATGAGCTAACAGTGTCTGTAGTCGATAAGACAACACCGCCCTAGAATGCATCGACTGCACCTCTGCAGAGGGGTAAGACTCCCCCAATGGGGCCACCTGTTGGCCGTGGGTGGCGACCCGTGATGCTTAAGGATAGAGGCCAGGTGGATGAGCAGTTCATGACTTGCAATGCTCCACTTTGGACCAATATTGGGCTAGACGAGCGGTCGGAGAGGCCCCCTCCGATCAATCGGCTGGTCATGTCAAGCCCTAGCATCTATATGATTTTCCCAACCCTATTGCCCTTATGGCAAGCCCCAACCCCTTTTTTATCATATGGGTGCTAGAAGGCGGTGGCTGCGGGTCTACATGTCCTGGGAATGACGTTAAACTATCTGATGGTGAGGTTCCAGTTTTGGAGGTTTGGGGAATGTAGAGCACCCCATTCATCACCATTGCTCCCTGGTCCACTCTGAACCGGAGTGATAGTATCTGTTAGGGTCCCACCTATGGGTTAAATAGAAAAATGTATTTATAAAAAAATTGTATTATCCATTAAGAATTGATTTATTTCAAAACTTTATCGGCATTAAATGACCCACTGAGGTTGATATGCCGTAAAACAAAACAAACAAACAAACAAACACAAGACAACAGACATCATTTGCGTAGAAGAACATAGATATTACCATAGCGAATGAAAGATAAATACAATGAAACCGGTAATGGATGCACTTTTGTGTCGGCATCTGGATGCTATAGGAGGGGGTGTTAAGTTTTTATAACCACTTTTCGATACATACCCCCCACCCACACACACTCACACACACTCCATAAAAAAATAATATTTGACGTCGTATTTCAAACCGTCTACCTTTCCAGCGTTTCTTTACAAATTTCAAATTTTGAACATAGATAAACAATGACTATCACAGTCTTCATCATTAATCTGTGATAAAAAATTCATTTCTCTTACTTATATCAACAAAAGCCCTGAAGATGATCTACTTAACAGATGGAGACACTGCAGCGTTGGCTAATAAACTTATCACTCATTTTTTTTTAGACCTATGTTTTTTCAAATTTCTCACGATACTACATACCGTCGGTTTCACTTTCATTTCTCTTCACACACACACACACACACACACACACATATATATATATATATATATATATAGAGAGAGAGAGAGAGAGAGTGGGAGAGAGAAAGATATATATATATATATATATATATATATATATATATATATATATGAACAAATTTTTGGTACAGCTGAACTTGTATAAGATTTTTTTAAATAACAACATACTTTATTGATCAGCAATTTTTTTTATTTTTTCGAAAGAGAAAAGAGAAAATGGAAACTTAAGGGCCCTTTCGACCGGTGCTTTGTCAAAAGTAACGACCGGTAGATCGTTTAAAAGTCACAATGTCAATCAAATGGGTAAAAGAGAGAATCAATCAAGCAAATGGTGGGGTAACATGAAGGCAAAAAATAAAAATAAAAATAAAAAAATTTTTTGGTAAATACATTCAGGTAATCCCCACCTCAGCAATAACATCTCCAGCAAAAATTACCAGGGAGTGCTTAAGATGTCTCTGTCTACACAAGGACGGGCAGTAAAAAAAGGGAGACTGCTTCGAGGACATTGAGATGGTGACGTCCTAGCCTTGTGTAGAATAGAAAATTGCTAATCGCTGTAGTTTGTTTTACAGCTAGTTGAACTACAAAGGTGGTCACCGATGGCAGAATCTTGTGCTTGGGAAAGCCCGGATGTGGTTCGGGGGAGGCTTCTGATACCCTACGGGACGTGTTGGTTTATTCGGACGTTTAGCCTCTGCGTTGTCCTACCAATATAACTGGCAGCACACCAGCATTGGTATTTGTAAATTACGTAACTTTGTTGAAAGATTGGCAGGACGTCTTTATGAACAGAGCGAAATGCAGGTATGGCGGTAAAAATTGTCCGGACTTTAACTGCATTAAAGCAACGTGTTATGGCTAATTTCGCCCATTTCATTCATAAAGGAGGAGAAGAAGAAACAGAGAAAAAAAAGGAGAGGAAAAGGAAATAAGAAGAGAAATTATAACCACACAACTAAAAACATAAGCACGTCCATTTCTGAAAAGAAACTCTGATGATGAAGTTCATGCTTCGAAATCGATAAGACAAAAATAACATCTTTTTGTTTTTATTTTTCATACGCATTGTATTGGCCTTCAAAATATATATATATATATATATATATCAAGAGAGAGTGAGGGAGAGAGAGGGGGAGAGAGCGAGAAAGAGAGAGAGAGAGAGAGAGAGAGATAAAGATAAATAGTATAACATTTTATTATTCCCGTCACTCGTTTCAGAAGAGAACTGAGATTAACAGACCAATGTTGTTAAAATTATCGCAATAAATTTACATTAGAAATTTATTGCTGTGATTCAACTCATAATATGTCTGAATATTAGAAATATTGATAGTGACTTGTTTAGAGCTTTAGATCTTATCAAGCAAACAACACAAAAAGAAAAATGTCACGTCAATTTTTATTCATGAATCAAATTCAAAATTTCATAAATAATTAAACAACTTCAGAAGACATAGGCCACAGAATCATAAATTTAAGAGACGCATGAAAATAAATTATCATTTAATTTAACCTTTTTTTATTATCTTTACATGTTGATATTCTATATCGTTCATCAATCATTGTATCTGTTAACTTTACTGTTGTGTCAACTTTAAAACTTCTCGGCAGTAGTTTTTATTGATTTCTACAGATTGTCTTTTGCTTGGGAATCAGTGAATGAAGGACTAAATAGATAAATAAATAACAACAAATTGCATTGTTGAAATCGGCTACAATACTTAAAATAGTCCTTAACTCTTTGTTTACCGAATTTCCTTTAAGCCACAAGATGTATTAAATAAGTATTGAGATTTTTTGTATTTTGACACACCTTGTATTCTGAAAAAAATAACGCTCCATTCATTAATAAAATAAAAAACAAGGTGTGTCAAAATGTTATATACCCCTGTTAGTATAAGTAAGTAAGTAAAGTAAGTAAAGTCAACGGGGCGGCCTAAAGTCGGTAACAGCCAGTCAGCGAGGGAGTCTATCCCCTTTTCAATAGCGCTAGACCACGGAGATTGTTTTTAGCATCTGAGGTGGAGCGCCACACCTACCATCAGCTCCTTACTTTACCGCACAGATCCTTGTGCTACTCATACGCTGAGTTGGCGGGGACCGGTATCGAACTAGGAACCTTATAGCTTCTAGCCAAATGCTCTACCGACTGAGATGAAAACACCACAAAATGCTGTTAAAGTGAATGTTTTCACTTTAACAGCATTTTGTGGTGTTTTCATATCTTTTTATATATACTCATACCGTCGGATTCATTTCCTTTCTTTTAACTTATACCCCTTAGGTATATACACACTGTTATTTTCATAGAGAGAGGAGAGAGGTAGACAGAGTATCAGACAGATATTTAGATGAGATGCATAACATGCATAACTTACTTTTCTTCTTTTCTGGCCATGTGATCGTCTAGTCTATTCTTTCTCTCCAAAGTCACCATCTCTTCTTTTTACTTCTAACTAAATGCCTTTTAAAACCTTTATTTTCTTAACTAACTTTTCTTACTATCTAACACAGCTGGCACAGTTGAGTACAGCCGAAAGCAAGAGATGTATCTTCTGTTTCACATATCGGCCCGAACTGAGGATCTCACTAGATCTCACGTGACTTCGCGTGATTTGCGGTTTTCGCATCTCTGGGGTCAAAGGTCCCCAACGGGTCTGTAACTTTCCATTTTCGCTACACAGTGTTGTCAATAATCTATGCTACCATAGATTATGCAAGAAAAAAGTACCAAGTTTAAAGCTTTATTTACCAAGATAGAAATGAATAATGAATGGAATCTTTTTTTTCAGAAGACATGATGTGTCAAAAAAGTACCAAGTTTAAAGCTTTATTTACCAAGATAGAAATGAAGAATTAACGGAACGTTATTTTTTTTTTAAGATCACAAGGTGAGTCAAAAAGTACAACAAATCTCGATACTTTTTTGACACACCTTGTAGACCAAATGTTCTTGGTATTTTTACCTGTATAATGGGATATTTCCAAGTTCACTATCTATTCAACTCACAAATGAAACAAAAGATGGCAAGGATGTTTCAGTGTAAACAAGAGCACGCGTGCTATCACTGCTACCAGAGGCTTACCTCGGATCGAAGTGGTTGCTGTGAGCGGTTTAAAGTAGACAAAGAGTTAGGAAATGAGGCGACTTGCTGTCCAGTGCAAAGCTATCATTTAGAGTTGGTGTGAAATACTCGAATAATAATAATAATAATAATAATAATAATAATAATAATAATAATGAAGGTCGTACCAATTGTAATTGGTGCCATTGGAACGATACCTAAAGCACTGGAAAAGAATTTGGGTGAACTGGAAATCCGAGGAAGAATCGAGACCTTCCAAACTATGGCACTGTTGGGATCGGCCAGAATACTCAGAAGTGTCCTGGAGACCTGAGGAGACTTGCTGTCACACCACCTGCAGTGAACCGCCAGTTACGGCAGGTGTGAAAAAAAAAGAAGAAGAAGAAGAAAAAGAAGAAGAAGAAGAAGAAGAGTTCTGGAAACCTGATAAGACTTGTTGTCACTTAGCTTATGCTTATTCACAGAGTGTGAAAAATAATGAACGGTTCCCCAAGGATTTTGAAAAAGAGTCTGAGTGAATTGGAAATTAGAGGAACAACAGCATTGTTAAGATCGGCTATACTACTCAGAATAGTCCTGGAGACCTGAGGAGATTTGCTGCCACTCAGCCTCCAGTGAAATACCAGCTAAGGAGTGTGTGAAAAATTCTCACGGAGCAAAATTCCTGGCGCTTTATTATCTTCCATGTTGTCATATCGTCGCCTGAAATTTTTATTCTAACGTCTTCGAATTTTCAAAACTGATTTGTCCTATCTAGATATCAGAGTTATCTGTCTTGTAATATTCTGAAATGTTAGTCTTTTCTGCAATAATTTCAAATCAGATTTTTTTATATGGGGCACTGATAGGTCTGGATGGTGTGATGTTTTACCAAAATACCATATAGAAACGGGAATTACGTGTAATTAAGTTACTCGATTTGGTTAGATACCTTCCGGAAAAACAAAGACATCAGCAGAAAATGAAAAAACAAAAGATAGGTTAGTACAAAAAAATTACCCCGTATTCAGTCGTCGATTTTCTTGATTTTCGCAGCCCGCGATTTTTTCAGGTATTCTCTTTTTTTTTTGGAAGGTCTTCAAGAATTTGAATCACGTACAAGGATGATCGTGACCAAGTTCTTTAGTATCAGAAGTAAAAATAAAGAAGTAATGTCTTGACGTTTCTAACTGAATCTTGCGGTAAAGAATTTCTAATTAGCCTTTTTTTTTATTCTCCCACCGCGTACGTTACCAGATTTTCAAGTAAAAGTTTCCTATCCTATTTCTCTAACCGATTCTCTGCATCTAATGGTGAGGTTCCAGTTCTGAAACTCGGGAAATGGGGAGTACCCCTTTATCACCATCACTCCCAGATCCACTCTGACCCGGAGTGGTAGTACCTGTTAGGGTCCCATTTATGGGTTGAATAGAAAAAATGAGTTCCAAAAAATTTGAGGTTGAAAAAAAATTGATTGCCCATCAAGAATGAATGAAATGACCCAATATGTTGACATGCCGTAAAATCCAGCCATCCAGTCTATCCGTTTGTACATGCAGGAGGATATGAGGCCTTTTTAGTTTATATCTAAAAACATGATGACGTTTTTTGTGCATAGGACAAGTGGCTAAAAGTGGCGGTAACCAGTACACACACCACGCTCCTTCTTATAATCTTTATATAAGAGAAAAGTGGTAAATTTGGCAGAAAATAAATACATTTCTAAACTATCCAAGGCACAAAAGTAATGTTCAAAAGAGAATAATGGCCATTTAAAAATACATATCATATGACCTTCAGGCACCCCTTTTTGATCTCGATTAAGAAAGGACATGTTTTTCATTTACACCATCTGTTGGAATATTTTGATATAGTTATTTACTAAGCTTAGCTTAGATGTGGCACAAGGCCAGAAGTGTGGGGCGCCCAGTGAGAATCGAACTCACTAACAATGGTCTGCTAATCTAGCTTGCTAACCATTACACCAAATGAGGAATATTTTGATATAGTTATTTACTAAGCTTTGCTTAGATATGGCACAAGACCGAATGTAAGGGACACCCAGTGAGGCTCGAACTCACTAGTCATGGTTTGCCAGTCTACCTTGCTAACCATTACACCACATGAGGTGCCTAGGAATATTTTGATATAAGGCGTGAGACAGATGCCTACTCCTAAATATAGACTCGTTGAATACCACGTGACCACCGAAGGCATTCCTATTGCCCAATCACTGGCAGTGCTGCTGCTGATGTTGGTTGTATTTATAGGGGTCTGATTCTTAACCATGGCTCATTGCTATTCGGACCATCTTGGACGTCGGACTTACAAAGAATACTATAACACCGGATTCTTATTGGCTTGCTTACTTACTTACTACATCTGGAACTAAGGATGCCGACCAGATACTTAACACCGTCAATATCCGGTTGTTTGTTAGGGGTTAGGGTTAGGGGTTAGTTTTATAATTTTTTTTTAAATCTAAAAATCGTCTGTTAAAACATCGTGTTAAGCCAATTCGAACTCAACTCATGCTATTACGTTCATTTTCGGACTAATATCCCCAACAAAAGATTTAATAGTCCAATCACAGTTCTTCTACACAGATGGATTTGGCATTAAATAACCCACGAATATTGATATACCATTAAACAAAGAAAATATCTAAATTAAACAAAGTCTAAGTAATGCAACCATACAGTTGTATTGACACGGCTATAGACTGGAAGAATCCTTTTTATTTAATCAGAGAGATAACGATTTTCATCTGGTCGTTAACCTGTCAGTTCGCTGTCTATGCCTCCCCTTGGGTGTTTGTGACATTGTGTAGAAGCCAGAGATGACAGATAAATTTATACGCAATTGATACGATTCAAACAAAAAACAAAGAAGCCATATTGTATTACGGTGCATGATGGGATTACAAGAAACAAAGCGGAAATTGCAAACACCACACAAAATCTTGTTATTGCCATTTGAGAAGAAAAACTCGCCTTAGCATTTCCCGAAGAAATTTTGCCGTTAAATCAGAAAAATAAACCGTTTGAACGTCAAAGGCAATTGTTGTGAAATTTTGCGCTGAGTAAAAAATTAAAACGAATAGCAATAAATAAATAAATAAATAGCTGTGATAAATCAAATAATAATTACCAGGAGTGCATTTTTTTAAAACAAAGAACGTCTTATTTCCTTTGATGTGAAAAAAGATATAATTTAGTTAATTTGATTTTTTTTTGTTCATTCCAACCGGACATGAATATATCATAAGTGTTTCGTACCACCAGTAAGAATTAAGCGTAAACATTCTTTAATAAAAGGCGACCAAGTTAATTGCTTTATTCAAGCTTTATTCAATACAAACTTAAAAAGCCGACCTATCAAGTGGCAATTAAGATAGCTACTGCGTAGGGGGCTCTTCATTGTTTTTTTTGTTTTTTTTTTGTTTTTTTTCTTTCCGAAATTTATATCCAAGTTATAAAAAGATTTTATCATACGAAAAAAAGAAAAGAATTCATTGCTAAAAAAATAAATAAATAAATAAATAAAAAAAGAATTAAAAAAACACATAAAAATCACCGAAAACAATCGCAGTAATTGAACTTGTGAATCCAAAATTTCAAGATTGCTGGTTCAGATTCGGTACGGGGTGGCGTAAAATCCGTATCAGATAGACAGCGAAAGAGTCTATCCCCTTTTCACAAGCGCTATACCAAGGACATTGCTTTTGGCGTCTGAGGCAGTGCACCACACCAACCATCCGCTCTTTCACTTTACCGCACATATCCATGTGCTACTCATACGCTGAGATAACTTAGTAGTAGTTCAGTTAAGGTGAAGATTCTTTAGCATTTATATGAAACTAGCAAAACCTGTGGATGTACTACAGTATGATAGAAGTATTATTACAACGTTTGACATGTTTAAAGTATAATAATCTCTCTCTCTCCATACCCCCCTCTCTTCTCTCTCTATCTCCTATCTATCTATCTATATATAATATATAATATATATATATATTATCTTTCTATCCATCCCTCTATCAACAAGAACTCCATCGCTCTCTCTCTCTCTCTCTCTCAATCTCCCACACACACACACACACACATACACACACACTCAAACACACACACAACACACACTCTCTCTCTTTCTCTCTCTCTCTTCTCTCTCTTCCTCTCTCTCTCTCTATCTATCTATCTATCTATCTTTCCTTCTTTTCACCTTCTCATTATGTTGGATCGAAACAGATTAATGTTATGACTTTCCTCAACTTTCTTTCTTTAGTCCTTTCTTATATTTTTTTTCTTTTCCTTTCTTTTTCTTTATTTATAAAAAAAACGGACTGGTCCATCATTTAGCCGAAAATAAGAATTTGGCGAATAAGCAACACCAGATAATCAGGATTTACATTTTTGCATTTCGATTTGGACGGTATTATTTTTAACTATAGGGAATATTTGTCTCATACCCCCACTTGTATGGATTGGGCACAAGGCCTCGTTTTAATGTGGGCCCACCCATAAGCCGAAGCTCATGGGTGGGAAAGAACAAAAATTGCGTCGATCCCGTCGGCATTTCCCCTCAAGGGGGGGGGCGCCTCAGGCGCTGGGCAATAAACCCAGCCCTGCCCCCAAGGCGGCAGGTATTGCCTGGGGGGAAAGCCCCCTGGGATCGACGCTATTATTTGTACTTTACCCTGATCCAGTGGCCGAAGCACGCTGGGCCCCCGGCCGGGCCGGGTATGCAAGGCCAGGAGACCTTACACAAGGGAAGTATTTAACAATAGGGTGTTGCAAGAAGATAACGTTCGGAAGTGAAAATAGACCACTAATTAGGAGAGCCTGTTCTAGTAGTGACCACCCAAAGCGGATTTAACAGTTTTTAATTCAGTTTTCCTTCTCCTAGACTAGTTGCCTAAACAAAGTTAAAGAGCTCAGTCCGCACTATTATCTAACCCATATCTGGAGGCAAAGTAGTCAGATTCATACCTTTCCAAAGGGTATTAGCGCTATGTGAACTGTAGCTTCGTCCAGGATTTGAACTCGGGTCGAGGATTCCATTTCCTATGACTCGAACCAGTGTACCACGCGCCTCCTATCGGAAGATTAAGGAACACGTGTATTAATATATAGACTGATCAGGGGGCGATAACTATGCATGATTTTACACCGCATTCTGTGCTGAATTTGATAAAGCACGGGTGAGGAATTTATACTTATAAAGATCTGGTGTAGTTTCGGCGAAATGGACTTGATTATATCCGTATGGGTCGACTCATCTGACAATAAACAGAGTGGAAATTTTATTCGCTCTGGCAGGGATCAAAACGTGTTTCCGCGGCAGTTTTGTCTAGAATGAAATTGAAGTATCTATTTGCCCTTTCTAAAATCAAAGTATCACGCCCCACCCCCAGTGCTTCTGCCTCGACTACAGTCCCAGGGACTGAAGTATTTAGGAGTTCTGCAGAAGATCAAGACTTCACACGTTCGCCACAAATAAAAGGGTTTAGCTCAGTCAGTAGAGAGTCCTACTAGGAACCACAAGGTGCCAGGTTCAATGCCGGCCTTCGCCAAGAAGAGAAGGATGAGTTTTGCACTTAATTGCAAATTACGACTTTATTTATAACTTCACATTCTGCCTGTCATTTTCCCCTCTCTCTATATATATCTTAACTACTCTTTATGTATGTTAGTTTTCTCTGTATGTGTAAAAAGAGATTTTGGAGTGTGTGAGCGGTAGACGAAGTTATGCGTATTTTAATTTTCGGCAGGAAACGGTTGGCTTATATATAAGACGGGTCAGTTTTTGATTTAATTGGAAATTTTAGCAAAATCATTTTAATGTCTTTTATTCTCCGGTGGTATCTATTTTTTTAAAATCTAAATCGTTTTGCAAACAAATTTACTCTCTGATCCAAATGATCTACCCGCACTCAATACGTGATCCAACGGTCAATTTTATATATATATATATATATATATGTGTGTGTGTGTGTGTGTGTGTGTGTGTGTGTGTGTGTGTGTGTGTGTGTGTGTGTGTGTGTGTGTGAAGAAAGGAAGTGAATCCGACGGTATGTAAGTATATGAGAAAAATGAAAAAACACAGGTTTAAATGGTTAAGTGGTGAGTTTTCGCTTTTCTCACTATTCTATGATAAATAATTTCTTATCACCTTCCACATACCAACAAATGCCCTGAAGATGATCTAATTAATAGATCGAAACACTGCAGCGTCGGCCAATAAACTCACCACTTAACCCATTTAACCTGTGTTTTTTTCATTTTTCTCAATATATATATATATATATATATATTATATATATTATATATATATATATATATATGAAATTTAAATTAAATTTATTATATATTAATTAGATTAAATTGCCACAACCAGAAATTTATATATAACGAACCGTTTATCGCGAAAGACACACACGTGTAATCGACTGCAATTAATCAATATCTTGATTAATTCAGTGGATTTATCCCTGAAGATCCTTATGGTGAAACTCGAGTAGGTTATCACTTGTACCTATATATATATATATATATATATATATATATATATATATATAAAATTCAAAAGTCCAGAGAAGAAATCTTCCTTACGACACAATAGTTTTATTAAAAAACTGTCGCTGTTTGAGAGCTCAATGTGTGCTCTTAATGTTAGAGTCACAGAGCAAATATATAAGTAAAGAAATAACAAAAGATAATAACACAATAGACTATAATGCTCAATCTCTAAGTCTTTTGTTATTTCTTTACTTATATATATATATATATATATATATATGGAGTGGATGATGTACATTTATGTTCAGTTAATATGAGGTCTTATATAAAAGTTATAATTCTGTGAATTTGTGTATGTAAATATTTGTTTCTTCAATATAAGATCTTATGCTATATAAAAGTAATAATTAAACAACATTCTGCCACCGGCAGACAAAGTCTCATTCATTAAATGTTTCTTTGGAGAAACATTAATTTAAAATTGTCTGCCGCAGAAGCTCATCATTCTCCACATTTGAGCCTGTCGGCCTTATGGTAATTGAAATCTTTGTGATCCTTCATGGCACGCAAATCACACATTAAAGATTTCGCACCCAAACTTTCTCCGCACCAAACTATCGTCGTTTCCTTGAATAAAGTTTAATGTGAACTCGTTATTTTAAATTCGTATTAAATTTTGGCAAAATATTCTCATGTGAAATGGGGAGAGTCCTATTATGTTTATCATTATTTATATACATGGTTTATTTATGAATATGGTAGATTATATATATATATACATATATATATATAATTTATTTACGAATATAGTAGAATATATATATATATATATATATATATATATATATATAAATTTGGTAATGAGCTCTCTAATTGGTAATTTAAATTAACTCTCACTACTAAGCAAATAAGCAATGATCATTTCTCCGGAAATTTGATCTCTCAGTGACCGAAAGATACATACATTCCTATGTATTTAATAGTTTAAAAACACCAGTCACCGCATCAGCTGTCAGTGGGCGAGGGGATAAGTTATCGGACTACCATGCGGTCAGTCTAAGTTCGACCCTACCCAAGGATAGTTGTGTCTAGCCACACTGAAGAGGCATGATATGTGTCTGTGGATGACTTATTGATATATATATATATATATATATATATATATATATATATATATATATATATATATAGATAGAGAGAGAGAGAGAGAGAAGGCACGGAGACAGAGACATCCGGACAGAGATAGACAGATATTGGATGTGATGGAAGACAGTATTTCCTGTTCCCCCGCCCAATATATAATATATATATATATATATTATATATATATATATGTGTGTGGTGTGTGTGTGTGTGTGTGTGTGTGTGCATGCGTGTCTGTGTGTCTGTGTGTGTTTTATAAAGATATAAAGTGACTTACCAGTGAATATGGGCACGATGTTTTTTTATAATACAGTTATTAGACAGCCATATTCTAGTAAAAGATTCACACAAATCAATTCACATCTATTTCTTTACATTTTGATCCTCACGAAAAAACAACTTCCGATGAGAAATTTCAAATCGTAAACAAGCGTCCCTTAGTAACGAACTCTCTAATACAATGAACACACACGTGTGATCAACTGCAATTAATCAGGACCTGGATTCATTCAGTAGAGATTCTTATGGGGAAACTCGAGTAGATTATCTCTTGTACCCATTCTATAATATATATATATATATATATATATATATATATATATAATAAAATTCGAAGGCAATACAATGCGTAAAAAATAAAGACAAAAAGATGTTTATATGTCTAATCGATTTCAAAGCGAAGCTTTATCGTCAGAGACTTATTTCAGAAATGACGTGCTTATGTTTTTTTTTTGTTTGTGTGGTTATAATTTCTCTTCTTATTTCCTTTTCTTCTCCTTTTTTTCCTCTCTTTCTTCTTCTCCTCCTTTATGAATGGGCGAATAACTGTAATTTCTTATTTCTCTCTTTCTGTTTTTTCTTTCTTAAAAGTTTGTTGAGAACAAGGTTGACATCCGGTAAGATGTTGCAATGTTGCAATGTGTTGCAATGTGTAGCAACCGTGTGAGCATGTCATAATTTCAAAAACAAAAGTGAACAAATGAATAAAAACCGTTAATAGAAAATTTTTTTTTTTTACATACTTAGCTTTTGTTTCGCTTTAGACATATAAACATCTTTTTGTCTTTATTTTTTACGCATTGTATTGCCTTCGAATTTTATTATTTTATAACATACTTAACAATGCTTCAAGCAAATTACCAATTACTTTTATATATATATATATATATATATATATATATATATATATATATATATATATATATATCCAAAGTAGAGAAGTTCTAATATGTAGTTTATATGGAAGAGTATGACTCTCCAGGATTGGCCTGGTGAGTCATTTGAGAAAACACAAGGATACAGTGTCAAATGCTACTGGCACTCAAGTATGTTGAATATGTAGTAAATCATTCGTATTCTCAGTTGACTGAAGAGTCATCATCGTGCTCGCGCCTATGTGGTGCTTGCTAATAAAAGAAATAACAGGAAAGGGTCGTAATCTTGCACCATAACAGCCAACACACAACACATTATATATATATATATATATATTATATATATAATATATATATATATATATATATATATAGAAAGTTTTATAGAAAAAACCAAGATGTTAAACATTTTAGCTGACAGATATCTGTTTCGACATTATGAATATGTCTTTTTCAAAGCAACATTGTAAGCGGAAAAACGAAATGAATATATTAGTAATTACAAGGCAACGAACGCTCTCGAAAAAGACATATTCATAATGTCGAAACAGATATCTGTCAGCTAAAATGTTTAACATCTTGTTGTTTTTCTATAAAACTTTCTTACATATTGTCGGATTCAATATCCATTTTTACCTTCATATATATATGTATATATATAATAAATAAGTAATCCACAGACACGTGTTTCGAAGTATCACTTCTCATCAGTGTGGTTATACATTTTAACAGCTACCCCTGGCCGGGTTTGAAACCCGAATGAATTTTCGTTCGCCAATATATATATATATATATATATATATATATATATATATATAGAGAGAGAGAGAGAGAGAGAGAGAGAGAGAGAGAGAGAAAAGAAGAGAGACAGAGAGTGAGAGATGAAGAAGGGTAGAGATTCATGGAACAACTTTTGCACATCAAGCAAGTTTCCCAATAGAATAACCTGAGGCGAGAATTTCTTAATAGTGTTTTCTTTTAAAATCAAATAGTGTTTTATTTACTGTTTGTTTTATTTTACATATCTAAATTCACCTTTTGAATAATTGAATGTGTTATTTTATGTTATTCAATTTTTCTTATTCTTATCAACTTTGAATTTAAGTAAAACGAAACGTACGATATTTCAGAAAATATAAGTGGAGATGTAATTATTTATTTCTATAATTTTAATTTGACTTTTTTCATGATTAACTGTAGTATCGTTGCATTGTAGATTTGTTGAATAATTCATTAACTGTATATATCATTTTAAAGGTAATCTAGATAAGTTTAAAATTAATTCATGGTGTTGCTAATTTAGGAAAGGACTATATGCTCTGAAATTGCATTGGTGTTGTTGCTTTGTAATTCTTTTTTTATTATTCAAATCTTATTATAATGGAGATTGTGTGTTTTTCTGTCTGTAACCGAAACTATATTACTACTCAAGTTACAATTCCCTTAGATATTAACATCACATTCTCCATGATTGCATTTTTATTCAAACCTCAATTATTAATAAAATTGTTTTACATTATTAATACTGTTTACCTTATCTACATACTGATAACATGCAATCATATTTATATATACAACAAAATAGCGGTTTACTGTGTGAACGGGAAAGCTAATTTGCATATTAATATTAAAAATGTGATTTTAATAAATATGTGCTCAGTATTATTGATTTCTAACTGTTTGGTTTTATTTTAATGAATATAAGCAAAAATCTCTTCAATGAATCTTCAATGAAATCCATTAACAAGAAGAAATAACTGTCATTTTATTCTTTACTTCCTCTTTTCACTAAATACTTAAATTAGAAAAAATAACAATGAAAGACGGGAGTGATGGAAGAGTAAGTTTCAGTTGTTCTATTTTTCGATTATACCCCCCTCTGTTACAAATCTTTTTATCTGCATTCTTATTTAGTTTCATTAGCCTTTCTAATTTAATACAATATCTTATTACATTAAAACTTAAATACTTGCACCCGGAGGGTGCATATATTTGCTAGTGGAATTAATGAATATTTTGTTTTATATCTTTTATTCATGATGCATAGAGTTAACGAGAATCTGGAAACAAAGGTTGAAATTTTATATTGTTTGCTTGAGTAAACCTTGTTTTTATTACTAAATTTTAATGATTGTTCTTTTTATCAAAGCACATTTTAAATAAGTGTGATTGTATATATTTAATCAATTCCTCCACACGAGCAGTAAATAACACAAGGTCAATTTTTAGGACAATTTAACAGCATTGAATTCAGAGTTTTCCATCTCCTATACCGGTAGCCATACTGTCAGTTGTAAGACAACAGACTTTTGGGTTAACACCAGGAAGACTACAGACCTTTGGATTAACACCACAGCTTATTACAGATGTCGGACTTATATATTATCAGAAACACAACAGACCTTGTATTAACACCAGAAAGGCCACAGACTTTTGGGTTAACGCCTAAGATTATTAGAGATGTCGGACTTCTATATTATCAGAAAGACAACAGGTATTAATACCAGAAAAACATCATACTTTTAGTTTAATACCATGATTATTTGGACAATAGCAAAAACAATAATATAACCCCGACCAAAATGACTTAAAGGATTCTAACACAGTCAGAAAATATTTAACAGCAATTTTATTTCAAAATCTGTATTCACCTATCTTATCTTTTATTGATACATGAATGTATTCACCTAACCCATCCGCACGAGCAGAATGCAATAGAGGGTCAATTCTTAAGCGGAGTTTAAAGAGTTTTGAATTAAGTGTTTTATATCTCATAGAACTCGTGCCATTCCCAGGTTAAAGAACCCAGCCTCTCCTACTATTTCATTAATACCTGGATGGGGGATTGTTGGACTCATAACTTTCTGTGTGCTAATAATAGCGCTTTATAAAATGTAAACAGGCGCGTCCAGGATTCGAACTCGGATCACCGATTACAATTCATATGACGATAACCTTACGAAACGAGCACCTGCAAATTGATACATGTTGAATAAAATCATTAAAGAAAGAAATAGATAATTTATTTGTTAATTAGCAATGAGTACTCCAATGAATATGATTAATGTTACCATAGATTAATTAAAATAGATCCTCCTACATAATCTTCCATGTGACCTGAGGCAATAAAAATTAATTAGGAAATTCATTTTCTTCATCTTTTTGCGGATAACCCTACAGAACGGACAGTCCATTATTTTCTGAGCAAGTGACGCTCTGCTATGTTTGATAGATTGATTGATTTTAACGGCATGTCAACTAATCCAGGGTTATTTTATGCCAAGCGGTAGATTAAGAATATTGGTCATATTCATTGCTATGTCTTCTGCAGTTGTTTGTCGCTAAGTGGATTGGAAATCACTTTAAGGGATACAAGTTTATAGGGTAAAATTCAAGTTTGTTATAAGCAATAGTTTGGTAAAACAATTTTTATAAACAAGTTTTCCTATTAACCCATAGATGAAACCCTAACTAGTACTACCACTCCGGGTTAGAGTGGACCTTGAAAAAATGGTGATGAAGGAGTGCTCCACATTCCTCTGACCTCCAGAACTGGTGTTGTATACTGGCCTCGAATTCACGCCGCTAAATTCGTGTATGTTAGTAGCGGATATCGTCACTAACCCACTAGCCATATATGCTAGTAGTCAGCTACTTCAATAACAACAGATACGCGTATACAAAAGATGACTCTTCTTTATTTTCTTCGGTGTGTGGTAGGTGAGTGGCGGGCAGGGAAAATGACACTACGACTACTTATGTGGTGGAAGGTGGTGGACGAGCCTCACTGCTCGCCAGACCGTATCGACGGTCCGACACCTTCTCTGCTCGCCGTCTCTCTCGGGTCTCTCTTCGGGTCTGTCTAAATATCGATGACCGCCCACACATTCCTTTGTTCCCTGACCGGAAGTCCCCTCCTTTTGTTGTTGTTAGTCTATGTCCAGATGAGTCCTTTGTCACACCTCTTTTGTTACACTAAGACTTCTGTCTCGCCTATCTATTGTCTTCTCAGTTCAATTTTCCTTTGTCCCCTCGACTTCCCGCGCAAAACAAACAGTCAATCTGCAACACTGGAACCTCACTATCAGTTAGAGTTTAACGTCATACCCAAGACACAAAGGCCCTCAGCCACCGCGTTCTAGCACCCATATGATAAAAAGGGTTGGCGCTTGCCATAAGGGCAATAGTGTTGGGACAGTCATATAGGTTTCTAGGACTTGACATAGCAGGTAGCTTGATCGGAGGGGGCCTCTCCAACACCCCGCCTAGCTTAAGTCATGTGGAGCTTAAGTGAAGTGTTGCATGTCATGGGCTGCTCATCCACCAGGATTCCGTCCTCAAGTCGACAGGGCTGTTGTCCTAAAGAACGGAATGTTCAGGGCAAGTGACGTTCTTATTACAACGTTCGATATGTTTACTTAAGAGTTATTGCGAAATAGTTCAATATGTCTCTCAGTACGATCAAAAACAGCACTGGTTACTATATATAGATGATGGATACACAGGAATATCTTAGAATTTAGAGATGAATATATAGACACCTTAAGCAGAATGATGGACTACTAGCAGGAACTGGGGATACACCAGAATATGATGTTTTAATTATTACAACGTTTGATAAGTTAACTTAAGAGTTATTGCAATGAAGTTCAATATGTCTCTCAGTATTATATGTACTCACGTAAACAGTCACGCTAATGTTGGCAGACCATCAACAACTTTCATCAGCTCCGTGCAAAAATGCGATACCAAATACAATGACAGAGAGAGAGAGAGAGAGAGAGAGAGAGAGAGAGAGAGAGAGAGAGAGAGAGAGAGAGATTATTATACTTTTTACATATTAACGCATCCTATCCTTTTTTTTATAATAATACACGTGTTCCTATTTCGAACGAACGTTATCATCTTGCAACACCCTCTGTTTAAAAATCAGATCGTCCAAATCGTCCAAGATGAAATGCAAAAATGTAAATCCTGATTATATGGTGTTGCTTATGCGCGGAATTTCTATTTCTTATCAGTGTCGTCACCTCAGCGAAATAATTGATCATTACGTTTTTATTATAAAAAGGAAAAGTAAGAAAAAGGACATGCTACACTGTCTCTCTCTCTCTATTCTCCATTATACACCCAGATCACGTTAGGGGTATATAACATTATCACACCGTGGTATATCCACGGATCCTACTAGTTAATTATTATTGCGAAATAATGTTAAACATGAAGCCAAAAGTTTTACTTCAGCCTCCTACGACAAAATGTTCGAGAATAAATTGCTATTCGGTGAAGTCACTAAATTGAGTAAGAAGGGAAAATTCTGTAGGAAAGAATTTTCAATTAGCCGAAATTCGTGCCGTAGGAATTCTGCCACGTTTCAGAGGGGAAAAAAAGAATGACAATCTTTCAAAATTAATGCCTACACAATTTATGATTAGTAAGAATATTTATTATATATAAAAACTTCCAATGCAATTCCGGGACAATGTGGATAACTTAGTATATATATATATATATATATATATATATATATATATATATATATATATATATATATATGATTGCTTCTACGCAGATGATTGCCATTTCTTGATTCTGCAGAATCATCTGGATTGAAGCTTTCACTCCGATTGTGTATTCTCAAATGAATATTTAGTCCAACATGTCCTCCAGTCTTACCGACCTTCCGCATAGGTGACAATGATGACTATAGCTGTTACTTGATGTGGTATTTAGATTGTTGTTTCGTATACAAATATACGTATTTCAAAGGTGACATACACTCACATATACAGCTTTATATATTCATACATACACACCTATGCATACACGTGAACACACACACACACACATATACATATATAACCAAACCCCTCCAGACGAGCAGGATGTGACACAAGGTCAATTTATTAAGCGGTGTTTAACAGGTTTGAATTCAAAGTTACTATTCTCCTAGACTGTTACTAACCAATGTTTAAGAGCCTATTTACCCATAGCTGGAGGGAGAATGGTTGCATTCGTACCTTTCCCAGGGTATTAGCGCTATTTGAAATGCAAATTGCCTTGTCATTTCCAACGAAGTTACACCAGGCGCCCCTGTATATATGTATACACATATTCATATATATTAAACATACATACACACACATATATATATATATATATATGTGTGTGTGTGTGTGTGTGTGTGTGTGTGTGTAGCTGTATTTACTTTGTCTTCACTACCTTAATTTAGATATGCATGATCTATCAATGATATTGAGCACTCTTTACTATAAATATAGCAAAGCTGATTGAATCAGTGATTGTTTGCTAAAGGCTTTCTTCCTATTTAGTTTAATGTCACGAAATACATTAAAAATATTCATTAGTTTTGGGATTTAGTAATGTTTGAAAAAATTACATTTTATTGCTTCTAATTAGTCGTATTGCAATTAAGTCAAAAACTCACCACTCACTTACTCCCCATTCCGCCTGTCACTTTCCCTCTCTTTATATATATCTTGATTAAATACTCCTTATATATGTTAGTTTTCCCTGTGAGTGTAAAGAGAGAGAGAGAGAGAAAGATTGGAGAGTGTGAGCGGTAGATTGAACTTACCACTTTATTCCTATGTTAATTTTCAGCAGCTAACAGTTGTTTATATGAGACGGGTCAGTTTTTGATTTAATTGCAAATACTTAACAAAATGTTTTCTTTTTATTCTCCGGTCGTATTTAATTCATTTTACAAATTACTTTCTTCTGGTTCACAATTATCTAACCATAGCTCAATAGGTGACCCAACGGGTTTCATTTTTTAGTATATATATAAATGTGCGTGTATGCGAGAGACGTTTGCGTTGGCTAGGCCCCATTCCCAAATACCTGCTGTATGGTGAGTTAGTAGAGTGCACCCGACCGGAAGGGAGACCAAGCCTGCGCTTTAAGATGTCTGCAAGAGGGACATGAAGACATGCCACATCGACACCAATACAAGGGAGGCTTATGCAGAAGACTGTACGAGCTGGCACCTCCTCGTCAAACAAGGAACGAAAAGGAGTGAAAAAGAGAGGAAAGAAGCCGCCGCAGAAAAGAGGGTCATAAGGAAGGAGAGACAACAGCAACTACAGCAAGCATCACCGTTTGTTTGCAATTACTGCACCAGAGATTGCCATTCAAAAATTGGTCTGTTCAGCCACTCACGCAGTTTCAGATTTTTTTTAATTTTAAAAAGTGGACACTACGCCATCGTCTTTAGTAGACAACAATGTATTCTCGTGTGTGAACGTGAACGTAAACATTCAGTCTTTATATTTGTTGAAAATATCATTTGGCTTGTCAGTATATTCTAGTTACTGTCATGTTGATGAAAGGTAGACGAATAGACCAGGATGATAAAAAAATGTCACTATGACACAAAAATCCCTAAAAACGTATTCATTTAAAATCATTTAGCTGTTTAATATTATCCCAAAATGGGTTATGTCAAACATCTAAATGATTTTATAAGCGAGAATGTCCCGAATTGAAAACATAACACTGATAATAAAAACGGAATAAAAAGGAAAAAATAAATGTAAGTCAGAAATAAAAAAAAAAAAACAGAAAAAAAAGAAGACAAATATGTCAAAATCTCTTTAGAAGTTAAAATTGATGTGATGTTTGCTAATTAATTTGACGAAATCAAATTTGAAATGACATCGTATGTTCTCTTGAAACTACTAATTTGCAAGATGGAAATTCTTTCTCAAAAGGTGTGTCAAAAAAGTATCGAGATTGATTGTGTTTACCAAGTTAGAAAGGAAGAATGAATGGAACGTTATTTTTGTTTCAGAATACAAGGTGTGTCAAAAATACCAAGTTTAAAGCTGTATTTACCAAGTTAGAAAGGAAGAATGAATGGAACTTTTTCCTTCCGAATACAAGGTGTGTCAAAAATTCCAAGTTTAAACCTGTATTTACAAAGATAGAAATGAATTGTTTTTTTTTCAAAAATACAAGGTGTGTCAAAAAGTACAAATAATCTTGATATTTTTGACACACTTTGTTTAATAGTGGAAACTCTTTGCATAATTCTGAAAATTGTCATCATATTTCTCTTAAATTTTTAAGATAAGGTGAGATAATTTGTATTATTTTGATTATTCGGACTATTGTCCTCACTTTTATTGTTATCTTATACACCGTTTTGGTCGATGTGCCATCCGACCTCCTTCAGCCCTCCCTATTACGTCATGAAGGCCCCCGATTTCGATAAGAACGTTCCCAAGTTCGAAGAGAATGTTCCCGAGTTCCAGATGTTTACTAAGTCCAACTAGAAATACTTGAAGAAGGCCGGAGCACACATCGGTCGAAACGTTGTGTAGATAATAATAAAGATTAGAACACTAGTCCCAATAATCCACATGATACAAATTGTCATCATATTACCCAAAACTATTTTGATGGTTTGCAAAAGATTCAAATATTCATCCGCCCTGTCGACTGGTGCAGTAGAATACACAGACTGCTCCATCTGCATATGGGTAAGACCTCCCTCAAAATGAGGCCATTTATTGGCTGAGGATGGCAACACATTGATGCTTAAGGACATACTCCTGGTTGCTGAGCGGTCCATGAAACACTCCAGTTTGGCCTTTGCTATGGTTTAATCGGGTGGCCTCGTAAAGCCCTAGTACCTATATGATTGCCCCGATCCCATTGCTCTTATTGCAAGCTCAACCCTTTTCATCATATATGCGCTAGAAAACAGTGGCTGAGCATGTATGGTGCAATGGTCATGAATACGATGAACGAGTTCAAATCCTGGACGAGGATTTCATAGTGTTCATACCTTTGGGAAAGTCTCCCTCAGCTATGGGTAAATAGTAGAGCAGAATGGGCTCTTTAACATTTGTTTGGCAACCCGTGTTTGAGAAACTAGTTAAAATGTGCTTAATTATGTTTATATAGAATCATGCTCGTGCGTAGAGGTTGAATAAATATTTATTTCAAAATTTAGATACTTGCACACGGTTAAGGACGCATTGATAAGACCCAACAAAATAATAGATGTAGACTTTGTGGTAATAGAGATGAGACTGTAAACCATATACTCTGCAAATGTAATAAACTAGCAGGAGTACAAAAATAGACACGATTGGGTTGGGAAGGTGATCCACTGGGAATTATGCAAAAAAAAAAAAATGTTGACCATACAACAAAATGGTATATGCATAAACCAGGATCTGTTCTTCAGAACGAAACGCATAAAATTCTCTGGGACTTTGAAATAAAAACGGATCACCTTATCCCAGCAAGAAGACCAAACATAGTGTTGATAAACAAAAAAGAAAGAACTTGTCAACTGGTGGATTTTGCAGTTCCAGCAGTTCAAAGGGTAAAGCTAAAGGAAAATGAAAAAATGGACAAATATCTGCACCTTGCCAGAGAACTGAAAAAGTTATGGAACATGAAAGTCAAAGTTATACCAATTGTAGTTGGTGCACTTGGAACGGTCCCAAAATGATTGGAAAAGGGTTTGGAAAGTTTGGAAATCAGAGGAAGAATTGAAACCATTCAGAACACTGCACTGCTGCAATCTGCCAGAATACTCAGAAGAGTCATGGAGACCTGAGGAGACTTGCTGTCACTCACTCCAGGGAAAGAGCATCACCTAACACTGATGTGAAAACTCAAAAGGAGTAAATAATAATATACCATCCAGACTGCACTGTTGCAATCTGCGAGAATACTCAGAAGAGTCCTGGAGACCTGTGGAGACTTGTTGTCACTCAGACTCCAGTGAAATACCATCAGCTAACGCTGAGTTGAAAAACTCAAAAGGAATGAAAATAATCTTATTATAATGGAGATTGTGTGTTTGTTTGTCTGAAGCCGAAACTATCACTACTCAAGTCACAATTCCCTTAGTTATTTACATCACATTCACCATGAATTTATTTTTATCTAAACCTCAATTATTGATAAAATTGTTTTATCTTATTAATACTTTTTGACTTTATCTACATTCTAATAACATGCAATTGTATTTATATATGCAACAAAATAGCGGGTTACAGTGTGAACAGGAAAGCTAATTTGCATATTGATATTAAAAGTTTAATTTTATTAAATATATGCGCTTAGTATTATTGATTTCTAATTGTTTGTTTTTTTCTTAATGAATATGTGCAAAAATCAAAATCTTAAAAGAAATCCTTTAATATAAAGAAAAACAGTAATTTTATTCTTTAAATTTAACTAAAGTTAAATTAGGAAAATTCAGCAATAAAAGGAGGGAGTGATGAAAAATGATGGAAGACTTAGTTTCAAAGTTGTTCTATTCTTCGATTATACCCCCTCTGTTTCAAATCATTTTATTTTGATTTTTATTTAGTTTCAAAAGTATTTCAAATTTAACATATTTCATTACATTAAAATTCAAATACTTGCACCCGGAGGGTGCATATATTTGCTAGTAATAATAATAATTCTATTTTTATTAACTCTTAAGTGTAGCCATTTTTTTTTTCTTTTTCGTTTCTCGAAATATTTTTTCTTGGTAAAGATTATTTTCAAAGTAGATACGTTAAGGTTAATAGTGACGGCTGCCTTCGACTGAACTAATGTCTTTATTCTTAATCTTCGTAAATAATCCATTTTTCATTGTCTGTGATTAACTTTCTACCCAGGAGATTTTCTTTGGGTTACGCTGTGATATTGGAGTCTTTCATGAACTTCACCTAATCCTTGTCAAATCTATGCGAGATGAGATGGTAATATAAATTACACACACGTCACTACCTTTTTTTTATTTATTTTAATATCACTTTCTTTTTCTCGTTCCTTTTTTTTCTTTCTCATTCTTCAAATTCGTTCGTTTTTCCTTTGTTATTTTTTCTTCAATTACCTTTCTTTACTTTTATTTTATTTTTCAATTTCCTTCTATCTTATTTCTTTCATCTTTCACTTTTGTTCTTTCATGCTTTCATCCTTAATATTTTTTCATCTCTCTTTCTTTTCTTATTCAATTTTTTATTTTCTTTCTTTTACTTTTCAATGTCCTTTTGTTTTATTTCTTTAATCTTTCATTTACGCTCTGTTCGCTATCATCCTTCAATTTCTTTCTTTTTTCCCCACACCCCTAAATTTCTTTCTTTCTATTTTATTTCATTTTTTCAATATCCTTTTTTTTTTCTTTCAATTTTTCTCTTTGGAATTTCTTTCATCTTTTAATTTCTTCTTTCTTCCTTTAATTCAATTCATCCATCACTTTCTTTCTTCCCATTCCCGACTTATTTTATTTATTTCTTTATTTCCTTTCTTTCTTTGTCCCTTCAATATCTTCTTTCTTTCATTTCAGTTTTCAATGTCATTCAGTTTTATATCTAGTATTTTCACTTACTTTTTCAATTTCTTTTTCAATTCTTCCTTTCTTTTTGTCGTTCATTTTTTCAATTTCTTTCTTTGTTATTCCTTCTTCCTTTATTTCTTTCTCTGTATTTTTATTTATTTTTCAATTTTCTTCTTTCTTATTTCATTTATCTTTCACTTTCTTTCTTTTATTCCTTCCCAATTGCCTTTCTTTCTCTTTTTCTTTCTTTGTATTTCTCTTTTTCTCATTCAACATTATATCGCTTTTGTTTTCTTTTTTATTTCTTTAATCTTTCACTTTTTTCCCCTCCTATTTCTTTTTCATCGTTCAACTTTATTCTAATTCTCGATTTTCTTTCTTTATTTCTTTCTCATCTGAATAACCATGATTTCTTGGTAAATCCTTGTTGTAATGCCCTTGTTATCACCGTACGCATCGAAGCTTTCTTTTGATATCTATTAGATACAGTATTTCTTTCTTTCTTTCTTTCTTTCTTTTTTTTTCTTTCCTTCTTCAATATCCTTTTTTCTTCTTTCTTTTATTTCTCAATATCCTGTTTCATTTCTTTCAACTTTAACTTTCTTTCTTTTACTTTTCCTTCTTCAATTTCTTTCTCTGTATTTTTATCTATTTTTCAATTTTCTTCTTTTACTTTCTTTATTTTCTTCCTTCCATCTCTTTTTCATCGTTCCCTTTCTTTTATTTAATTCTCGATTTTCTTTCCTTTTTTCTCTTTCTTTTGTATTTCTCTCTTTCTCATTCAATATTATGTCGCTTTTGTTTTAATTCAAATACTTATTTATATTCATGTTCCTTTTTTTTTCTCACCCTGCAATAACCATGAATTCCTTGCTAAATCCTTGTAGTAAAACCATTTGTTATCAACGTGTGCATCGAAGCTTTCTTCCCATCTCTATTAGATACAATATTGCGCAAAAACAAAACAACAAAAACCATTACGACAATTGATAGCAATTGATGATAATTAATGTAGTTTATGACAAGTTCGGACAATTTACGACCACTTAATATTTGGCAGGGTATCTATTAGCATCAAATGCGGTGGTTTATCTCTTGCGGCCCTGACCTTCTTTTTGATAACTATTTTCAGTTTTCTCATCATTTTTGAAGAAAATATCAATTGATAAATGATAGTGATTCAATTACACCATCGCGAAGTGACATTCCACAGTCATTATATGCTATAATTTGAACTTTTTTTCAAAATCAGACAACTACTTAGCCATTAGCAAAGGACTAATCGCAAAATAGAATATGAAATAAAGGAATGGAAAATTCTAAGAAATTTTATATTGTTTGGTATATCTGAAAATTTTCTATGTAGAAAGTATAACTTTTCTCTACAACTAGGGAAACTCTGACAGCAATAATCGAGGAATATAATCAATTCATATATATATGTGTTAGTTATTGAAGTTTCAGCAAAATTTGTGGGATAAATGCTCTCATTCGAAGGTGGAACATTGCTGTTGTGAGAAACGGTGAGTATTTGGAGAAGTAGGGATGTGATCCACAGAAGACCAGCTTCATTTTGATACCTGTCCTAAAGAATTTGCATTACTTTTTGACTCACCCTCATACAATTACATTAAAATACATTTTTTTCATATACTATGAGACACATGTGTCAACAGTCAAAGCACTAGGAAATGCAAATGCAGAAAACACCAAAACGTATATTTATTTTGATTTGTTTGGTTGTTTGGGGCAACCAGTGATCCAATTTTTAATTCACTCTTGTTTGTTTACATCCGGTTTTCCAGTCGAGAACTGATTAAAATTAGATGTCCACTTTTTAAAAAAATTTTTTTTAATAATTATATGTATGTAAATATTACAGCCTAATCACAGACCAGTTTACAGTATCTGCAATTCTGCTTTGGAATTCATTACAATGGTATCTGATAAATAGAAATTGTGGTGCTGATATAAATTCCAAAATCCAATTAAGATCATTTCTGGCAATTAATTTCAATGTAATTGTTCTAAAAATATGAAACTAAATACTTTTTGCTGAATCTCTTGCATTTCATAAAAGTATTGTGTACCAGGGGCCGGGTTAGCTCAGTCGGTAGAGCGTTCGGCTAGAAACCACGAGGTTCCTAGTTCGATACCGGTCCTCGCCCAACTCAGCGTATGAGTGCGGTAAAGTAAGGAGCTGATGGTAGGTGTGGCGCTCCACCTCAGATGCTAAAAACAATCTCCTTGGTCTAGCGCTATTGAAAAGGGGATAGACTCACTCGCTACTGGCTGATACCGACGTTAGGCCGCCCCGTCGACTTTACTTATTGTGTCAGTAAAAAAAAAAAAAAAAAAAAAAAAAAAGGTATTATCAGGAATGACATCTCCATACAGAAAGGAATCGGTATTTATAGACTGATGGTTAGTTACAAAGCCCTATTTTATTCCTGAAAAAAAAAGAAGAAAAAAACAAGTGAAAACTAGCGGGACCTGTAGATGTACCACAGTAACTAAGTAAAGTTTTCGAGGCGACCTAAAGTCGGTATCGACCAGACAGCGACGGATCTATCCCTTTTCACTAGCGCTTGACCAAAGTGATCATTTTGGCGTCTATGACGGAGCGCCACACCTACCATCAGCTCCTCACTTTACCGCACAGATCCCTATGCTACTCATGCGCTGAGTTGGTGAGGGCCGGTATCAAACCTGGAACCTGGTGTTTCCAAGTCGGTTGCTCTACCGACTGAATGATAATTAATTATAATGATAATTAATTACCCTTAGAATGATAATTTAATTATTACGTCGTTTTTAAATGTTTACTTAAGAGCTGTTGTAAAATTGTTCAATATTTAACTCTCTCTCACTCTGTCTTAAAAGGGGGGAGGGTAAAATATTTGCATTGATTTGCCGATAAAAATATGGGGGGGGGAGTTAAAATATATACATTAATCTTCCGACAAAAAAGTGACAAAAAACACGACGCGGAAAATATCTAAGTTGGGCCGGAAATTCGCCTGACAATGGCTCACTAAAACATAGCGTAAATTAAGGCAGGAGGCTGGGATGACATAGATCAAAATTACCAAAATATATTCCATATTCGCCATTTCAATATTACAAATAAAACAAAGAAATAACTGTTTTTCAATTCATTTCAATTTTATGTTGGGTATTCAACCGAGATGTTTCATTTTTAAAATTGGATGAAATAAAATGGGACAAATAAGAAATTTGCGATTAAGCGACACCAGAAAATCTGGATTTACATTTTTACATTGTATATTGTGCAGATGGGTGGCCTGATGTTGATATCAGCCAATCAGCGAGGGAGTCTATCCCCCTTTCACTAGCGCTTTCCAAGACCAAGGAGATTGTTTTGCATCTGAGGTGGAGAGCCACACCTACCATAAGCTCCTTACTTTACCGCACAGATCCCTGTGCTACTCATACCCTGAGTTGGCGAGGGTCGATATCGAACTAGGAACCTTGTGGTTTCTAGCCGAACGCTCTACTGAGTGAGCTACCGCTAAACGCATTAAGTTTTAGTGAACCCTTCGCAATGTAATAAACCCCTTTTAAACATAATACGTGTCTTTTCTTAATTCCTTTCTTATGACAGAATATCTGATAAATTTACAGATTGGAAAATATAACCCTAAACGGGTTGATGTGCCGTTAAATCCAATCAATCAATTACTCTTATCATTAAGTTTAGTCTTATTTCTCTGAATGTTTGAGATGAGGCTTGAAGATTAGTATTATTAGCGTTATTCGGACTATTGTCCTCATCTTCATTGTTATTTGTACAACGTTTCGGCCAATATACCCTCCGGTTCCCGAGTCCGACAAGAAATACCTGAAGAAGGCCGGTGGGTATATCGACTGAAACGTTGTACAAATAACAATGAAGATGGGGACAATAGTCCGAATAACGCTAATAATACTAAGTTTAGTCTTATTTTACAACTTTACAAATAATTCAAATTCGAGCGGATTCGTTACTAATGATGACATGTTTGCACTCGCTAATTAGTTTTGTATCACTTTCAAGATAAATTATATATATATATATATATATATATATATATATATATATATATATATCAAGATGAATTTCGTTAAGTTGAAAAAAAAAAAAGATGAAAAAAAAAAGAAATTTTTTTTTCAATCGACATAGCCAATTATTAATTGATTGGTTTCATCATTTTTATAATTTTTCATAAATTTATTTTTTTTATTTATACATTTATTTATTTATTTTATTTTTTAATCCAATGTTATAAATCATTCAGTTGTCAGTCATGTATGCCTCATCAATACATCTTACCTTCAGCTTGAATTACTTGCGTGCTGACATTCCCTTTCTTTTCCCGTCGATAAGCATATTCACCAATTAATTAGAGTTTGCATCAAAATATAAACTAGAAGATGAGGAAGGCTTCAAAATTGTGTATAGAATTATTTGTTTCTTGGATCTTGGTGTAAAATTTAATTGTTTGTTCAATAAATATTCAACAACTATATGGAGAATGATTATATATAATCAGATATGAAGTTTGAATGAGAATTACTTACAGTGGAAGTATACGAATTTATATTAAAAAAAACACATTGAGTTGGTTGGTTGGTTGGTATTTAGTGGAATATCAACATTCGTGAATTATTTAATGTCAAATACCATAAGTAGAGCTCAATGTGCCTAATACCAGTGAATGGAAGGACAGAGCAAGATATTCAGTAAATGAAGGAAAAAAACTCTAAACTTCCTTCATTACAATAATTTATTTCAACCGTATTACTACGGCATCTTCAGGTGATCACAAGAACATGACTCTTACTGAGAATTTCCCAAAGTAACATCACTTTTAAATCTATCAATTTGGAGAGGGGAGGGTTGGTGTCTTAGTTTGAAATGGGTAGGATTAGTTTCTTTGAATGAGGCGAAAGAAACTAATCCTGCCCATTCCAAAATAAGACACCAACCCTCCCCTCTCCAAATTTATAGATTTAAAAGTTATGTTACTTTGGGAAATTCTCAGTAAGAGTCATGTTCTTGTGATTACCTGAAGATGCCGTAGTAATACGGTTGAAATAAATTATTATAATGTGAAAGTTTACGATTACTACTACTATTATCTTTATTTGCCAATAGGTATGTGAGGATGTTTGAGTTTATCATTTGATGCACGTAGATTTTCTTTCTTCCTCCTGTGATATTTATTTTAGTCTGTATATGGAGTAAATTTTACTCACTCTGTGTGTGTACGCGTATATTGATAAACTAGTCGAAATAATTTTCATTACCATCACATTTATGAATAAATTGGTAGAAATAAGTTTCATTAAATTCATGTCAAATCCCCCCCTCTCTCTCTCTCTCTCTCTCTCTCTCTCTCTCATATATATAATATATATATATATATATAATATTATATATATATATAAATATATAAAGATAAATCTAAATGAGTCAGAAGAACCTACTAAAAGTTTCGCTTAATGCTCTTCAGGGCTAAGATCTGACTATTATGATGTTTGGTAGTTATATTTTAACAAACTATTTGCTGGGTTTTTTCTCACCGCGAGGATTTACCAACAAGTTTGGTATATTATATATATATATATATATATATTATTATATATATATATATATATATATATATATATATAATGGCTGTAAACTCGTGTTCGAGTAAGACCATTTCTTTGTTTTCTTTAATCATCAGAGTTGGGTGCTCACAATATATATATATATATATATATATATATATATACATGATTTTTAAAAAGATCATTGGTTTACTACGCTTTCAATCTATCTATCTATCTATCTATCTATCTATATATATATATATATATATATATATATATATATATATATATATATATATACTATTAATATTATTGTTAGATGGAAAATAAAGGGTCTACCATGGTTTCAATCCAAAAATGATCTCCTCAGGATATCACTCTACATTAACCAAGTTGATGTAATTCCTCTGTTAAAATTGAATATATTTATCGGATGATAACGGTTGAACGCTACGTTATTTTACTCTCAATCTTTTGGATTATTTACTGACGACACTGCGACGGGAATGTTAAAGCGGCATATATATAATATATATATATATATATATATATATATATATATATATATATATATATATAGCGTATGAGTAGCACAGGGATATGTGCAGTAAAGTGAGGAACAGATGGTAGGTGTGGCGCCCCACCCCAGACGCTAAAATAATCTCCTTGGTCTAGCACTATTGAAAAGGGAATAGACTCCCTCGCTGATTGGCTGATACCGATATTAGGCCGTCCCGACGACTTTTTATATATATATGGTGAGCGACCAGTTTCTCTTTCGTGTTTTTCTATAGCCACATTATAGCGGTAACAGTTTCCTTGGAAAGTCCTTGTTCCATCTTTCCGCTGTGCATGCAATCATATATATATATATATATATTATATATATATATATATATATATATATGATTCATTGAAGTAATATAAGAACAAGTTAACCCTTACATTCCCTGATTAGATTTGTGAGTAGTGTTAAGTTATTGACAGTGCAAAATATAAATCTTTAAATTTTGATCAGTCGATAGCAATCTCATTTTGTTTTTAATCATGTTCCTTCTTAAGAATGCTTGAACCCATCTGTACTTTATTTTAAAATGGCAGATATAATTTTTCACCAGGGAAATCCTCTACAAAAATGAATAATCTCAAAAGTATGCTGAATCCTCGAAAACTCATGAAACTTCATTTTTATTAATAAGCTTCATGGTGTAATAGTTGATAATCTCGTAAGAAACTAACTTAGTGACCCGAGTTCGCATCTTGGTCGGGCTCGTTTATTAATTTTTTGCTTGGTATACATTATTGGGCATCTTCCTTCTTTTTCTATCTTTTCACATCAACTTTTAAAAGAATAAAACAATAACAAGAGGTAGAGAGAAACGCACCGGTAGATGATTAAGTATCACTAAACGTTTCCCTCATAAACAGGATGTTTGGGATAAATTTGAGTTTCATAAGGAAAAAGAAAAGTGCTTGGTAACTACAAAATTTAATGGATTGTAAAGAAATTCAATAGGCACGGAAATTACACTACTGTCAACAAGTTTCACTCAAAATAACCGCCATTAGCGTCAATCACAGCCTCAATCCTGCTATGATTGGTGTCTTTCTCAATAGCGCCCATACATAATAATCCATGGGGTTAAGATCTGGGGAGTTCGGAGACTAAACATTGGGATTGGTCTAGTCATAAAACTTCGCCGACAACTATTTGTTTACTTTTCTCAGATGTGTGGCAGGGGGTCGAATCCTGCTGCCATACATATGGCCTACCATTAACTATCCTTGTTATCCAGAGATTGACTACAGTGTTTAACAATTCCACGTAGGCATCTGAATTCAATCTGATGCCCTCTCTGAAAAAATGTGTGTAAAGAATAATACAATAACAACAGAGACAAAAATAACAATAACAAAAGAGAATATTTACACAGAACAGGATAACCCCGTGGATTGAATAAAGAGTTAGGTTCAAAGTTCCGTGAAGGCTCCAGATTACGACAAGAAGGTTCCCGAGTTCGAAAAGAATGTTCCCGGGTACGTGAAGGATCCCGAGTTCGAGAAACCCCTGAGTTCGACAAGAAATACCAGAAGAAGGCCAGAGGGCACATCGACCTAAATCTTGCACAGATAACAGTAACAGTAAAGATGAAGACTGTTGGAATATTTTTGCATATAAGGTGTGCTCTAGTTCCGCGCCTAGATTTATAGACTAGGCGAGAATATGTGGTCTATTCCTTAGCCAATCGCTGGCCATACTGCGTGGCTGATACATTACTTAAGCACTGATTCTTTCTCAGTATACTCGCGACCATCGACGAAGGAACATAGGATTCTCTACCTGAGAGGATTACCAAAGGATTCGGTATCGGAGGACTCTTTACTTACAATCAACTAGCCAAGGATGGCCATTAAAATCTTAATAGTCCGAATAATCCAAATAATACTAATTATCAAGCCACATCTAAAAAATCAAGAGAAATACTTTACACAGAATATGTACAATATCAATCTCAGTGGGTCATTTAATGCCGATAAAGTTTTGAAATAAATAAATTCTTAATGGATAATACATTTTTTTTATAAATACATTTTTCTATTTAACCCATAGATGGGAACTTAACAGGTACTACCACTCCGGGTCAGAGTGGACCAGTGAGCAATGGTGATGAAGGGGTGCCCCACATTCCCCAAACCTCCAAAACTGGAACCTCACCATCAGATAAAGTTTAGCGTCATTCCCAGGACATGTAGACCCGCAGCAACCGCCTTCTAGCATTTTAATAGTATCATCTAATTATGAGGTGCATATGATTTGATCTTTTCTTTGCTTCATATTTTTTCTCCATGTGAAAGTTTATATTCTGTAATTACACACTATAAGTTCGGGGATTTTTTGTTAATACTTTCAGAGTTTAGAAATAAAAATGAATATATATATATATATATATATATATATATATATATATATATATATATAGAGAGAGAGAGAGAGAGAGAGAGAGAGAGAGAGAGAGAGAGCGAGAGTTATATATAGATAGAGTTTAAACGTCATTCTCAGTACATGTAGACCCTCAGCCACTGCCTTCTAGCACTCATATGATAAAAAGGGGTTGGGGCTTGCCATAAGAGCAATAGGGTTGGGGCATTGATTTTACGTTAATGATTTTTGAAAAGACATAAATCCTTTTATCCTCAAGTTATGAGTAAATATTAGGAAACATTGAACTTTTTAGTTTTGGTAGGGTAACCAATCAAAGAGAAGGAAAACTGAATTCGGTATTATTCTCAAAATCACTAATTTCCTCCTTTCTTTGCTTTTTGTTTGTTTGTTTGTTTATTTGTTTGTTTGTTTTATGGTGGTTTTCTGCTTTGCTTTCTTTTTGGGGGCGGGGTATTTTCTTTTGTTTTTTTTTTCAAATCTTTTGTTTATATTTGGAATCTTATTCTAAAAAATATAACTCGTAACTAGTTTGAAACTTAATTCTATTTTTAAAGGCTGTTTCTTTTTTGGTTCTGTTACCTCCTTATGAAGACCTTTAAAGGGATACCACAAATTGATTGATTCTTTTAATCATTGAATTATTTCATTTAATGAGTAAAGATTTAAAACTATTTTTTTATCTTTCTTTATTATAAACAAGTTAAAGTGTATGCGAGATTGTGATTTAGCCAATTAAGAATGAGGTGCTAATTTATTCAATTACAAAACAACTAAATCAATGTAAGCTTGACAGGATTCCTTTTGTGTTGTCAAAGTCAATCAGTCAGTTGTTATCCATTGGGGTAACTCTATTGATTCAGCATTATCAATATATCCTTCGATTGTGTCATAAAGAAATCTTTCTAGCTGCCCTGATGATTTAGGACATTTTGGACACCTATGGATCACATATGTTGCAATATGGGTATATTCCTGACTGGTGTGAGCTAGAACTGCTAATGGAAGGAGGAGGAATAAATAACAAAGGCTTAAAAAATAGTGATGACCCAAAAGAGGAGAGCGATGGTTTTGACCGTAGCGTGACCCCGAACGAAGAATTGAGGGGCAAGCGGAAGTCGGGTGTTGACCGGAAGTCGGGTGTTGACCGGAAGTCACGTGGTGACGTGGGGGAAGGAAGAAAGGGTTCGTCCTCTTTTTTTTGCCTGCGGATATCGTAGGGTACGGACCTGACATTGGGTCCTCCATGAGAGCCCAGTAATTTAGTAGTGTTCTCTCTCTCTCGTTCTCTCTGCCTCCCCTCCTCCCTGGTAGAAGCCACTAGACGAGCACGTTAATAAAGGCTGGGAGTTGTGACGACATGTTTCTCGTGTTATGATTTTTTATCGGAGTTTTAGTACCGTGAGTATTGCAACGTAACACATACACTCTGCTACTGGTATTACAGACAATATATTTCAAGAGATCTTGATATGATACATTCAGTGGTTCCAGAATAATTTCATGTTTTGGTGGATGGTGCATACAGATACCGCAGGTATATCCGCACAACCAGCAGATAATCTGGTGTCGCTTATTCGCAAATTTCTTATTTGTCCTATTTCATTTCACCCAATTTTAAAAATGGAACATTCGAAATGGTCTTGCCTCACTTAAATGCCCAACTTAAAATTGAAATGAATTGAAAAAAAGAGAAGTTACATGTTTGTTTTATTTGCAATATTAACGGATGATGGCACCGGTTGTCGACGCAGAGCATCACCAAGCCAGCAAGATGTTTCGCAAAAAGAGCCTGCTGGAGGGAGTAGATTCCCTTGTTTTTGGTTACCTACAACCCAGGACTGCTATATGCTCATTAGTGAGGGGATGGGCACCAGCAAAAAAAAAAATTGCATTGTCCTGGGAAAATGCCATGAAATTGCTCGTCATCACATCATGATGGCCCAATGGGTTATGGGAGATGGAGTTAGAAATATGTTGTATCACGAGGTGGAATGGTGTCCTTAACACATTTATTAAGCCCCAGCATTCGGTGCTAAACGGATACATATAAACATAGAAAAAAATAAAGTACAAACAATTAACAAGACAAACTCAGGTAATTTATGAGGAAGTGTGTCCCGGTCCCCTGCCTCGGAAATTGCTGCCCGGTGAATTTTAAAATAACGACCCCAAGCTTCGGCGCCACATCCGTGTTACTTGAAAGAAAACAACCAACTTAGGGCGTAAAATGTATTTTAGGGCGGGGGGTCTCTTTTTGTCATAATTCCTGTTTATTTATAGAAATTTGTCGTAATTCGTGTTTATTTATCGTAATTTGTCGTAATTCTGGTTTATTTATCGTAATTTGTGTTTATTTATCGTAATAAAAGAAAATCTTAGTATTTAATAGATAGATAGATAGATAGATAGATATGAAGATGGATAGTTTCGAATAGACTGAGATAGATAGATAGATAAACAATAGGTAACACCTATTTTACCCCGTGAAATTTACCTCCCCCCTATATTTAACACAATGAAACTTGCAGAGGCTTGGGGTCGTTATTTTAAAATTCACCGGGCAGCAATTTCGGAGGCAGGGGACCGGGAAGCGCTTCCTCATAAATTACCCAAACTCAATCTAAAAGAGGAGGGTCAGTTCAGTATATTATTCAGCGAGTTAATCTACTTTAATAGGAAGCTATTTTATGGCTATGAGCCAGTTCATCGGGTAGAGTGCTAAGGGGGTGTTAGCTACTCTAGAGCAAAATAACTAAACTGCAAATAATGAAAATAAATAAATAAACCCCGGTGTGTACGATTCTCAATTGTAAATTGACTAGCCCTCGCAGGAATTAATTTGCTACCTCTAATCAGGTAATGTGTCACGTGTGTCGTATGCGTAATGCGTTGTGCATATCAGGTGTAATGTTATAGAAAGTCTTCTGTGTAGATTTTCAGTGGGTAAGTTTTAAAAGTACTTCCGCATGTGTAGTAGTTATTCGGTAATGATGTGCCGAATAATACGCCCTCTCCGTTAGATTAATTCACGAAATTACCCGCTTCAATATTGGATGATTTAAAGTGCGGAATTAATCTTATAGATTTATTGATTGTGTGCAGACAGTCGACTTTGTGAAGAAAGTAACTTTACTGTTACATTATAGAGAAATACTGTCAAGACTGAAAATGGTTAAAGCAGCTTATTTCCTACTGCCACAATTGTAAGATGAATTATAGTAGAATGGCTTTCAGTAGGAAACGCTAATTAGAGTAGACCCCTTTTTCATGAATAAAAGAATTAATATAATCTTATAATACTGTTAAAACTGGTTCAGGAATCATTTAAAATATTACTAAAATCAATATATACTTATTATTATATTAAAGCTGAGTGAATCAATGATTGTTTGCAAAAGGCTTTTTTCCTATTGAGTCTAATGACCCAAAATACATTCCAAAATATTCTTTAATTTTGGGATTAAGTTATGTTTTTAAAAATTCCGTTTTATTTGATTCTAATTTGGAATTAGATTAAAAACTCACATTCTGCCTGTCATTTTCCTCCTCTCTCTATATATATCTTGATTAACTACTCCTTATATATGTGAGAATACAGAGAGATATTGGAAAATGTCAGCGGTAGATTGAACTAACCACTTTATTCGTATGTTAATTTTCAGCCGCTGAAAAGGGTATTTTTAAAAATAATTAATTGCAAATTTTAGCAAAATGATTTTAATGTTTTTTTAGATTTTTATTTATTTTATTCTACGGTCGTATTTATCTTTTTAATCTAATTCGTTTTGCAAACTTACTTTCTTCCTTATCACAATTATCTACCGAGCGCTCAATAGGTGACCCAATGGGTCACATGTTTCCAGGTATATATATATATATATATATATATATTATATATATATATATATATAGGTCAGGAGGTTGATTTAGAAGGCTATCACAATGCAGGTGTAAAGAAAAAAAATAATAATACGGTAAAAATTGTGTTGTGTGCTAACCAGTATTTAATTCTTAAAAAGAATAATAATTTAAAAGAATTAAATACAGGTTAACACACAACACCATTGTCACCGTATTAATATTTTTTTCTTTACACCTGCATTATGATAGCCTTCTAAATCAACCTCCTAACCAATATATACACAATGCTTCAAGCAAAAACTCTCATATATATATATATATATATATATATATATATATATATATATATATATAAAGTAAAGTCGGTGAGGTGCCTATAGTCGGTATCAGCCAATCAGCAAGCGATGGAACGTTGCTATTGAGAGGAACGGCAACTCTATGAAAAGTGGGCTGTGCTCTATATAGAACCGGGTTCAATTTCATTCATGGTACATGTTCCTGTGTTGGTAATTATGAGTAAGTAAGTAAAGTTGTCGGGGTGGCCTAAAGTCGGTATCAACCAATCAGCGAGGGAGTCTAATTCCATTTCACTGGCGCTAGACCAAGGAGATTGTTTTTGCGTCTGAGGTGGTGCGACGCACCTACTTTACCGCACAGATTGCTATGTTACTCATACGCCGAGTTGGCGAGGGCCGGTATCAAACTAGGATCCTTGTGGTTTCTAGCCTTAAATGTTTTATATAATGATAAGTATTTCTCAATATCATCGATAGGGCATGTACAGTTATAAGGTAACGAAGTCATGAAGCCAACAGGACTTGGTAACTGACCTAAAGACCGACCAGTAGCGATGTCTAATAGGGTCGGATGCTGAGTCATGAAAAATCTATGCCTGACCTGATGATGATGATGATGATGAGGATGATGATGATGATGATGATATAACTTTAAATTCAGCGGCTCGTGTACAATGCGTAGCGCAGCGCAAGTAATTGCTATAATATATATATATATATATATATATATATATATATATATATATATATATATATATATAAATATATTATATATATATATATATATATATATACAAATTGCTATATTATATAATTGCTATATATATATAATATATATATATATATATATATATATATACATATATACATATATATATATATTATATATACATGTTATATATATATATATATTGTATATATATATATATATATATATATATATATATATATATTATAGCTATATTATGTATATATACATGTTACAGAATTCTGCCCAGTTGAATCCACTCGACTGCCGGGCATTTTTATTGAACCCAAAATATTCATATATTAAACTAGTTTTTTTTGTTTGTTTGTTTAAAGAAACAAACACTCCACATAGAATAATAGGATTTAGTGTTAAATGAAGTTTACACGACGGATAACAATAAACTTTGTTTCATTGCAAGTTTTTCATTATTAAAAAAATACACTAGAAAGCAATTTACATAAGCGGGAGAATAGAAAATTGCTCATTGTTGCACGATGGGATTCATTGGTAGATGAAAAGCGGGTAATGTGTTTTTATTAGCATCTATACTGCTATGAAATACGGTAAGATGAGTACGAACAAAGAAAAAGGAAAAGGGAGGAGTGAGAGATAGTGGGGGATGGGTGAAGGAAAGTAAGATATATTTAGAGACAGAAAGAAAGGACAAAAGAAAGAAAAAAAAGTAAGGAGAGAATCAGAGAGAGAGAGAGAGAGAGAGAGAGAGAGAGAGAGAGAGAGGGAGAGAGAGAGGGAGAGAGAAAGATACAGAGAGACAGAGAGAGACAGAGAGAGAGGGAGAGAGATAGAGAGACAGAGAAAAAGACAGAGACAGACAGAGAGACAGAGCGAGAGAGAGACAAATACATAAATTAAATAAGGAACAAAAGAAATAGAGGAAAGTAAAGAGTTCAAAAGGAGAGAATCAAAGAGAGAGAGAGAGACAGAGAGAGAGAGAGAGACAGAGACAGACAGACAGATACAGATACAGATACAGAGACAGACAGAGAGAGAGAAAGAGAGAGAGAGAG
>CM042157.1:22728874-22736374 GCA_023376005.1 Doryteuthis pealeii
TAATTTGCTTGAAGCATTGTGTATATATTGGTTTGGAGGTTGATTTAGAAGGCTATCACAATGCAGGTGTAAAGAAAAATAATAATACGGTAACAATGATGTTGTGTGTTAACTTGTATTTAATTCTTGAATTTTCGAGATAAAATCTCTTTTTCAAAAGATAACTGGAACTGAAGCAGTCTAGTTATTATTTTTCTTTACACGTGCATTGTGATAGCCTTCTAAATCAACCTCCTAACCAATATATATATATATATATATATATATATATATATATATATCTTATTATAATGGAGATTGTGTGTTTTTCTGTCTGTAACCGAAACTATATTCCTACTCAAGTCACAATTCTCTTAGTTATTGACATCACATTCTCCATGGTTTTATTTCTATCTAAACCTCAATTATTAATAAAATTGTCTTACATTATTAATACTATTAACTATGTCTAAATACTGACAACATGCAATTATATTTATATATACAACAAAATAGCGGTTTACAGTGTGAACAGGAAGGCTAATTTGCATATTAATATTAAAAAATCGAATTTAATGAATATGTGCTTAGTATTATTGATTTCTAACTGTTTGGTTTTATTTTAATGAATATAAGCAAAAATCTCTTCAATGAATCTTAAATGAAATCCATTAACAAGAAAAATAACTGTCATTTTATTCTTTACTTCCTCTTATAACTAAATACTTAAATTAGAAAAAATAACAATGAAAGACGAGAGTGATGGAAGAGTAAGTTTCAGTTGTTCCATTTTTTATTATACTCCCTCTTTTTCAAATCTTTTTATCTGTATTCTTATTTAGTTTCATTAGCCTTTCTAATTTAATACAATATTTTATTACATTAAAACTTAAATACTTGCACCCGGAGGGTGCATATATTTGCTAGTATATATAATATATACAAGATGGGGTATTTATGTAACACATTAATGCATTAGTATTCATTCAAAGACGATAACCATCACACCGAATTGTAGGTATTATAAACAGGTGGATAAGAGCAGTCTGTAATTCGTCGTCCATCTCAGTATCATCCTTTTGGACCATTTTGGCTTATGTAAGCTAATTTCACTTAAAAGTGGCTGTCAGATTAGTCGACCATCAATACGATGCCATTAAGATCAATACTTGGTAAGTTCAAATTGATAATATATCAGGACGTAGCAGCTTGAATAATTTGAGCATCGAATCCGCTTGAAATATTGCATGGAATTAATTAGCGGAAAGTAATCTTATGACAGATTTTTAATCTACGGCTAAAAGAAATTCTTCCTAAGAAGATCAACGAATCAAGCGAGGCATTGACAAAAGTGATTGAAATTCCTCAATATTCCTCCATTAATTGTTTTAATGTGATCGATAATAGCAAATTATCGATTGGTAAAGATGGAAATCGCTTAAAAAAAAGAAAAGAAAGAAAATAGCAATAATTTTAAAACGCTTTGTTCCTTGACACATTTTCTTATTCAGGAAGTGGGAGACATATTTTAAAATATGCTATGGGTAAATAGTAGGATAGACGGGGCTCGTTAACGTTGATTAGGCATCTGGTTTAGAAGAAAGAAAACTGAATTTAAACCTGTTTAACTTAAGTAAATAACACTGTGTTCCATTCTTCTCGGCTTGGTATATATATATATATTATATATATATATATATATATATATATATATATATATATATATGAAGTAAATAATTTATATATATGAAATAATAATAATAATAATAATAATAATATATATAATATATATATATATATATATATATATATGTATATATATATATATATATATATATGAAGTAAATAATTATCATACACTTTTTGAGTTTTTATTATGGATTATAATGCTTCTGTTTTTTTTAAATAAAATTTATTTTATTTTTAACACAGAATACGCATTTAAAAACAAACTCCAGCATCGAAAACCAGCATTCGTTTGTATCCCTTCTTCTAAGGGTTATTTTTTCCTTCTGTCCTTCATATGTTGCGCTTGATGAAGATCGCTCTATTAAAAAGGTCAAAACAGATTCTATCAGCAAACTATTAACATCATTTGTTTTTTCTAAAAATGTTAAATTCATATATATATATATATATATATATATGTTTGGTTAAACTCTGCGGACAATTCTTGTCAGACGAGTTTTTATTCGAGCCTTTCTAACTGCCTGGCCATCTTTTTAATATCCGGGTGTAATTGTTGTAGCAATCCACCAAAGGTTTTTTCTCGAGCTCTTTCTATACGACTTTGTGCTAAAACGAAACCTGTGAGTCCCTCCTACCACTAATTCCAGCTGCTACTACTTGTTTTAAAAGCGATATAACGGAAACATCCCAACTGTTACACATCTGAACATGGCACAAAGTGATGCAGAAAGAGCTCGTGAAAAAAACCTTTGATGGATTGCTACACAAATTCGACACTGATATTAAAAAGATGGCCAGACAGAAAGGATCGAACAAAAACTCGTCCGACAAGAATTGTCCGTAGACTTTAGCAAAACTTCTTTAAAAGAAAGAATGCTGCCAATATATATATATATTATATATATATATATATATATATATATATATATATATATATATATATATATATTGGTTATTAATAATTTTATTCATACTAATATTATTATTGTTATCAATTATTGTTATTAATTATTATTTGCTCTTTTTGAGTTTTCACATCAGCATTAGCTGATGGTCTTTCACTGGAGTCTGAGGGACAGCAAGTCCCCTCAGGTCTCCAGGACTCATCTGAGTATTCTGGCAGATTGCAGCAGTGCAGTGTTCTGAATGGTTTCAATCCTTCCTTTGATATCCAAACATTCCAATCCTTTTGGGACTGTTCCAAGTGCACCAACTACAATTGGTATCACTTTTACTTTCATATTCCATAACTTTTTCAGTTCTCTGGCAAGGTGCAGATATTTGTCCATTTTTTCATTTTCCTTTAGCTTTACCCTGTGATCTGCTGGCACTGCAAAATCCACCAGTTGACAAGTTCTTTCTTTTTTGTTTATCAACACTATGTTTGGTCTTCTTGCTGGGATAAGGTGATCCGTTTTTATTTCAAAGTCCCAGAGAAATTTATGCGTTTCGTTCTCAAGAACAGATTCTGATTTATGCATATACCTTTTTGTTGTATAGTCAAAATTTAATTTTTTTGCATAAATTATTATTATTATTATTATTATTATTATTATTATTATTATTATTATTATTATTATTATTATTATAAAATCCCTTCTATATAAATAATAACTGTTAACAATAATAATAGTAGTATAAAAAAATAATAACTAATATTTATGTTATCTGGATATATATATATATATATACAAAAATTCTCTCTATTGAGTCACTTCAGCATGTGAGAATCAATTCTTGTTTGATTTTAACGTATTTTTGAATCAATGATTTTCTTTATAAAATGTATTTTCTTTCTTTTTTTATGATTTCACCACTGGAAAATCCTATTTTATTTTCCTTGACATTCTCTTAGATTTTCTTAATCTTTTGAAACAATTTCCAATAGTCACTTCCCCAATCCCTGTCTTTACGCCTCTTTTATTTTTGCAGTCACGTTTTTCAAACGAAATACATCTCCCCCCCCTTTTTCTCAACGTGGTGTTATCAAAGGATCTTTGGTATTTAGCCATTGTTATTATTCTTGCCTTTTTTGTATTTTGTATTCTTAGTAAAACTTTGGATATTTTTTAAATCCCATTCTATTTGGATTACACCACGCAAATTCATTGGGCATTCTTTGAAAATCTTGTTTTCTTTTCTTTTTTTCCTGTTGTATCATTTTTTCTGCATATTTCATCAGATGACGAAAGCCATGCTTTAACTAGGACAGCTTTATACAAACTAATACAATGTACCTTAGAATAGACAGCAGCTGTGTTCTTTGCTAACTACAGTAAGAGGAGCAAAAAGAATAATGAAAATACAAGTGTTATTCAATAATTAAAGGAAATCTTTTAGAAAAAGCAATATATATATATATATATATATATATATATATATATATATATATATATATATATAGTATGAACAAAATGTAATAAGACAATCAGGAATATTTCTTATATGTTATTTCTTCTCAACTAGTTTCGACCTTAAGTCATCGTCAGGAGAAAATTTCTTATTTGAAGAAATTGTTTATAGATTTTTTGAAAGGGAGCATTATAGAAGAACTATAAAAATTGAAGTGTTTTTGAGGGTTTGACATGCTATTAAAATCCGGGTAGAAGAGTGTGTTAGTAGTAGCATGTCCATTTGTTCCGTGAATAACCTCTATGAGGTGGGTTATTTTTTTAATGCTCTTATATATGTAAGGGAGGGTTCATGGAAGTTGTGTGTATGACTATATGTGTATACATATGAATGTATGTGTGTGTTTACATATATGTGTGTGAATGTGAGTGAGTATGTATCTCGGTACTGTGCGCGTGACTTCTAGATTTTTAATTGGGTCAAAACTGGCAATGAATATATATATATATATATATATATATATATATATATATATATGTAGAATTAAACAAAAAGCCCGTCTCCTGTTTAACAATTTTATTTATGATCTTTTCAAACTTTTTAACATTTGGTTGGAATCCGTAGATTAGTCCACCGAAGTTCGTATCCCGAGTACTTTCCGCACTTCGAAGTGCCATCATCAGAGGTGATGTGTTTATGTTCCAGTTATTTTTTTCAAGTTAGCATATCAAGGGGTGGAAGGAGGAAATTGATAATGTTAAAAAGTCGGCCAGAAAGCTTGAAAAGATCATAAATAAAATTGTTAAACATGAGACGTGCCTTTTGTTTAATTCTACATGTATAAATGAAAGAATGCTGCCCAAATACACACACACACAAACACACACACACACACACACACACACACACATATATATATATATATATATATATATATATATATATATTCCATACTGGTAGCCTACCCAGGCTAGGGAGCCCAGTTAACCATACTATTTAATCCATAGCTGGTGGCAGAAGAGTTGGATTCCTGATTTCATAGTGTAATAGTATAATTTCCAATTCAATTCAATACTTATTAGTACCGTCACCACTTAAACTGATTATTGCATCTTCTAGAGAAATGCAATAATCAAATGCTAATACTAAGTACTCCCAATTATCTATTTGTATTGAATTATACAATCTATAAATAGTATGCAGCTCTGCGTTCTGCTTAATTCCTCATCTTTATTGTTATCTGTACAACGTTTCGACCGATGTGCCCTCCGGCCTTCTTCAGGTATTTCTTATCGGACTCGCAAACCTTCTTGGACTCTGGAACCTTCTTTATAAGAAGGTTCCCGAGTCCGACAAGAAATACCCGAAGACCCTAGCACTTATATGATTTCCCCAACCCTATTGCCCTTATGGCAAGCCCCAACCCCTTTTTATCATATGGGTGCTAGAAGGCGGTGGCTGCGGGTCTACATGTCCTGGGAATGACGTTAAACTCTATCTGATGGTGAGGTTCCAGTTTTGGAGGTTTGGGGAATATGAGGCACCCCATTCATCACCATTGCTCCCTGGTCCACTCTGACTCGGAGTGGTAGTACTTGTTAGGGTCCCATTTATGGGTTAAATAGAAAAATGTATTTATAAAAAAATTGTATTATCCATTAAGAATTGATTTCAAAACTTTATCGGCATTAAATGACCCACCAAGGTTGATATGCCGTAAAACAAAACAAACCAAACAAACCAAATACACGAAGAAGGCCGCAGGGCACATCGACCAAAACGTTATACAGATAACAATGAAGATGAGGACAATAGTCCGAATAACGCAGATAATACTAAATTGATTACCTATCAATAAGGAATAAAACAAAAACGTCTTCGGCATAAAATAACCCAATGAGTTGACATGCCGTAAAACCCAACCAACCAAACTTTTCTTTCTCGGTTCAAGTGTTCCTAAAATCAGTTTAGTCCGGTCATAGGCCGGGTACTTTAGTTAGTGTGGTTATAAATCTTTTACGTTTATCAATTTATCATTGGGAGTGTTTAAAATCACTTAACATTTTAAAAATCACCTTCTCTAATTCTCATGACTTTACGTGTTCTCTCGTCGGTTAGTTCTATTGTCTGTAGGGATTTATGTCTTAAATGTTAGTTTAAAGGATTATTGGACTTAATCCCTATCCTTTGTGTCAGTCCAGTTAGTTACGTTGGAGGCTTAGTCGAACATCAGTCGACGATGAACGCAGAGGACATCTGCGGCGATGGCTTTTGTGATCAGATTTAGATAAAGGATGATATTTTGGTAGTGTTCTCACGAACGGCCTCTTCGTACATCTCCAAGGGAAGAGCCAGGAACGGGGGACAGGGAAAGAAAGAGATGGGATGAGGAGAAAATAAATGTGAAAATAAATAATGTGATTAAGATGAAAATAACAATGTAAAAAAAATATTCTTTTGTAAAAGGAAGAATATACGAAAAGGAAAAAGAAAAAAAGAAAGAAAAAGAATAAACGAAGAGGAAACCAAAGTCATTTGTATTAGATAAGAATACTTGAAATCATATAATTCCGTGCAAATTAATTGTATCAGATAGGAATACTTGAAATCATACAATTCCGTGCAAATACTTGAAATCATACAATTCTGTGCAAATTAATTGTATCAGATAGGAATACTTGAAATCATACAATTCTGTTCAAATTAATTGTATCATATAGGAATACTTGAAATCATACAATTCTGTGCAAATTAATTGTATCAGATAGGAATACTTGAAACCATACAATTCTGTGCAAATTAATTTTATCAGATAGGAATACTTGAAATCATACAATTCTGTGTAAATTATTCGTATTGGATAGGAATACTTGAAATCATAAAATTCTGTGTAAATTATTCGTATCAGATAGGAATACTTGAAATCATACAATTCTGTGCAAATTAATTGTATCAGATAGGAATACTTGAAACCATACAATTCTGTGCAAATTATTCGTATTAGATAGGAATACTTGAAATCATACAATTATGTGCAAATTAATTGTATCAGATAGGAATACTTGAAATCATACAATTATGTGCAAATTAATTGTATCAGATAGGAATACTTGAAATCATACAATTCTGTGCAAATTAATTGTATCAGATAGGAATACTTGAAATCATATAATTCTGTGCAAATTAATTGTATCAGATAGGAATACTTGAAATCATACAATTCTGTGCAAGTTAATTGTATCAGATAGGAATACTTGAAATCATACAATTCTGTGTAAATTATTCGTATTGGATAGGAATACTTGAAATCATTAAATTCTGTGCAAATTAATTGTATCAGATAGGAATACTTGAAATCATACAATTCTGTATAAATTATTCGTATCAGATAGGAATACTTGAAATCATACAACTGTGTGCAAATTATTCAGAAAAAAAAACACGAAGATATGTAAATATAAATATACAATGTACATGATT
>CM042157.1:22743874-22767719 GCA_023376005.1 Doryteuthis pealeii
CCTGCGCAGATCGAGTCGGAGCCTGTATAACACGACTCACCATCGTCGTGGTTTCTGACCGACTGACTAAAATCTATTTTTAATCTAAAACCGGAAGAGGGTCTCCTCCACCGATTCTCACGGTATCCACTGGAAAAGATCAGGATGAGGTGAAGCTTTGTCACTCATCCTTCAAGGCCGCCGGCTGAACTTATAACCGATATTTTGATTTCTACACTATTGCACATAAATATTAGGTATCTAATAATTATGTAACAAAAATACAAATAAATATTTCTATTATTATATTTTTAACAATCAATGTACATTCTATATAAAATAGCTCTTTTGTGTAAAAAATAAAAACATTTTAAGTCAGCAGGATGCCGGACGATATATTGTGAATATTTGTTCTTTTCAGTTGAACCAATTCTGCGTTGAAAATGCAAAGAAAAGTTCATATTTATTTATTGTTTAAAAAAATATTTAGTTCCCCATCATGCCAGACTGTTTATTGTGAAAAACAATATTACTTGAAGTAACTGCTGATAATTTAAGAAAAGCAACATAGATTGACAGTAATAATATTATTAACTTTATAATTATTTAGTGTAAATCTATTTTAAGTTAGGAATTATTTAGTGTAAAATCTATTTCAAGTTAGGAATTATTTATCAGATTTCTAAACTCCAGGAAATTGTGGTTCTATTCTTGTTCAAAGTAGTTGGAAACCTTTGTCATAGTGCCATGCCGAATAAATCCCTATCATACAATCTCAGCATCCAGACAGATAATCAGAACCATTTCATATTAAAAGCAGATGCCTTAACGACTATGCACAAGTCAGATTTCAATCGCCAGACGAAGGAGTTGGGGACTTCGAAATGTTGCAAAATATCATCTTCTTTTAGATGCACCAATTCCATATTGTTGTATAATTGGATGTAGTTACCCAACGTCATAACAATATTTTCGGACTTTCTAGTTTACATAAATTACACTGGTTTACAAAAAAAATATTTTTTGTCTGAGGCAAGATGTGAATAGTGTTTTTTTAAATTTGAATGTGCTGAATTCAAATTTATAAACAGATTTGCTCTATCACCTCTAGTTTTCTGTCTTTTAAATAGTCTCATTTTAGTATATACAGAGTATATACGTGCTTATTTCAACAGTTGCAGCAGCTTATTACAGATACAACAGGATAGATAAAAAAAACATTGACGGAATAAATATACTTGGATGACACAATGTACACAATTCATAGTACCGCAGACAGTTAGAATGTGTTTTCTTAGATGATCTGCTGTATTTTGCCTCCGGGATGTCACGCAAGAGCATCCACCAGAAGTCTCCTATCATGCCGGGGTTCCACTTGGCTTGGTAGTTGCTCTCCATCTTCGTAATGTCTTGGTGGAATCTTTCTCCGTGCTCATCACTCACTGCTCCAAGATTTGGAGGGAAGAGGTTGAGGTAGGAATGGAGAAAATGAATTTTGAGTGACATTCGGCATCCCATATCCTCATAAGTCTTTAGCAACTTGTCAATACAGGCTTGGTAATTTGGTACGCGTGTGTTACCAAGGAAGCCACTACAGACTGACTTAACTGCTTCCCATGCTCTCAGTTCCTTTAAGGTAAGAAGCTCCTCAAAATCAGTATCCTTCAGCACTTCTCGGATCTGAGGTCCGACAAAGATGCCCTCTTTGAGCTTAGCAGCACTGAGACCTGGAAACACAGTACACAAGTGTTGGAAGGCAGCACCATTTTTGTCCATGGCTTCACGAAAATTCTTCATCAAACCAAGCTTGATGTGAAGAGGAGGAAGAAGCACCTTATTCATGTCAAAGAGAGGATTCTCCTTGACGCTGTGTTCGCTGTTGATTGAGAAGTGTTGGCTACGCTTAACTGCCAATATCTGTCTTGATATATAACTATATATATATAATGTAATGCTATCACTTACATTTATTGCATAATAACTAAAAAAGAAGACATAAGTCACACAATATTAGAAATTAACCCCGAATGCATATACGCCTTTATGTACAGTATGTGTACAAAATGTACAGTATGCATATCTAAAAAAAACTAGAGGTGACGAGTAAAAACAGATTTCAAATCTGAATTCAGTACCCCCAAATTAAATTAAAACAGCTATTTTGTGCTCGCCTCAATTTCTTTGTAAATCAGTGTAATTGACGAAACTGTGGAACATAAAAGTGAAGGTTGTGCCAATTGGAATTGGTGCCCTTGGAACAATCACTAAAGCTCTAGAAAAGAATTTGGGTGAATTGGAAATCACAGGAAGAATCGAAAACATCCAAACTACAGCACTTTTGAGATCGGATAGAATACTCAGAAGAGTCCTGGAAACCTGAGGAGTCTTGCTGTTCCTCACCTTCTAGTGAACCACCGGCTACGGCAGGTGTGAAAAACTAATAATAATAATAATAATAATAATAATAATAATGACAAACTATATCAAAGCGAAAATTGATAAGACCTAACAAAATAGTAAATGTAGACTTTGCGGTAATAGAGATGATACTGTAAACCATATACTCTGCGAATGTAGAAAACTAGCAAAAGACTAGACACGACTGGGTTGAGAAGGTGATCCACTGGGAATTATTCAAAAAATTAAATTTTGACCATACAACAAAATGGTATATGCATAAACCAGAATCTGTTCTTGAGAACGAAACGCATAAAATTCTCTGGGACTTTGAAATAAAAACGGATCACCTTATGCCAGCAAGAAGACCAGACCTAGTGTTGATAAACAAAAAAGAAAGAACTTGTCAACTGGTGGATTTTGCAGTGCCAGCAGATCACAGGGTGAAGCTAAAGGAAAATGAAAAAATGGACAAATATCTGGACCTTGCCAGAGAACTGAAAAAGTTATGGAACATGAAAGTGAAAATGATACCAATTGTAGTTGGTGCACTTGGAACAGTCCAAAAAGGATTAGAAAAGGTTTGGAAGTTTGGATATCAAAGGAAGGATTGAAACCATTCAGAACACTGCACTGCTGCAATCTGCCAGAATACTCAGAAGAGTCCTGGAGACCTGAGGAGACTTGCTGTCACTCAGACTCCAGTGTAAGACCATCAGCTAACACTGGTGTGAAAGAGTGAATAATAATAATAATAATAATAATAATAATAATAATAATAATAATAATAAGAAGAAGAAGAAGAAGAAGAAGAAGAAGAAGAAGAAGAAGAATATGGTATTGGCTTTGATGAAGACACTGCAAATACTGAGCAGAAACAGATCATTTTTCAAATCGGCTTGAACACCAGGAAATTGCTGGAATCCTGAGGAGACTGGGCGTCACACCAGTGAAAAGCCACTAGGTTACTCTGGTGTGAAAAACTCGCAACGAATGAAATAATAATGATAATGATGTAATGGCTTTGATGAAGTCAATACAAATTCTGACCGGAAATAGGTAATTAAAAAAAATAATTAACTTTTATAAGAATATTTTAATATCGCCAATTATGGATAATTTTCCGGCCTTTTACTGATAAGCGAGGTTAATTAGTTTTCTATATGTCTTGATTAATTAATTAATTTAATAGAATCAGATTGCTATAAAACTTTTGAATGATACCAGGAATATTAAATTGGTACGTAGTTTTTCTGGTGCATGAACATACTAATTAAATTCCTCTATTTGTTGGAGTGAGAGTAAGAATGAGGAGAGAAAGAAAGAAAGAAAGAAAGAAAGAAGAAAGGAAAGAAGGAAAAGAAAGAAAAAAGAAATAAAGAAAGAAAGAAAGAAAGAAACAATGGACAAAATTTAAATGAAGTAGATGAATCAAAGAGAAGAAAGAAGAAAGAAGAAAAAGAAAGAAAGGAAACATGGACAAACATTTAAATGAAAGTAAGATAGAATCAAAGTAGAAGAAAGAAAGAAAGAAGAGAAGAAGAGTAACACAAATAGGATAAATAAGATTTTGCGTAAAATTTAAGTGGAAAATATTCAAAATAATTGTTTTATTAAGAATTAATACATGGACACAACATTCTATTTGAGGAAGTTCCCATTTCAAATTGTTTTATTTTTTTACTCCTTTAATAAATATGAGGATTTTGCTTACTTATGATACAAACCCTCTGACATTGAATTTTTAACTCCCACCGCCTCAGGCAATATCTTGCAAAAATTAAATTTTACACCACCCGGAGGGTGTTTTTTGTTGCTAGTAAAATAATTACCCTATTTGACCTCATATAAGCCGCACGGGCAGGTCAGATTCAGGAAAAACAATTTTTTGTGTATTTAAGCATATATTGTTGAAAACAATCTACCTTACGCTCCTGTTAACCTTGATTATAACAATACCAGCAATAAAATAAGGATGCATGGAGTTTAGGGTAGGTAAAAGTACTGAGTAGCTGGGTTAGTGAGCATCATAGAGAAGATTAGCCTAGGCCTACGGGAGGTTTCAAACTTCACCTATGATGTATAAGACGCAGGGCAATTTTTTTAGCCAAAATTTTGGAAAAAAAGTGCGTCCTGTATGCCGTCAAATACGGTAATTTAAAAGATAATAGTAAATAATAAAAGACACATGAAAACAGATATTAAGAAAACTAGTACAAAATAAAAAACACCCTCCGGGCGATGTAAAAGTAGATTTTTTAAACATATTGCCTGAGGGGTGGGAGTAAAAAATTTAATGTCAGCGAGTTTGTACCCTAATTAAGTAAAATCATCAAATTCATTAAAGGATTAAAAAATAAAACAATTTGAAATGTAAACTTTAAATATGTATTAAAATAAAACAAACTATATATAGATATATAATACCAGTCATGTATTTATTAAAACTTGTTTTAAAAAACAATGAGGACTGTCTAATGTTGCATGTTCAAAATTTAAGCGTATTTATTCTATGTTATGACGATTTTGGGTAATGTGACGTAAGCAGTGACGTAGCCTTTATTACAGACAAAAACCGGAAGCGAATCTCCATTATTAATAGATGAAATACCTAAAACCAAATATGAACCAGACGAAATTATGTCGAAAAGGAATATTTTTTGCATTCAAATAATTGCATTTCGCATAATAAAACTATATATTCATTGGAAACACTTATGTATATATTATTATAAGTAAAAGAAAAGACAATAGAATGGATATGAAACTATAAATATTAAGAAATAAAGAAAGGAAAGAAGAAAAGGAGAAATAAAGAAAGATGGAAAATGTCATTGGTAAAATTTACAGTTTCATCTTGTTTAAGTATTCCCATAAACGGCACCTGCTTCAGCAGAATATGTTACAGCTAAAGATTGAACAATACATATATATCCACCGATATATATATATATATATATATATATATATATATATATAATATATATATATTAATATACCAAGCGTGTTGGTAGATCCTTGCGGAGAGAAAAAAACCAGCAGAAAGTTTGATTGTAAAAATATACTACCAAACATCAATCAGGAAGAAAAAATTTTTGAAAAAAAGAGAAAGGACCAAGGTATTCGTACCAACAAAAAATCTATTGGTACAGTATTTGGCCAAAAGAAAAAACAATTTATATGTATATATATGTATATAAGATATATATATATATATATATATATTCATATAACCGCTAGGAGAAAGCTAATATGTAAAAAGTGCTCGATACCTAAGTAGAGCCAAGTAATAAAGATAATCTAATGAGTCAGACGAACCTACTATTAGTTTCGCATATTGTCGGATTCAATTCCAATTCCATATATATATATATATATATTATATATGTGTGTGTGTGTGTGTGTAAAAATGGAATTGGAATTGAATCGACAATATGAGGAAGAATGAATAAAGAAAAGAAAGTACAGAATGGATAATTATGATTAAATTCATCTTTTATTATCCATTCTGTACTTTCTTTTCTTTCTCATTCTTCCTCATATATATATATATATATATATATATATATATATATATATATATATATATTTGGTGGGGGAGAATATGTGATTAATTGAAGTCGTACCTAATTTTGAAAGTTAATTATAAATTAATTAATTAATTAGCAGGCATACCTATTTAAAGTAAGCTAAACAAGCCTTACATTAAATAGCTATGCCCGCCTAATAATTAATTATTAATTAATTAACTTTCAAAAATTAGGTACGACTTCAATTAAGCACATATTCTCCCAAATTGTCGGTAAAAACGTATCATACACATCGCTTGTGTTATTACTTCTCATATATATTATATATATTTATTATTATATATTTATATATATATATTTGCTATAATATTATTAGTATACAATGTTGTAGTAATACATAGGTATTTGTATAACTCTATATGATGATATCAGTCAATACAGTCTGGAATGTATTGGTTATAGTATTACTATATTGAGTCATTTATGTTCAAGCTCAATGGCAAATTAATGTGTGTTATAGTGAAATCAAGATTATGGCTGCACTCTTGATGGGTTTATCTCCCGTCTGTGTTTCATGTAGAAATATTAACGTTTAGAGAGTGCATACTTTCTCTTCAACATTGATTGAGTCTGATTCGGCCCTATTCATCGTTATTGTTTACAAGTGTTGATTTAATGTCTACCTTATTATTTTCATAATATCTTATCCAAATGTATGTAGTCCGATACATCACCACACACACACACACACATTTCACACAACATCACACATCAAATGTCAACACTCATCACAACGCCTACACACACTGTTCTATCTCTCTCTCCTTCTCTCTCTCTTCTCTCTCCTCAACACATTACACACCACACATCTTCAACGTCATATCTCTCACACCACCATTACACCTCTCTCTCTCTGCACTACGCTAACAACACATTATATCTTCTACATACCAACAGCTCCTCTGTTTCGACTCTCACATTAATCTACGCGCCTCTCTACTCTTCCCTGCTGCTCATCTTCTTTCTCTCTTCCAAGTGATCAAACACTACATTAACAACTCGCTGCGTCCTTCTAGCGTATTCTCACAAAGAGACATATCTTTCATGCATAGTACATTCATATTTCCACCCCCGTGCTCTCTCTCTCTTGGTGAATCTGAGAAGTTTTGAGCTCACTCCTCCTGCATTGCGCAATTGATCCGTGTAGAGGTTCACTCTTGACCCGGGTTGTGGGTGCCTGTTCGACTGTCCCATTCTTATGCCGTTTGTTTACGAATTGTATGAATAAGGATTGCTCTCGGATAACTGAGTTCTTTCACAAACTGAATATTTTGAGACAGATTCCAGTTTAGACGATGCTCATTCGATACAACGAGAGTATGCAAACAAAATCAATTTTTCGGCATTATTATTATATCCAACAAGGGTTGAGATATCTCCTGTAATTTAATTCTCAATTCATAAATTTTCCATATCATTATAAGTGAATTAGCGTTTTGGGTGTGTTTCCTCCTACATCTGCTGCGTAGACTAGTTTTTTGGTAATAATTCCCCATTGTATCATATTTGGTGCTGCGTGTGACAACATGTCTCACTATCAGAGATCATACCTCGAAGTAAAGTACGGGTTTTTCTAGTTAGTTTTGTATATGATAAAGGTTCTCTTCAATTAATCGATTTTGCAGTATGCATATTTCGTGAGTCGCACAGTGCTGAAAATTTTATTCTATGACGAGAAAAATTATATTTTAAGTTATTATAATTATGTTTGTGCCATACACGCATAATTAAGATTAAGATGAGAATACATGATATTCCCCTGTGCAGTCCTGGAGAATAATAACATCTGAATTAGAAGAGTCATAACTCATTGGGTCTCCAGGGATGTAATCTATATTCATTGTAAGTTAATAATCCATAGAGAACGAGTTGCAGCAGATGTGGTTGGTTAAGTAGCTAACAATTCCTCCGCGTTTGTTAACTCCCTTCCTACTACGTACTATTTCCTCGGAGCTGGCTAATTAGTTCCATAATACGCATAGTCCTCCTACGAATTTAAAAGGTGGTATTTCCCCTGCTAAGTCTCTGATTTGGAATCGACGTTTCCTCAAATGTCATGTCTGGGCCCCTTATACGCCCCCACATGCGTTGTGACCAAAATTACGATTGGTAATACACTCGGATCTAGTCTTTTGGAATTACTAGTTTCGTGTCGCCCCCTCGCCCGCCCATGGTTTCATCTGACGCTCATCAGAGTGTTCTGTGTCGACATTGGAAACCTCCGTATTCGCGGCCCGCCCATGTTCAAATCCTGATGCCGATATTGCATTTCCTTTGCTGCTGGCTCTAATATCCCCTTTTGGGAATAGTGTTCATTCAATGAATCCTCCTGGTGGATACGTAATTGTGTCCTTAGCCGGCGAGACTTGGGCTCTTTTCACTCTCGTTATGATCACCACCAGTCGTTAGCTGAGTATAAAGACCGAACAACTACTGTGAATTTCAAAAAAGCCTTGCATTGCACATACTCAGGTCGCCTTAAGATAATATTGACCTTTTGGCTTGTCACATTCTAATTGCTCGTATTTGTGGATACTAGGGGTCGCTAAAATATAATTATATCGAACTGAACATCTCCTCTATTAGTTTGTATTTTAGTTCTTAGATATATAGTGTTTTACTATATTGGTTGTCTTTATTACCTCGTTTCTGTAGGAATGTTCGTGCTGTTAGAAATCATCCTCTCGTTAGAGAGAGATGTCAAGCGCCGATCTAGCACATTTAACGCGAGATCACAGAATATCTGGGCTGGTAATCCAAGCGCGAAATGTTCAAAATATATATATAGGGCCGTGTTAGCTCAGTCAAGTAGAGCGTTCGGCTAGGAGAACCGTAAGGTTCTAGTTCGATGCCGGCCCTCGCCAACTCAAGCGTATGAGTAGCATAGGGATCTGTGCGGTAAAGTAAGGAGCTGATGTGGTGTGCGGTCCTCATCAGACGGCAAAATAATACTCCTTGGTCTGCTCGCGTGTGAAAAGGGGATAAGACTGTGCCCGAAGTCTTTGACTATATATATAATATATATAATATATATATATACTTTATATATATAATATTATATGTGTTGGTGTGTGTCGTGTGTGTGTGTGTGTGTGTATGGTGTGTGTGTGTGCATGTCATCGTCATCATCAAATCATCAAACAACACAACAAGGAGATTTTTTCAAGAATGTTTATGGTTTCATCAAGACTGAAATTAGGGGATTAGTGTTGGTTTCCTTTTTATTGTATGGCATATCACCTTCGTAGAGTTATTTAATGGCCAAAAGCCTTCCTTGTAAAGACACTGACTGTAACCATATATATCGCATAAACAACCGTGCCTTCTCCGAAATTGCCATTTTAGATGAATGGGTTTAACACCACTTTTGCTTGAGGTCAAGCCTCCTGAGAAGCTGAGGCGGTGCTAATATATCTTTCACTCTAACACAGTGAGTAATTGATGCTTGCTATCGCAAACATATTATTCAATTTTATTATTGTCTTCATTCAATAATTGTGTAAAGAAAAAACAACTTTTAATTCATTCTATACCCAATTTAAAATCGGTACAGCAGTCATCCATGAGACATTCGGAAATGCGCTCATTATTGTATCAAAACTTTTTATTTGTTACTTAGCTTGGGTTTTAAAATAAACTAATAAAATAATATCTATTCTACCTTCCGTAAAAAGCTGTTCTTTTTTTTTTTAAATGGAGACAAGGGTTTCCGATCTTGGTTAAATGTTTTAGCAAAGCTGGGTTTTGCAAGATCCATTTTGAAATGGAGGGCAAAGTTAAGAATCAGACCGAAAAGAGAGGCGTCGCTTAAAGAAAAAATGTGTATTGTAAAAGTACTGGTATTTTCCATTACTTAAGCTTAATATTTATTATCTAGTATATAGATATGATATGAATAATTTATTTATATATCTAGATAATGAATTAAAAGGATTTTTTAAGTTATTTGCAAATTTTTTAAATGCATGCCATGATGCTTTTTATTTCTATTACGTTTGAACTTTTAACTATCAAAGTCCATTTTAAAATAATATTAATAAAAGATATACCAGGACTGTGCATATGGGAAATTTAATAGAGTGCAAATGGCAGTTATTCAGAAAATAACTAATTAGAATATCTTTTTATTCTAATTTTCTTATTGTCTAAAAGAACTACAAAGTTTAAAATTAACAAAAAATACAAAAAAAATAAATATTTTAGGAATTACATAAAAGTAATGATTAGGGGTGGGGACAAGTTCAAATACCGAACATGTATTGCTAAAATGGGTCCCCTTAAAAGAAAAATTGTCATATAGTAAAAAAAAAGTAACCCTTGTACTCTATGGAGTTTCTGCGTCTTGAAAATAATTTTTAAGGGTCTTTTATGCACAACTTTTCTGATGTCAAAGAATTGTGAAATATTTATGAAATTTTTGAATATTTTTTCCAGAATATGATGTGTCTTTTTTTTCTTGAATGTTTTTTGAGATTATTTTTTACAGAATAGGTATTTACAAATTGCTTCAAATTTGATACCGCAAGTTTGTTGTTCTATCCCAAATTGTAACAAAGTTACAGTGAACTGTCTGGCAGAAGGCAAAATTTGCATCTATTTCTACATATCGCGGCTTAATATCTTGGCGGTCCAAATGAGGCAAAGGTTCCTAGACATTTTACCCTTCAAAATGGTTGTGATTTTGGCTTTTCCAGGTCAAATAAGCATGGGAAGACGAGCAGGAAGAAGTATGCAAAAAGGAAAAGGTTGATTTTTGAACAGGTTCTAATGTCCCGGTATTTGAACTTGTCCCTGCCCCTGAATCCATTACACTGAATAACGAATTCTGTTTCCTTGCTGGAGCCTCATACTTGTAGCTTTGGGTCTCCCAATCCTTGGTGACAGGAAGATATTCCTGTGCAAGAAAGTTGGACTCGTCAATCGAAACAACATAAATAATACGGACTACAGCGAGGGAATAGTCAGTATAACTAAGTCTTTGCTACAGAGATTAATTACTGTTAAAGATATGTGCGTTTATTTTTATTTTTTATACCAAAGCGGATATAAACCTATGATAAACCTTATCCGGATTTCAATGTTGTTATTTGATAATTCAGACACAACAAAATCATACCCTAACAAACAGGTTGGGATAAATACCGTATCCTCTGATCCTAATCATGTTAGGCAAAGGGGTCTTGCTAGGAATCAACCTGGTGAAATTGTCTGTTTTGCTTCAAAGACAAGATGAGTTCAATTAAACTCTAATGTTTCAGAGTAGGAGGCTTGATGATTAGTATTATCTAGCGTTATTCGGACTAATTGTCCCATCTTCATTGGTTAATTTGTACAAGTTTCGGTCGATATTGTGCTCGCGGCTTCTTTAGGTATTTCTCGTTGGACACAATGGGCCTAGTGGAATAAGGTAGTTGTTTAAACAGTTCTAAGTGACAGTTACTCTGGATTCCGGGTTCAATCACTGAGTAGAAGGCCCGTAACGTAAAAAGTAATGTAAACAAGCTCCTACCCAGCTATGGTTTAGCGGAATGAGAAACAGGAATACCCCCGTTGGACTAATAAAGGGTTAGGTTCAAAAGTCCGTGGTTGGCTCCCGATTACGACAAAGAAAGTTCCCGAGTTTCGAAAAAGAAGGTTCCCGAGTCCGAGAGAGGGTTCCCCGAGAAATACCTGAAGAAGGCCGGTTGGGCATATCGGCCAAAAAAAAAAAAACGCTGTACAATAACAATGAAGAATGGAACAAATAGTCCGAATAAACGCAAGATAATCTAGATGAGTTTCATGTGGCAAACTACACAGACCAATTGCTAGAATTTTCTTTTTACAATTTAGCTTAATGATTTAATGGAACAAATCATTTTAACATTATTGTTAGGTAGCACTTAAATAGACTTAACAAAAAATAGAGCTGCTTCCTTTTGATCAGTCAATAGCGTTTTGTTTTACATTGTTTTGATCACAGGTTCAGTTCCTGGTTAAGTTCGCTTGAGAGTAGAAGCATTTTCTACTCTGTGTTTTAATAAATCCTTGTTAATTTTATAACAACTGGTCTTGCATTATGTCCCACCTTCTGTTGTGTTTTCTTCCGCTCGCATGAAAATCGCTTTACACTATGTCGCAGGCCCTGTACGGTATTTACCTCGTATCCCCCTGTATGTTGGTCTAACACACGTTCTTTTTAAATATTTTGTGTTTATTCTCTTACATCATCCCCGCCTGCTCTCTCTCTCTCTCTCTCTCCTCCTCTCTCTCGGATCTCGTCCTCTCTCTCTCTGCTCTCTCGCTCTCTCTCTCTCTCTCTATCTATCTATCTATGCTATCTCAATAATCAATCCGCACAAGATAATACTATGTAGTAAATCTCTCTCTCTCCTCTCTCTTTCTCCTCTCTCTCCTCTCTCCTCGTTCTCGGTCTCCTCTCTCTCTCTCTGTTTATATTTCCTCAGACCGATAACTAAGGAGTGCTTGCATGCGAGTGGCCTATCAGATTTAAGTATGGAAATGGATTTGGCGAGGCGAGTTTCAATTCCGCCTGAAACAGATTAATCCATCCGATATAGTCGACGACTCTTAATAGACCAATATAAGATGAAAACACAAAACAACAAATTGAAAAGGCTAGATTAAATTGTTTGTTTGTTGTTTTTTAAGAAAATTCATTAAAAATTTTCAAAATTATTGGGAAATAACTGATGTGCATTTGGATTTTATGCTGCCAATTCTAAAGGACGCCAATAACATTTTTTTAAATGATCAGAAAACGCTTCTCGGATTGCTGGGCGTGCAAAAACAATTGTCAAATCTGTTAATTATGTAGATTCGCTTCCCGGTTTCGGTCGTAAAAAAATGACGGTCAACTGCTTACGTCACAAAAGTCGTCATAACTTGAATAAATACACTCAAAATGTGAACATGCAGGCATTAGACAGTCCTCAAAATATGTTTTTAATAACGAAGTTTAAATAAAAAATCTAGTTAAATAATGGAGATTCGCTTCCGGTTGTTGTCTGTAACAAAAATTACTCACTGCACTACGTCACAGTTACCCAAAATCGTCATAACTTAGAATAAATACACTCAAAATTTGGAACATCAACATAGACAGTCCTGCATTGTTTAAAAAAAATCTGATTTTGTTAACATCGACCGGAGGGTGTGTTTTATATTTTGTACTATTTATTGAAATGAAGATTCTTTAAGTTCTGTTACAAATTCGTTAGGTTGCCTACGAATCATGACTGTATGTAGTAATTTAAAGCGTTAGGGCGAAAATAAACATCACTCGTTTTATGAACTTGTGTTTTTTCAAATTTTTCAATATATATATTATATATATACATATAATATATATATATATATATATATATATATTTTTATAGATATAATATATATATATATTTTATATATATATTATTATATATATATATATATAAAAAGTATATATGTATATATATATATATAATATATATATATATATATATATATAAGTATTTGAACACTTGTCTTCCACGTGATTTTTTAAAAAGTTCTTTTTCGGAAACAATTTAAAATTCTCCGCGTTTTCCTACCGAATTTTATTTAAAAAATAAAGGATTTACTCTGGAGGAAGGTCGATATTTTTTCTTGCCTGCGGAACAATTTCTTTCTACATTTTTTTCTATGTATTAATTTCAATTTCAATTTTGTTATTAAAAATAATAATAGATAAATAATGTACACATGGATAAACTCCTGACCGAAAACACCGTGTAAATTAAATTAATCAAAAATATCCTATTTTATTCCATTCAATACTTTTCTTTCTTTTATTTCTCTTTTCAACATACCCGTCGGATTCACTTCCATTTCCATTTTACCACAACATCACACACACACACACACACCACCATATATAATATATATAATATATATATATATATATTATATAAATATATATATCACGAAAATAAATACATATCAAGCCATGCTAAAAAATTCAGATATATAAGATGAATCCATGTTTTTTTCTAATCCAAATAGAATAAAACAGCAGAAAAATTGAGCTCCCTGGCCCTTGATGGAAAACTGTCCAATAAAAAATACTTTAATTTAAAACCAGAAAGGGCGTTTGGTTTAGCGACCCCGTAAGAACTACTTGCAAACTTGCATTCCGGAGTACCATCATTGACGTAATGAAATTGTTGGCTGTGTCCCTAAAACGAGTCTACAGATTGTTGGTATTACCCGCCCCGTCGCCCACGGTAGGAAATGTGGACACAAGGCGCAATTATGGGTCCATCCTGCGAAGATCGAATTCACTGTTCAGTAGTATAGAATCCTTCCAAGAAGATTGCTGACCATTCCACACGATAGGGCGCTCTGATAGTGTTAGTGGGTAATACCATGTAGTTTGCGTCAAGTATGCAAGGGGAACGGTACATTGTTTGCACATAACTACTACAAATGCGTGTGGGTTCCCATAATTAAAAAAAAATAATAATGATTAATGGAGCGGTGAGGTGTAATGGTTATACCATCATAAGAAAGGAACATGGTGAAATAAGTTCATCCTGGCGAGCTATTTGGATTTCACATTCTTTCCCCTCTAACTATAGGTGAATAGTAGGGCAGACTCTAGCAAAGTTCTCGCTGTCATGTACGTTTACTTCGTTTCAAGTTTCATGAGAATGTTAAACGAGTAATTTAGATTAGTTTATTTATCTCACCCCACAATAACTTATTTGACTGACACGTCCATAATATATATATATATATATATTATATATATATATATATATATATATATATATATATAAACTGTAAAAAATGCTGCAAGTTTGTTTTGAAACACATCCGGGAAGCAGCACCTTACAAAAAATAGTAGCTGTCTGATCACTTACCTCCTCCCATTTCACAAACTATCCAGTAAAGGGCGAGCAAAACTTGCAAGAGTACTTGCTTAAGAATGAATCATAAGTAAACGTTCTCCTATGGAACCCTTACACCTAGAGACATTTATGTTGGCCAATCCCAAAGTTACATACAGTCCATCAAACTATGTGCGGGCACTTGATGCCATAGATGATTTAAAAATAAACGATGGTTTTATACTGACGGATGGCGAGAGAAAGACAGATTAAGGGAATCCGTCAGCCCGCGCTTGATTTACCAACACACCACACACACACAACACACATACACACACACACCACCACATATATATATATATATAATTTTGGTGTTATGGGTTGTCTGTGTCTCTGTGTTTGATTGTGTTGTACGTAAAGGTGTGGGTATATGTGTGTAATATCTATGTGCTTGATGCGTGAACGTACAAGTCTGTGTGTCTGTGCTGCATAAAGTGTGTATGTCTGAGTTTATGGTTATCATCTTAACTTAGCATATTTTTGAACCCAGGAAACATATATTATCGTATTCAGAGAAGTAGGTTTAACTGGCAATAAAGAATACTCATTCAACCGGACAATGACATTTTTAAAATAAAACCCTGTCCAAAAATTCAGAATGTAGTGCAGCAGATGAAGGGATTAGGTATAACTGATTATTTTTCTTGTTTTTAATCCATTTGAATCTATTTTGAACTTTTGGGATCTGATAAGGAAAAGCAAAGGACAGATTCAGTCCTCTATTTATATCTTTAATGGCTGCTAGGAGTTTAAGCATTGTGCAAATGAAGGAAGGGCGTGGAAAAGGAATAGTAAAGTTTAAAATGTCATAATTTTCCATACGAATATCAGCATTGTGTGCAAATGTACAAGGTAACTCATTTTATTACACCAAGTTAATTGAATGATAATACAATACTTTTTATCGATTCCTTGAGGGTTTAAGAGAATAGAATTTATTTAAGATGCGTTTATCTCTGAATACGTAGGGATAATCTTTCTCTTATGAAATCTGTGAAAAAAGGATAGGAGAATGATAAGTAGCATATCCTGTTGTAGCCAGTGTTTAAGAATTGATCGGTGAAAATAGGATAGTAAAAAGAGGGAAAGTCGCTGATTTCGGTCTCTTTTTGCAATAATTCCACGCAATGAATTAACTGCCGGTCTTAGGGCGAATAAATGGGAGTCAGAACCGTTGTTTTAGGGTTGGCTAAGAAAATAAAATAGCTACATGGCAAACAGGCCATAAGAGTATAGCAAAGATGTACCGTTAAGAATTAACTTAAAATAAGTAATAATTTTACTGAGGTAAGTACAGAAAAACTTTCAATAAATAACATGTATTCACTAGATAGATAAGCAGAATGGGTAAAGACTACGCCGTTTCACATACTGTGAGTGAAATGAAATTGAAGAAAACCAAATTTATATGATTAGAGCAGGCTACTCACTTTTCCTAGAGAGCAAGTGAGTAGGTTGGTTCCTTATCATAAATTTGTGAAAAGTGAGCACTGTTTTGGTGTATACTCTGATTATATAGCCAACATGCTTGAATGTTTCCTAATAATTTCTGAAACTCCAACAGTCAATAACATATAAATAATAACCGACTTGTCTAAGTCATTTATACATTTAATACATTAAAGATGCTTTTAAAAAAATAATATCTAATTTCAATAGTAAATTTGTAAATTCGCTGATAAGTAACATATTTATCTACTACTTTTGCTGAAACTGTAACAACCATTCTCACCTTTGGAAAGACAAGGTTCCGTGATCGAATATGGACCCTCACCAACTCGTTTGAGCCGTACATTTGGATAGCGGGAAAGTGGCCTAGCTTGCTGTATGTGTAGCCCCAAACAATCTCCTTGTCTACTTTTAGTGAAAGGGGACACCTCGGGTATCCGGCAGATAACCCACAAAAGATTTTCCAATTAAACCTTAGGACAGAATTTTGTTTTTCTACAACGAGCCATAATAAATGGGACCAATATTAGAATTCACCAGGTTTATTATCTTTTATTGTGTACAATTGTAATTTCTCAATGCTTCTATTAGATTTTTTCTAATTTGCTCCAAAATCAATTTCAATATATAAAGATATTAATCTTAGAAATATTTCAAAAACAGTACTATCACATTTACCAGTAACTTTTTACTTAAGTTAAAACTTCTTTTGTAGATTCTTAACAATAACACCAATTATTTTTATTGTTTGACAGCCTTCGTGTTTCTATTGTTTTAAGTAAGATTGCTGCCAAATGATCTATTCTGCCGTACTTTTATTCAACGGTAAACCTTAGATCGATGACTATTCAGAACGGTCAGTAGTTGTGTTTGAGATTTTTATTCTAAGTCAGCACATTCATAATCTTTAATAGAGAACATATTGTCTATAACTACAAGAAATTTAAAAGAAGATACAGAGATATAATCGAAATCGTACTCACATCCACTTTTTTCTTCTAAGAAGTCTCTTGAATGTGTGAAAACCAATTTCACATTTCCCTTTAATGGTGACTGAAACATATTTGAATATTCAAATTACTCTTTTTCCCGATAGCTTGGTCTGTAAATTGAAAAAAGAACATATTTTAGCTAATGAATAAATTAAAAATAACGGCTTCTTCTAATACTATACTACTCCGGTATATTAAAGTAAAAAGTAAAGTCGTCGGGGCGGCCAATGTGGTATCAGCCAGACAGCGAGGGGAGTATATCCCCTTTTCAATAGCGCAAGACCAAGGAAGATTATTTAGCAATCTGAGGTGAGTGCCAACACCCTACCATCAGCTCCTTACTTTAGCCGCACAGATCCCTGTGCTACTCATACGCTGAGTTGCGAGGACCTGGTATCGAACTAGGAACCTTGTGGTTTCTTATGCCGAACGCTCTTACCCCGACTGAGCTAAACCGGCCCCTATATTCTGCAATTTTTCAAAAAATATCTCCTCTTGTATATCCGCCACAATCTTTCTAATATATTCCAAATAAAACGTATCTCCATGGATATTCCCAAGAAAAAACGTGTGCCCCGTATATGTCATAGAAATGCATCTGAAAAAATAAATAAAAAAAAATGTCTAGAATTAGCAAATCATTCTTATGTAAGAAACCATAATACGGAGGAAAACCAATGAATGTATAAATTCCTCGACGAGCTTGAAACATAAATATGGTCTACTAGAATTACAGAATGCTGTCAGCCGGCAAATCCATTTTAAGGAAAAAATATTTTTTGAATTCAATTATGTCAATAACCATGGACCATTGTATAAAAAAAATATTTTCAGTTAATCAGAAAACTGCAACCTAAATATGTTAGCCATTTTAACTTTATAATAATCCTATCGTAACTGTCTTAGGACAAAGGTTCTGTAATATTTTGGTAAGTGTTTGTTAGTGGTGTGTATCTCAATGTTTCAAATCAGTTCAAGCAGGCTAGCAAGTTGTGTGGTTGGTAGTTCATTGCAGTTAGTGCGTTTGACACATTGGTACATTGCTGCCTTGCTGGCCACGTTTAAAAGACGAACATGCAACTTAGTCTCAATTCGGGAAGGTATGTTTTACGAGTTTTGTAATTGGGACATAACGACACAGAAGAATAAAACGAATTTTTTGCGTGTGAAAGGTGAGGGTGCACCTGATCACAGTAACAGTAACCAGATGCTTTCGCTCGGGTTGTATCAACCTCGACAGTCAGGCCAAGTCCAGGTAGGCTAAAAATCGTGAATTGCTGGCCTGGCTGAAAAGTCATAGAAGGAAATACGGCAAGGAGCACTTAGAGAGTATCGGCGAGTTTAGTTTATCAGAGATCAGTCCAAAGCGTCATCTTCCAAAGCCATTTCGGACTTCCTAATCGTCTCGCGTAACCAAAATATTTCAAAATTCTGAAACGCCCCTATGCAATAAAGCTTGAAAAGAAAAGTGGACGACTACCGCAAATAAATTGGAATATATATAATATTAATGTGTGTGTGGGTGTTGTTACGATAGCATTGTCATAAAGTCAAACGGGCATTTTGGTATCTATCAGTTTTTTCTGGCCTATGCGATTATCAAACACAAGTCAGCGAGCAGCTGTATATATATATATTATATATATTATATATATTATATATAATATATATAGTATATATATATATATATATAATATATATATATATATTATATATATATACTATATAAGTATTCTTAAAATATGTAAATATTGTATATCTAACAGAAACCGACAATAAAATTTGATGGAAATAGCTTTATTTCTTTATTGAAGCACTTGTGAATAATAACTCACAATATTATCTATGTTAATATTTATATATATATATATATATATATATAATATAATATATTATATATTATATATATATTATAAACTGCCTGGCATTTTGGTATTGTACCATGGAATTAATTGATATAAATAATCTAACTACAATTTGTAATGCAACCGCATAAAACATCTATTGGATTCCAAATTTTTACAAGAAATATTTGATGCTGAAAAAAAATAAAAAACAGTGCACATATTCCTACTTTAAACAATCCTTGTGTTTAACTCACCTTGTATAGAACACATTTACAAGAAAAATAATCTTATTATAATGAGATTGTGTGGTGTCTTCTGTAACCGAAACTATATTACCTATACAAGTAACAATTCCCTTTCGTTATTTACATCACATTCTCAATGATTTTATTTTTTATTTAAACCTCAATTATTAATAAAAAATTGTTTTACTTTATTAAACTGTTAACCAAAATCAACATACTAACAAACATGCAATTATATTATATATACAACAAAATAGTAGTTTACATGTGTGAATGGAAGGCTAATTTGGCATATTGATTTAAAATGTGATTTAATAAAATATGTGCTTAGTAATTATTGATTTCTAACTGTTTGCTTTTATTTTATTTCGAAATCCCCACCAGACTACCTGCGCAGATCGAGTCGGAGCCTGTATAACACGACTCACCACCGTCGTGGTTTCTGACCGACTGACTAAAATCTATTTTTAATCTAAAACCGGAAGAGGGTTCCTCCACCGATTCTCACGGTATCCACTGGAAAGGATCATGGATGAGGTGAAGCTTTGTCACTCATCCTTCAAGGCACCGGCTGACTTAAACGATATTTTGATTTCTACACTATTGCACATAAATATTAGGTATCTAATAATTATGTAACAAAAATACAATAAATTATTCTATTATTATATTTTAACATCAATGTACATTCTATATAAATAGCTCTTTTGTGTAAAAAATAAAACATTTTAAGTCAGCAGGATGCCAGACCGATATATTGTGAATATTTGTTCTTTTCAGTTGAACCAATTCTGCGTTGAATGCAAAGAAAAGTTCATATTTATTTATTGTTTAAAAAAATATTTAGTTCCCCATCATGCCAGACTGTTATTGTGAAAAACAATATTACTTGAAGTAACTGCTGATAAATTTAGAAAAGCAAACATAGATTGACAGTAAAATATTATTAACTTTATAATATTTAGTGTAAATCTATTTTAAGTTAGGAAATTATTTAGTGTAAAATCTATTTCAAGTAGGAATTATTATCAGATTTCTAAACTCCAGGAAATTGGTGGTTCTATTCTTGTTCAAAGTAGTGGAAACCTTTGTCATAGTGCCATGCCGAATAATCCTATCATACAATCTCAGCATCCAGACAGATTAATCAAGAACCTTTCATATTAAAAGCAGATGCCTTAACGACTATGCACAAGTCAGATTTCAATCGCCAGACGAAGGAGTTGGGGACTTCGAAATGTTGCAAAATATCATCTTCTTTTAAGATGCACCAATTCCAATATTGTTGTATAATTGGATGTAGTTACCCAACGTCATAACAATATTGTCGGATTTCTAGTTTACATAAATTACACTGGTTTACAAAACAAATATTTTTTGTCTGAGGCAAGAATGTGAATATGTGTTTTTTTTTAAATTTGGGTGAGCTTGAATTCCAAATTTATAAACAGTTTGCTTTATCACCTCTAGTTTTCTGTCTTTTAAATAGTCTCATTTAGTATATACAGAGTATAATACGTGCTTATTTCAACAGTTGCAGCAGCTTATTACAGATACAACAGATAGATAAAAAATCATTGACGGAATAAAATACTTGGATGACACAATGTACACAATTCATAGTACCGAGACAGTTAGAGTGTTTTCTTAGATATCGCTGTATTTTGTCTCCGGGATGTCACGCAAGAGCATCCAGCAGAAGTCTCCTATCATGCCGGGGTTCCACTTGGCTTGGTAGTTGCTCTCCATCTTCGTAATGTCTTGGTGGAATCTTTCTCCTGCTCATCACTCATGCTCCAAGATTTGGAGGGAAGAGTTGAGGTAGAATGGAGAAAATGAATTTGAGTGACATTCGGCATCCCATATCCTCATAAGTCTTTAGCACTTGTCAATACAGGCTTGTAATTTTGGTACGCGTGTGTTACAAGGAAGCCACTACACACTGACTTAACTGCTTCCATGCTCTCAGTTCCTTTAAGTAAGAAGGCTCTCAAAATCAGTATCCTTCAGCACTTCCGGATCTGAGGTCCGACAAAGATGCCCTCTTTAGCTTAGCAGCACTGAACCTGGAAACACAGTACACAAGTGTTGGAAGCAAGCACCATTTTTGTCCATGGTCTTCACGAATTCTCATCAACACCAGCTTGATGTGAGGGAGGAAAGAAGCACCTTATTCATGTCAAAGAGAGGATTCTCCTTGACGCTGTGTCGCTGTTGATTGAGAGTGTTGGCTACGCTTAACTGCCAATATTGTCTGATATATAACTATATATATATAATGTAATGCTATCACTACATTTATTGCATAATAACTAAAAAAGAAGAACATAGTCACACAATATTAGAAATTAACCCCGAATGCATATACGCCTCTATGTACAGTATGTGTACAAAATGTACAGTATGCATATCTAAAAAACTAGAGGTGACGAGTAAAAACAGATTTCAAAATCTGAATTCAGTACCCCCAAATTAAATTAAAACAGCTATTTGTGCTCCGCCTCAATTTCTTTGTAAATCAGTGTAATTGACGAAACTGTGGAACATAAAAGTGAAGGTTGTGCCAATTGGAATTCGGTGCCCTTGGAACAATCACTAAAGCTCTAGAAAAGAATTGGGTGAATTGGAAATCACAGGAAGATCGAAAACATCCAAAACTACAGCACTTTTGAGATCGGATAGAAATACTCAGAAGAGTCCTGGAAACCGAGGATCTGCTGTTCCTCAGCTTCTAGTGAACCACGCGGCTACGGCAGGTGTGAAAAACTAATAATAATAATAATTAATAATAATAATAATAATGACAAACTATATCAAAGCGAAAATTGATAAGACCCAACAAAATAGTAAATGTAGACTTTGCGGTAATAGAGATGAGACTGTAACCCATGTACTCTGCAATGTAGAAAACTAGCAAAAGACTAGACACGACTGGGTTGAGAAGGTGATCCACTGGGAATTATTCAAAAAATTAATTTTTGACCTATACAACAAAATGTATATGCATAAACCAGAATCTGTCTTGAAACGAAACGCATAAAATTCTCTGGACTTGAAATAAAAACGGATCACCTTATGCCAGCAAGAAGACCAGACCTAGTGTTGATAAACAAAAAAGAAAGAACTTGTCAACTGGTGGATTTTGCAGTGCCAGCAGATCACAGGGTGAAGCTAAAGGAAAATGAAAAAAATGGACAAATATCTGGACCTTGCCAGAGAACTGAAAAGTTATGAACATGAAAGTGAAAGTGATACCAATTGTAGTTGGTGCACGAATTGGAACAGTCCAAAAAGGATTAGAAAAGGTTGGACAGTTTGATATCAAAGGAGGATTGAAACCATTCAGAACACTGCACTGCTGCAATCTGCCAGAATACTCAGAAGAGTCCTGGAGACCTAGGAGACTTGCTGTCACTCAGACTCCAGTGTAAGACCATCAGCTAACACTGGTGTGAAAGAGTGAATAATAATTAATTAATAATAATAATAATAATAATAATAAGTAATAAGAAGAAAAAGAAGAGAAGAAGAAGAAGAAGAGAAGAAAGAATATGGTATTGGCTTTGATGAAGACACTGCAAATACTGAGCAGAAAACAGATCATTTTTCAAATCGGCTAGAACACCAGGAAATTGCTGGAATCCTGAGGAGACTGGCGTCACACCAGTGAAAAGCCCACTAGGTTCTCTGTGTGAAAAACTCGCAACGAATGAATAATAATGATAAATATGTAATGGCTTTGATGAATCAATACAAATTCTGACCGGAATAGGTAATTAAAAAAAATAATTAACTTTTATAAGAATATTTATATCGCCAATTATGGATAATTTTCCGGCCTTTACTGATAAGCGAGGTTAATTAGTTTTCTATATGTCTTGATTAATTAAAATTTAATAGAATCAGATTGCTAATAAACTTTTGAAGATACCAGAATATTAAATTGGTACGTAGTTTTTCTGGTGCATGAACATTACTAATTAAATTCCCTCTATTGTTGGAGTGAGAGTAAAGATGAAGAGAGAAAGAAGAAAGAAAGAAAGGAAAGAAAGAAGGAAGAAAAGAAAGAAAAAGAAAGAAATAAAGAAAAGAAAGAAAAGAAAGGAAGAACAATGGACAAAATTTAAATGAAGTAAGATAGAATCAAAGAAGAAGAAAGAAAGAAAAGAAATAAAGAAAGAAGGAAAACATGGACAAACATTAAATGAAAGTAAGATAGAATCAAAGTAGAAGAAAGAAAAGAAAGAAAAAAGAGAGTAACACAAAAATAGGATAAATAAGATTTTGGCAGTAAAATTTAAGTGGAAAATATTCAAAATAATTGTTTTTTAAGAATTAATACATGGACACAACATCTATTGAGGAAGTTCCCATTCAAATTTTGTTTTATTTTTTTTTTACTCCTTTAATAAATATGAAGTTTTGCCTTACTTATGATAC
>CM042157.1:22767729-22790229 GCA_023376005.1 Doryteuthis pealeii
AAACCCTCTGACATGAATTTTTAACTCCCACCGCCTCAGGCAATATCTTGCAAAAATTAAATTTTACACCACCGGAGGGTGTTTTTTGTTGCTAGTAAAATAATTACCCTATTTGACCTCATATAAGCCGCACGGGCAGGTCAGATTCAGGAAAAACAGTTTTTGGTGTATTTAAGCATATATTGTTGAAAACAATCTACCTTACGCTCCTGTTAACCTTGATTATAACAATACCAGCAATAAAATAAGGATGCATGGAGTTTAGGGTAGGTAAAAGTACTGAACGTAAGCTGGGTTTCATGAGCATCATAGAGAAGATTAGCCTAGACCTACGGGAGGTCTCAAACTTCACCTATGATGTATAAGACGCAGGGCAATTTTTTAGCCAACATTTTGGAAAAAAAGTGCGTCCTGTATGCCGTCAAATACGGTAATTTAAAAGATAATAGTAAATAATAAAAGACACATGAAAACAGATATTAAGAAAACTAGTACAAAATAAAAAAACACCCTCCGGGCGATGTAAAAGTAGATTTTTTAAACATATTGCCTGAGGGGTGGGAGTAAAAAATTTAATGTCAGCGAGTTTGTACCCTAAGTAAGTAAAATCATCAAATTCATTAAAGGATTAAAAAATAAAACAATTTGAAATGTAAACTTTAAATATGTATTAAAATAAAACAAACTATATATAGATATATAATACCAGTCATGTATTTATTAAAACTTGTTTTAAAAAACAATGAGGACTGTCTAATGTTGCATGTTCAAATTATGAGTGTATTTATTCTATGTTATGACGATTTTAGGTAATGTGACGTAAGCAGTGACGTAACCTTTGTTACAGACAAAAACCGGAAGCGAATCTCCATTATTAATAGATGAAATACCTAAAACCAAATATGAACCAGACGAAATTATGTCGAAAAGGAATATTTTTGCGTTCAAATAATTGCATTTCGCATAATAAAACTACATATTCATTGAAACACTTATGTATATATTATTATAAGTAAAAGAAAAGACAATAGAATGGATATGAAACTATAAATATTAAGAAATAAAGAAAAGGAAAGAAAGAAAAGGAGAAATAAAGAAAGATGGTAAAATGTCATTGGTAAAATTTACAGTTTCATCTTGTTTAAGTATTCCCATAAACGGCACCTGCTTCAGCAGAATATGTTACAGCTAAAGATTGAACAATACATATATATCCACCGATATATATATATATATATATATATATATATATATATATATATATATATATAATTTAATATACCAAGCGTGTTGGTAGATCCTTGCGGAGAGAAAAAAACCAGCAGAAAGTTTGATTGTAAAAATATACTACCAAACATCAATCAGGAAGAAAAAATTTTTTGAAAAAAAGAGAAAGGACCAAGGTATTCGTACCAACAAAAAATAATCTATTGGTACAGTATTTGGCCAAAAGAAAAAACAATTTATATGTATATATATGTATATAAGATATATATATATATATATATATTCATATAACCGCTAGGAGAAAGCTAATATGTAAAAAGTGCTCGATACCTAAGTAGAGCCAAGTAATAAAGATAATCTAATGAGTCAGACGAACCTACTATTAGTTTCGCATATTGTCGGATTCAATTCCAATTCCATTTTTACATATATTTATATATATATATATATATATATATATATATATATATATATATATATTGTGTGTGTGTGTGTGTGTGTAAAAATGGAATTGGAATTGAATCCGACAATATGAGGAAGAATGAATAACGAAAAGATAGTACAGAATGGATAATTATGATTAAATTCATCTTTTATTATCCATTCTGTACTTTCTTTTCTTTCTCATTCTTCCTCATATATATATATATATATATATATATATATATATATATATATATATATATATATATAATATATATTGGTGGGGGGAGAATATGTGATTAATTGAAGTCGTACCTAATTTTGAAAGTTAATTAATAAATAATTAATTAATTAGGCAGGCATACCTATTTAAACGTAAGGCTAAACAAGCCTTACATTTAAATAGGTATGCCCGCCTAATTAATTAATTATTAATTAATTAACTTTCAAAAATTAGGTACGACTTCAATTAAGCACATATTCTCCCAAAAATTGTCGGCTAAAAACAGCTATATCATAAACACATCGCTTGTGTATTTACTTCTCATATATATATATATATATATATATATATATATATATATATATTATATATATATTGTATAATATTATTATATGACAATGTTAGTAATACATAGGTTTTGTATAACATTATATGATGATATCAGTAATACATAGATATTGTATAGTATTACTATATGAGCATGTTAGTAATATATCTTATTATAATGGAGATTTTGTGTTTATCCGTCTGTATTTCATGTAGAAATAACGTAAATGGCATATTTAACATTATTGAGATCGTATTCAATCGTTTTGTATACAAGTGTTGTTTAATGCTATAATCATCAAGATGAGCCGACACACACACACACACACACACACACCACACACACACAGACACACACACACGCACACACACACTTCATTCTCTCTCTCTCTTTCTCTCTCTCTCTCTCTCTCTCTCACACACATACACACACACACTCACTCTCACACACATACACCTCTCTCTCTCTCACACACACAAACACATACATACATACATACACCTCTCTCTCACTCTCACATACATACCCCTCTCTCTCTCTCTCTCTCTCTCTCTCTCTCTCTCTTACAGACAAACATACATACAACGGTCTCTATCTAACACATACATACATACTACATACATTTCCACCCCCATCTCTCTCTCTCTCTGGAGATCTGAGAAGTTTTGAGTACTCCTCCATTGCCATTACTTAGAGGTTCACTCTGACCCGGAGTGGTGGTGCCTGTTAGTGTCCCATCTATGAGTTAAACAGATAGAAAAGGAGTTTGGAAAATGAGCTTAAAACTGAATTGAAAAAAAGTAATTGAATATTCGACAAGAGAGAATAAAACAAAAAATGTATTCGGCATATAATAACCCAACAAGGGTTGAGATGCCGTAAAATCCAATCAACCAACCAACTAAGAAAAGGGAGTCCTCTCCCCTGCTGCAATTTTTATAATTCCCATTTTCTTTTGTGCTGCTGTATACAAGACAACTCGAAGATAAATAGGGTTATATTGTTGATGAAAAGGTTAATTCAATTAATTTTAATTATGATAATTCTAGTCGCACAGTGAAAAATTATGACGAGAAAATTAGTATAAATTGTGACTAATTAAAAAAACAGAAATCTCACGAGAATAATTAAATCTAATTAAGAAAGAAAGATTTTGTAACAATTCATTAATAAACAAGAAAAGTGTTGTTAAGTAGCTAACACCCCTTCAACACTCTACAAGATGGACTGGCTCATAGCCATAAAATAGCCTACGATTAAAGTGGATTATCTAGCTGAATGATATTCTGTCTGGCTTTGCTGCGTTGGCTAAATCGAACTGACATAGGAAGCGCGTGGTGCGATGGTTAAAGTCATGGGAAATGGACTCGTCGCCCGAGTTCAAATCCTGGATGCGATAATTGCATTTCACTTTGCGCTAATACCCTTGGGAAAGGTATGAATCCTAGCTATGGATAAATAGTAGGGCAGACTGGGCTCTTTAACCTTCGTTATGCAACCAGTCTAGGAGAAGGAAAACTCTGAATTCAAACCTGTTGAACTCCGCTTAAGAAATTGACCTTGTGTCACATCCTGCTCGTGTGGAGGGGTCGGTAAATATATATATCGAACTGACACTCCTCTATTTAGTGTATGTTTGTCTTGTTAATTGTTTGTACTTATTTGTTCTTGTTTGTATGTATCCGTTTGGCACCGGATACTGGTGCTTAATAAATGTATTAAGCACACCATTCTTCCACCTCACGATACAACAAAAATGGAAAAAATAGTTATTATCTCAAAATTATATAGAATACTCATGAAATGGCCGCTTGCTCAAAACAGTTCAAATTCATCATTTTCCTGGTCATCTACAAATACCATGTACGACCTGAAACTCTGCGCTCAGGATAGAACCTGGAACTCTATAAACCTGCATTAACATCTCTAATGATAGCTATATATATCAGTGTGTCACAATTTTCAACTTTACTCTCAGATACCATAGCCCCAAATATCATACCATTTTGTAATCAGACCGCCTCCTTAAACAATTTTTTAAAATTTCGGCCGCCCAGCCCGCATCCACAATCATGAACTTTTGGATTTCCGTTTTTTAATTACTGCAATTGTTTCCGGTAACTTTTTACGTGATTCTTCTTTTTTTTTCAACGATTTTTTTTTTGAACAATAGACATTTCTATAACATTATTTTTTTTCATGACTTTATGAATTTGGGAATAATCGAAATTAATTGCATAATCCAGCAAAAGTCACCCATGAAATAGAAATGATTGTTTGTACGGAAAATGGGACCTAAGTACATCAATTGTCTTTAAATTAAGTAGCAGCAGTAGAATTATTGTCATACTTTGAAAAGGTACTTTAAATATTGACTAGCAATAACTGTTGGAATTTCCATGAATTGAAAGAAAAATCAAGAGGAGTTATCTAAAGCCACAAACGATGATTTGCAATTTCATTTTATATAAATCTACCAAAATATCTTCAGTAATTCACAATTCAATAATACAAATAAAACAAAAACTTAATTTCCTTTTTTTTTTAATTCATTTTAATTTTACCATGGGCATTTAAGCGACTCAAGACAATTTGGAATTTCATTTTTAAAATTGGGTTAATAAAATGGGACAAATAAGAAATCTGCTATTAAGCGACATCAGATATTCTGTATTCACAGCACCTCATGTGGTGAAATGGTTAGCAAGTTGGATTTGCAGACCATTCATTGTTAGTGAGTTCGATTCTCATTGGATGTTCCATACTTCTTGCCTTGTGCCACACCTAAGCAATGTTTCATAAATCACAATAAGCGAAAATATATTATTATACAGTGTGTTTCAGAAAAATTTCGTTTCTAGAAAATATTCTTAATAACACACTTGGACAATTTGGACGGTTTCATTAACTGGAGGGTGTGTTTCAGGATGATAACGGACGGAAGATTTAAGAAGAAGAGTATTAATAAATAGATGGAATACTTACCGTATTTGACGGCATATAGGACGCACTTTTTCCAAAATATTGGCTCAAAAATTGCCCTGCGTCTTATACATCGTAATTGAAGTTTGAGACCTCCCGTAGGCCTAGGCTAATCTTCTCTATTATTTCCTGCTATTGAGATGTCTTGTGTATGCTTATTGATTGCATGTACTGCCAAATTGCTTTTATACAGCTATGTTTCTGCTTGTGTAATGCACAGCTAAACTTTTTAAAAACAATCTATGCTTAAATACGCTAAAAACTTTTTTCCTGAATCTGACCTGCTGAAATAGGGGGTGCGTCTTATATGCCTGTGCGTCTTATATGCCGTCAAATACGGTAAATGCAGAGATAAATTTTGAGATCTTCTGTAGTTTATTGTTGCCTATTACAGGAGGTAGCTTAATTGCTGTTCGATACATATTTCTAACGCAGTTTGATACATGTTTTCCTTAAACATATTAGTAAAAGCTCTTGTAATAATGTGAAATCACTTAGCAGTACATGCATTCTGAGAAGCAATATTAAACTCATTGTTTTCTCGTGTCAAAATTGATCTGCTGATTTCCAGACACAAGTCACTATGTATTTGATCGTATCTCTCACTCATATTATATATATATATATATACGTACACACATACATATATACACACATATGTACGCATATACATATACAGACATATATATATATACACGCGCATGTATACACATACAAATATACACACACATATATACACATATACATATACGCATATATATATATATATATACATATACACACATATATAAATATAAATACACACACACATGTATATATATATATATATATATATATATATATATATATATATATATATATATACCGCGTGTATCAAAACCAAAGCAAGTTTTTTTAATATCATTTTTTTAAACACAGATTTAACGTCATAACATAACATCACATCACGTGAACACGATCCACGTCACATAAACGTTAAACAAGCCACAGTTTTAAAAAAAACAATTTTTAGCTTTATATTATCCCATCGCGTGAAAACGCTTCACGTTTATATAAACGCTAAAAAATTACTGGTTTTTAAAATTTCAACCATTTAAAAAAATCTCAACTATTTGACTACTGGTTTTTAAGATCTCAACCATTTGACTCATCAGATGATTGCATAACCATGAAACTTTAAGTTATAAGTCCAAATCCATAATATTACAATTGATTATATACATACATATATATACACACACGCATATACACACACACACACACACACACATATATATATATATATATATATATATATTTATTATAATGGAGATTGTGTGTTTTTCTGTCTGTAACCGAAACTATATTCCTACTCAAGTCACAATCCCTTAGTTATTTACATCACATTCTCCATGATTTTATTTTTTTAACTCAATTATTAATAAAATTGTCTTACATTATTAATACTGTTAACTATGTCTACGTACTGATAACATGCAATTATATTTATATATACAACAAAATAGCGGTTTACAGTGTGAACGGGAAGGCTAATTTGCATATTAATATTAAAAAATCGTATTTAATAAATATGTGCTTAGTATTATTGATTTCTAACTGTTTGGTTTTATTTTAATGAATATAAGCAAAAATCTCTTCAATGAATCTTAAATGAAATCCATTAATAAGATAAAATAACTGTCATTTTATTATTTACTTCCTCTTATAACTAAATACTTAAATTAGAAAAAATAACAATGAAAGATGAGAGTGATGGAAGAGTAAGTTTCAGTTGTTCCATTTTTTATTATACTCCCTCTGTTTCAAATCTTTTATCTCCTCTGTTTCAAATTTTTTATCTGTATTCTTATTTAGTTTCATTAGCCTTTCTAATTTAATACAATATTTTATTACATTAAAACTTAAATACTTGCACCCGGAGGGTGCATATATTTGCTAGTATATATAAGATAGTCTGTGAGTATTGATGAATTAATCTTAACGTGCTAGATGGGGTCGATTTTTACAGATACTAAACCTGATTCAACTACAACAACTGTTTGAATATGTTCAGCACACGAAACGAATATACCATATGATAGGTATTTATCTCAAGCACACACTTACCTGTGATGATATTGTATTAATTGTCTACACTTTCTTTCGTTACACTTGTGATGACTTACCTGTAAATAAAAGAAAACATTGAATTAATAAACAGTGGAAGATAATATATATTTACATACATACTGTATAGAGTAGAATATAATATAACATACATACAGTATAAAATACAAAATACAATGCATTTTAAATATCATTAGCTGGACTGTGGATATACAACAATATATTAATCTAAATATATATTACGTTTAATTTGTTTACTTAAGATATATTTCAAATGTAAAAAGTATAATAACCTTGATTTAACTCTTTTTCTCTTTTTTTCCTACTTTTCGTCTTTTCATTATGTTCAATTGGAATAGATTAGCGTTATGGCTTCCGTAAGCTACCCCCTCTCTCTAACTTTTCCCCTAATATTTCTTTCTTTCTTATTTTTTTAAAGATGCCCTTTTCTTTCCTTTCTTTGTTTATAATTAAAACGTAATAATCCATTATTTAGTTAAAGTGACGACACTCAATAGAAAAAAAATTCGGAGGATAAGCAACACCAGATATTCAGAATTTACATTTTTGCATTCATCTTGAACGATTTGGACGGTGTCATTTTTAACCAGATAGTGTGTAAGATAATAACGGTCGGAGATTAAGGAACATATATATATATATATATATATATATAATATATATATATATACACGCACGCATGCACGCATATATATATATATATTATTTACTTGATATTTTATTATTTACAAGATACTTTTTGTTTTGAATGATTTGGTTTGGTTTGTTTTGTTTTACGGCATATCAACCTCAGTGGGTCATTTAATGCCGATAAAGTTTTGAAATAAATCAATTCTTAATGGATAATACAATTTTTTTATAAACACATTTTCTATTTAACCCATAGATGGGACCTAACAGGTACTACCACTCCGGGTCAGAGTGGACCAGGGAGCAATGGTGATGAAGGGGTGATCCACATTCCCCAAACTCCAGAACTTCAGATAGAGTTTAACGTCATTCCCAGGACATGTAGATCCGCAGCCACCGCCTTCTAGCACCCATATGATAAAAGGGTTGGGGCTTGCCATAAGGGCAATAGGGTTGGGAAAATCATATAGGTGCTAGGGCTTGACGTGAGCAGCCGATTGAACGGAGGGGGTCTCTCTGACCGCCCGTCTAGCCCAAGATAGGGCCAAAGTGGAGTATTGCATGTCATGAACTGCTCATCCACCTGGGCTCTATCTTTAAGCATCAGGGGTCACCACCCATGGCTAACAGGCGGCCCCATTGGGGTAGTCTTACCCCTCTGCAGAGGTGCAGTCGGTGCATTCTAACGCCTCAACCGACAGAACGGTGTTTTGAATGAGTAAATTTTTTAATTAATAATATTAGTAATTTCAGTGGCTTGCCATTTAATAAATAATTCAAGTGATGCAAACATACATTAGTCGTACTGACATGGCTAAAGCCATTGCTGCTATATGGTGCGTTTACATAAAACTGTGAACACAGATATAGGATATTAATTATTTTAATACAATTAATTTCCACACAGTTATGTGTCTTCAAGTATTCCTATCTAATTCTTATCAGCTGTGCATAATTATGGAGTTTATATTATTCCCATCTAATACTAATACTTTATAGACAATTATATGGTTTTGAATCATCTCTCATATTTAGCTGTAATCATTCGTTCATATACAGACCGGGTTAGCTTAGTCGGTAGAGCGTTCGGCTAGAAACCACAAGGTTCCTAGTTCGATACCGGTTATCGCCAACTCAGCGTATGAGTAGCACAGGGATCTGTGCGGTAAAGTAAAAAGCTGATGGTAGGTGTGGCGCTCCTCTCAGACGTAAAAACAATCTCCTTGGTCTAGCGTGTGAAAAGAGGATAGACTCCCTCGCTGATTGGCTGATACCGACATTAGGCCGCCCCGACGATTTTACTTACTTACTTATATAGAAACACTTATTACCAATTGTAGAATTTACTCAATTATATGGTTTCGAATATTTCCATCTACTACTACTACTACTATTACTACTACTACTAATCATCATCATCATCATCATCATCCTCATCAGATCCTGCTGGTAGCAACGATATCCATGGCAATCTTCTGCCAATCGTCCATATCGGTCATCATCCCTGGTAGGTCCTCTGCGCAGCATCCAGGTTCCACACAGAGCTGGTTCTTGTTGGACAATCCACACTGGCGTGTTCGTCTGCTGGTTTCCATAGGAGCATCCCTTGGTTCATCCTTGCTTCCCCAGCAGTGTCCAGCATGGCTTCACCGTCTTACGCGGATGGTTTCTGTGATAGGGGTAATTGTCCGTAAAATGTTTTCGTGTGAGATGTTTTCATGATTTGTTTAAGAACAGCGCGGAGCATTTTTGTTCCACTCCCATCCATCTTATTTTCTAGGCGCTTTGTGAGGGTCCAAGTGGTGCAAATGTACAGTAACACTGATACAAACCACGGCTTCAAAGACTTGCTGCTTTAACCTGTCAGTGAAAAATCAGACTTCGATATGATTGATAGTCCGTCTATAACAGTCCATGACTTTACTATGCGCGCATTAACATTACTTTCTGTGGATGAAATATTACTACTCAGGAACTCCTTTCCAATAACTTGCCAAAATCTACCAAATTCAATTTCCGTTCTCACGTTTTCCCATTGGCGAAAGACGAGGGTTCAACTAAACGTCATTACCTATCAATAATATAACCCTTCCGATTTTGAATTTCAACGAATTTTAATTCAAAATCTAACAACACTTACAGGCATAATTCGTAGGCTACCCTCAAATTATGTAACAGTAATGTCACATGAAAATATTGTTAAATAGTAGCACATACTGGGTGCTTTAAGCTTAGTACGGCAACCAATCTAGTAGAAGGAAAAACATATTTCAAATCTGTTAAACTCGGCTTAAAAATCGACCTTGTGTTCCCTCCTAATCGTGCAAATGAATATGAAGAAATAATTTGCAAAAACAAGGCATAATTCATCAGTGACATGAGGAATCCAAGATGGGTGCTGCTATGGAGACTCAGATTATCAATAATTAGTTTCAGTCGCCGATCAAGGGATCAGATTTTAATTACTGATCTTCGAAAGTGTCAAATTGTATTTCACTGTGCATTATCTCCTTGGCTGTTGTTACTGCTGTTTACACCAACTCACATTATGTGCCACCATACTTCAGTCGGTGGGATTCTGAATGAAGGAAATGGTGATATGGTTTATAAATACGTTCTGCCAAGCTCATCTTGTGGTATTATGTTTCTGTAATATCATTAATCCAAGATGGCCGCCGCTATGAAAATTCATTCAGATTATCTTCAATACCAAGTATCAGATTATTCCGATGAAAACATCTCATTAATCTTAACGGCATGCCAACCCGTCTCGGTTATTTTAGAGCTACAGGTTTTGCAATAGTGTTCATTATATATATATATATATATATATATATATATATATATATATATATATATAATATTTTGAAGGCCAATACAATGCGTATGAAAAAAAAAAAAAAAGATGTTATTTTTGTCTTATCGATTTCGAAGCATGAACTTCATCATCAGAGTTTATTTTCAGAAATGGACGTGCTTATGTTTTTAGAAGAGAAATTATAACCACACAAATAAAAACATAAGCACGTCCATTTCTGATACGAAACTCTGATGATGAAGTTCATGCTTCGAAATCGATAAGACAAAAATAACATCTTTTTGTTTTTATTTTTCATACGCATTGAATTGGCCTTCAAAATATTAACATATTATAACATACTTAACAATGCTTCAAGCAAATTACCAATTGCTTTTATATATATATGCCATATACAGATCTAAGGAACCAAATAAAATATTTATCAAACAAAAATGGCAACAACGTTGGAGTAATAGCGCACCAAACAAATTATTATCAATATAATTCGGGAACTTTACGAGTTGTAAGAACCTCGACGATCAGGCAAGAGTAGGTAGGTCTAAAACAGTATATTTTGGGGCCGTTTTTCAACCCATAGAGGTAAATCTGGCGAGCATCACTTGGGGAGTATCAGGTGAGCTCAGCATCTCATAGTTTAGGGCTGCACCCGAAGCTGCCAAATTCAATCTCACGTTAATAAAATATTGCGAAAACATTTGACTCAACCTAGTAATGTTCAGCTCAGCAATATTTATCAGCTTTTTCAACCGTAGTCATCAGCTGTTGGTCACGTGAAGTCTCGCAACTGAAAATCTTACGAAATAAAATATGGAAGACGAACACGCAGAATACGGTTTTTTCTTTCGCTTAAACTGTGACTTAATATCTCTTTGACGTCATCATCTCAGATGACTACTTCTGCGGATGCTTACATTGTTTCCAATAACGTTGGTTGGCTGGTTGGCTGGAATTTAATGATTTTAAGGCATATCAATCCTTGGGTTATTTTATGCCAAAGATATTTTCTTTGGTTAATTCTTGTGTATTCAATTTTTTAAAACTTAATTTTTTAAATATATATTTAAAAACCTAAGTTGTTACCTATTTTACCCATAGATGGGATCCTAACAGTACTTCCACACCGGTTCAGAGTGGACCTGGGAGTAATGGCAATGAAGGGGTACCTCACACTCCCAAAGCTCCAGAATTGGAACCTCCCCATTAGATATGGTTTAATGTGATACCCAGGGCAAATTCATATTCCCAGGATATTACCTAAAATGGCATCCAGTAATCAGGCACCAGTTATGGGGAGGGTGCAGTCACCCCTTCGTTGCCATTACTCTGGAGTGATAGGACCATTTAGGTTACATATACATCCATATATAAAAGGCAGTTGGTGTGTATGTCCGGATGAAACTACGAAAATAAAACAATTAACAACAAAGTAAATATATACATATACATTAAATATCACCGGTTCCTGCTTTTTGTACAAGAATTATGAAGATTTGATATGTATTTTCTAATTTTAGGAAAAACCTATTTCAGACATATTTTCATCAAAAGCTACATAATTATGGAAATTTTCGTGAAAATCGGGCCGTTAATTGATTTTTCATAGAATTTTAAAAAAGTCTCTAGTCATATCTTGTTTTTGGCTACGTTAAATTTTAATTGATTTAACGGTGCAAAAATGTAAACATTGTTTTTCGTTTATAATTTTCATTATTTCGGTAAGCTGCAATTTTTTTTAAATCATCATGAGTTTTTTTTTAATGTTTCGTCTTTCGAATGGACACAAATTTTTCAAGATAATATTAACATTTATGCAAGTTTCATTGTGTTAGATATAGGGGGGGGGGGGTAAATTTCACAGGGAAAATTGGTGGTACCTAAAAGAGAAATATTCATTTTGTCATAATGTCCTCGCATATACATATTAATAGATCTGCGATACTAACTTGCTCACGATAACACCCCATTTTTGTCTCTTCCTCATACTGGATCAAAATTCAGCTAATATTTACATTGGTTCTGTGAAATTAGAATAATAAAATTCTTGTTTGTTTTTCAAAATGAGAATAATGAATTGAAGAAATCAGTTTTTGTTGGATTTTTGTCAGGAAGACTATCTGGCTGGAACAGTTGCGCTTTATAAAACTAAAAAAAAATTATTTTTGTTTTTGATGTTTTTTTTATTTTGTTTATTAAAAACAAATTTAAAAAACATCAAAAAACAAAAATAATTTTTTAAAAGCAAATACTGAGGAAAAATGATCTAATTTGATGAAATAAGAAAAATTAAAAAAGTTAAGTTTTCTATTTATCTATCTTTTTTTTTAATAATTTGTATTGATTTATTTATTTAATTATTTATTTTCCAATGAGTTAAAGAGACTTGGGAAACTGTCAAGTGTGTTAAATTTCAGGATGAATATATAGAATACATTTCATAGCTTTAGGGTATTCTCTTTCTTAAGTCAAGTACTTTTCTGCTACTTTTATAATATTGAAAGGGGTAGTAGTCCCTGTGGCGTATTGAATATTGAAAGGGGTAGTAGTCCCTGTGGCGTCATGGTTAAATACATGACATTATAGTAAGTGAGTTTGAATTCCAGACAAGCTATTATGTTCACTTTTTGACTAATACCCCTGGGAAAGGTATGCACCCCTTCATCCCCCAAGCTATAGGTTAAATAGTAATACTAGTAGTTCTACAAGAATGACTTTGGATTTAAATAACTGTTGTACCGGCCGTTCCTACAGTGGAGAACATGCACCGGTTCTCACTATAAATAGTGAGACACCGAGTGGAAAGGAGGACTGTTCCCGTTAACGACAAGCTAGTCGTACATGTACCATTAATTGTAAATACACTTGTCTTATTTTACCCCATCTCGACTTGACTTCTTTTTACTGTTGGGACTAACATCACAACAATAACCCATGACGGTTAGTATGTCATTAAACTGATACTGGTTTGCTACTTCTAGTATCTGATTAAAAAAAAAACATTAAAATAATTTTGTAAGATTTTGTAAAAAAAAAACATTAAAATAATTTTGTAAGATTTCTAAGAAAGGAAACATTTAATTAAACTACGAGCTAGTCGCTTCTGCAACTTAACATACAAGTCTATTTCACGCTCTCAAAATCACTCTCTTTATTCAGAGAAACTAACATATATAACGAGGAAGTAATCAAATATACATAGAGAGGGGGAAAGTGACCGAGAGAAAGTAAAGTCAGAGGCGGATAGGTTTTTGACTTAATTGCAAATTACGACTAATTAGAAGCAATTCAAATGGATTTTTTTTCCAAACGTAACTTAATCCTAGAACTAAGGAATATTTTGATATGAATTTGCGTCATTGAAGTAAATAGGAAAAAAGCCGTTAGCATACAATCATTGAGTCATTGTACTAAACACGATTAGTATTAAACATAAATATTTCTAATCATATAAGTATGCACATTAAGAAGAGTTATGTAAAGTTTCATTGTGTTAAATATAGGGGTGTGGGTAAATTTCACGGGGAAAATTGGTGGTACCTAAAAGAGAAATATTCATTTTGTCATAACGTCCTCGCATATGCATATTGATAGATCTGCGATACTAACTTGCTCACGATAACACCCCATTGTAGTCTCTCTTTCTACGCGGGTGATGCTGGGTTGCCACTTCTCGTATCTGGTATATAAGTACTAATCACGATTAGTATTAAACATGAATATTTCTAATCATATAATTGTGCACATTAAGAATAGTTATGTAAAGTTGAAAGTTGTTCCATGTTTATGAATGGTTATTAAGATTAATTATTTGAAAATATATAATTATTTGAATTGCTTGAAACCACATAACTGTATACACGTTATTTGTATTATAAATAGTTACTCAAAACTATTATTCTTTGCAAATGATTATAATCACTAATTACTTGAAACTATATGATAATTTGAAATAATCGAAGGCCTATAACTATTTATCATCGCCAGTTACGTATGTCTCTATGTAGAAAGATGGAAGTTATATATACTAGCAAATATATGCACCCTCCGGGTGCAAGTATTTAAGTGTTAATGTAATAAAATATTATTTTAAATTAGAAAGGCTAATGAAACTAAATAAGAATGCAGATAAAAAAATTTGAAACAGAGGTGTCTATAATCGAAAAATAGAACATCTGAAACTTACTCTTCCATCACTCCCGTCTTTCAGTGTGATATTTTCCTAATCTAACTACTTTGTTAAAATAGGAAGTAAAGAATAAAATTACAGTTATTTCTTCTTGTTAATGGATTTCTTTTAAGATTTATCCCCCAATGTTTGCTCATATTCATTAAGATAAAACCAAACAATTAGAAATCAATAATACTAAGCACATATTTATTAAAATCAAATTTTTAATATCAATATGCAAATTAGCCTTCTCGTTCACACTGTAAACCGCTATTTTGTTGTATATATAAATACAGTTGTATATTATTAGCATTTAGATAAGTCCTACAGTATTAATTAAAACAATTTTATTAATAATTGAGATTTAAATAAAAATAAAATTATGGAGAATGAGACGTAAATAATTATGGGAATTGTGACTTGAGTAGTAATATCGTTTCGGTTACAGACAGAAAAAACACCCAATCTCTATTATAATAAGATATATATATATATATATATATATATATATATATATATATATTATATATATATCATGGACCTTCTCGTCGATTTTCGACGCATGAGGGTTCACACGCACAATGAACATCCACACAGTGATTTGTTTATTGTGGTGAAGGCTTGTGTTGGACCATCCACACTTTTTGGCACAGTCGATTGGAAAGAATTGGTGCGTCAAGGAATGCCACAAACCCAATCCACGACCGACCTCAGGAATTTTGAATTCAAAGTTATCTCTCTCTCTCTCTCTCTCTATATATATATATATATATATATATATATATATTGGTAGTCCTTTTTTAGGATTAGAGAATTGAAAATAAAGTGCTCGATTACGTGTGTAAGACCTGACTTTATTTATTTGTTATAGTGTACAATATATATATATATATATATAAAAGTAAAAGTAAAGTCGTCGGGGCGGCCTAATGTCGGTATCAGCCATGCAACGAGGGAGTCTATCCCCTTTTCAATAGCGCTAGACCAAGGAGATTATTTTAGCGTCTGAGGTGGAGCGCCACACCTACCATCAGCTCCTTACTTTACCGCACAGATCCATGTGCTACTCATACGCTGAGTTGGCGAGGGCGGGTATCGAACTAGGAACCTTGTGGTTTCTAGCCGAACGCTCTACCGACTGAGCTAACACAAAGACAGATAGATAGATAGACAGGTAGATACATAGATAGATAGGGAGAGAGAGAGAGAGAGAGATGTATATATATATATATATATATATATATATATATATATATATATATATGGAGAGACAGAGACAGATAGACAGGTAGATAGATAGATAGAGAGAGAGAGAGAGAGAGAGAGAGAGAGAGAGAGAGAGAGGGGTTGCTTGGGAGAGAGAAGGAGAGAGAAATAGATAGACAGTAACAGAACGAGAACAGAGAGAAAGGAAGAATGAAAGAACGAGAAGGATTAGCGAAAGCATGACTGGATACATGACCAGCCTAAGGAACATATTGGAAAAAAAAAAAAAGAAAAGAATAAAAAGAACTGATTGTGTTTGTTTCCGACTTAGTATGAATTAATCATAGGAAATCCTTTTCGTTTTCCGGGGAATAAAACAATCAAATACATGACTTTTTTTCTTCTCCAAATTCCATTCCACCAAAATGTCTCCCGAGAAATAAACACTTCTCATCTCATTTGCAACTATCACGGCGACAGATATTGCACAGAATATAAATTGATGAACTGCCAAATGACATCTGCTTCTTTGCACCTGAGGCTGCAAAGTTATAACGGTTTGCATTAAAAGGAAAAGGTAGGGTGCATTAGATTATAGTCGTACTAGCAGACATACTCGTCTACGCTGGGTTGGGCAAGAGTTTATTTTTTATACTGCCGTCTGAGTATATAAATGGCAAGTGTTATTTTCTATTAGGAGATGAGCCAAAGAAAAAAACAAATTGTTGAAAGAAGCCGTATTAAATGTAGTGTCACAGCCTGTATATATATATATATATTATAATGGTACACAGAAATAACCAACTCGAGTTTCGCCATAAGGATCTTCAGGGTTAAATCCACTGGATTAATCAATATGTTGATTAATTGCAATATCTTGATTAATCCAGTGAATTTAACCCTGAAGATCATAATTGTGAAACTCGAGTAGGTTATTACTGTGTACCATTATTATGATAAATTTGCTCTACTCACGTATTGAGCACTTTATATTTGTTATATCGCTGGCTTATCATTGTGAAACTTGCATCAACTAACCATTTTCACCGGTAAGTCACCTTTTCCACAAATACCATATATATATATATATATATATATATATATATATATATATAGAGAGAGAGAGAGAGAGAGAGACAGACAGAGAGATAGATAGATAGATGTTCCACTAGGTCACCTGTTGCCCGGGGTTGGCGAGCCATAATTCTTAATAAATTTTATATATATATATTATTATTATTATTATTATTATGGTACACATAAATAACCTACTCGAGTTTCACCATAAGGATCATCAGGGTTAAATCCACTGGATTAATCAAGATAATTAATCAGCCACCAAAATTTCTTAAGATTTATGGGCTACATGGACTCGCCAATATGGGCTGTCCAGCAAAGACGTATATTGACAAGCTCTGCGTGGATACTGGATGTTGCGCATAGAATCTCCGGGGCAATAAGTGACAGGGACGGTTGGCGAGAGATTGTCATAGATATCCGTGCTACTAGCGCGACATGATGATAATGATGATGATGAGGAGGATGATTAAGTTGGATGACTATAGATGATTTATAGACCATCACGTGTGCCGATCCCAAAAATAAGGGGTTGTAATCAACAGTAATCGAATTAAATGTGTGTTTCCATCAACTGAATTTACGAGATATCAACGGTCGTGAAATAAATTTGTAACACCCTGGGCACGTGTTTTAATTTAATCAAGATTAACCATACAAGCAATCCAACTGGATTACAGTAGATCATATACAGACCAGTACGTGCAAAGATCCCAAACTAAGCGGGGGGGGGGGTATCAACATCAATCAGATTGAATACGGTTTCCATCAACAACGGTCGGGAAATAAAACTGTAACACCCTTGATACGAATCTAATTCCATCAAGAGTGCACGTACAGTTAATACAGCTGGGTTACGATGGATAATATGTAGACCAATACGTGCATAGATCCGAAAATAAGAGGCGTATCAAGAGTAAGTAAGTAAAGTTGTTGGAGTGGCCGGTTATTTCCTAGTTGAGTAACATGATATTACAGGGTGACCAGAAAAAACAGAACCCAAATTGTCTATTTTCCCATTAAACTAACCCTAAACAACCATAAACCCCAACCCTAACCACCCTAGTTGAGTAACATAATATTACAAGGTGACCCAGAAAAACAGAACCCAAATTATTTATTTTCACATTAAACTAACCCTAACCCAACCCTAACCCTAAACCCTATCCATAAACCTAAAGCTTAACCCTAACCCTAAACCCCCCTAGTTGAGTAACATAATATTACAGGGTGACCCAGAAAAACAGAACCCAAAATTTTGTAATAAAACTATTTTTTTAAAGTTTAAGTCCAACAAGGGTTAGAGTTAGGGTTTAAGGTTAGTTTAATGGAAAATGAATAAATAATTTGGGTTCTGTTTTTTTCTGGGTCACTCATGTTACTCAACTAGGAAATAACCGTTTTTGCATTTGAGGTGGAGCAACACACCTACATCAGTTCCCCACTTTACCGGACTTTTTAAAATTCAGGATTTTTTATTTGCATTGTTTTCTTCAATATGTCGACCTCAGCAGTATCTCCTGTCTTAGTGATCGGAATTTTTTAAACAATTGATTCTCTCTGTCGACCGGTGCAGAAGAATACGTCGACTGCACACCTTTGCAGGGGAGTTGTTTCTGTTTTTAAGAAAAATTTCTACATCTAAGATATATGTAGTGAGAGAGGAGACCTGCCTCGTGCAACACGGTGTGATGGAGAGGGTGGCGGGCGTGAAGACTTGCCATATTTTTGAAGGAATCGGGCTAGGCTTTGCCTGGCGTGTAGGACTGACCTAGAGTCGAACCCGCTTCCTTCAGAATGTGAGAGCTGTGGACGATCGGTGAAGTAGGAAATGGCATTGTGGCCCGGTTGTGGGTGGTCACGCCGTGCTGGCGAGTGTCGCACGTGCTGGACGGATAATTATGAGTGAGGAGCCCGGATGTGGTTAAATTGGGGTGTATTTAAAGGACTTATTCTCACAGACCAGGCAGAACGACTTGCAGTAGTATTTTTGTTGTCGAGACGAGCGGGACAAAGAAATAGTTTTGGATATTGGATTTTGGAGCGAGATACAGTTGGGAGTGGTTGGACTGTCGATTGGAGCCTTGAGTCAGACTTGACTGCTCCCACTGATTAGAATATAATCAAGTTGAGATTATCTAATTAGCTAAATGGAAAATACTCTTTCATTGGATATATAGAAAAGTAATAGCCAGACAATCACATAGAGGATTGAACAGAATTCTCTTGTCTATAGTGAAGGTCACGAGTTGACAAGAAGGTCATATAGGGACAAAGTCGTGCGGGCGGACGCCGAAGTTGGCAGACCCAACACCTCCCGCTCCATGAGTATTGGGATTGGGGGTGAAATAGTGGTGAACTTGTCCTGTGCCGAAGGTAAGAAGAGCTGATTGACTGTGATTGGTGGCTTCACGCTGGTGCTTTACTGTCAATTATGCTTTATTCACATGTCTTCGTATTTTAGTAGATTAGCTGTAGACCCGACTGACCGTCAGTAAAAAGAAGAAAAAAATCTCAGGAGAAAGGTTCAACCAATCATTGTAATGCAACCAATTCCTAAACAACTTTTAAACTTATAAAACAAGATTCCTATTTCAGAAAAAACAACATGGCTGTAGATTAGCAATACCCAAAAATTTACAAAATGACTTTACCCCCACTAGGGAAAATAATTTACCAAAAATCAGGAAATTATCGGATTTTAATTAAATTTTCAGTGTTTATGTATCAATGAATGATCTTTATAATGCATTACTTATTTTATTTCAAAACTTTCTCATTTTTTTCCGGTCACTTTATTTTGCCCCCCCCCTTATGTTGGGGGCGTAACATTTTTTGCGAGTTGGTCATTTTCGATACTAATTGCAGTATAAATAAAGACCGAAGTTATGAATAGAAACAAAAAAAAATTACAGTGGCTTTTCTATGAGAAAATAAGTACCGAAAATCGAAAAATAAAATGTAAAAAAAATAATGAATAATTAATTTTTTGCAGATTTCTTTTTTACTCAATTCGATAATTATTTAATTGGCTATTATTTTATAAAAGAAAAAAATTGTACATCGATAATTTTTCTGCTTAAAAAGGGGAGGGGGTACATCTTCAATCGAGTTTTTCTTCAAAACGTATACTTTTTTCGAAAAAATAAGGTTTGCGTTAAGTAGATATTTATTTTTAGAATCTTATATATTCTTGTTTTAAGTTGTTTTATTTCAATTAATTTTCTTGTTTGTATTTATTTTATTGTATTTTATTTTTATTATGTTTTATCCCTTATTAATTAGTTTAATTTTTTTTAATAATTCATTAAATTATCTTTTTCAATATATCATTGAATTCATACCCTTATCATATTTTTATTTAGATTTTCATACGGAAAATAAGGGGTTAAACATTTTATACCCCACTCGTCTAGTTTAGTCCACGGGGGTATCCTGTTCTCATTTCGCTAACCATAGCTGGAGTAGGAGTTGTTTTATTTATTTTTCTAACTGCCTTCACTCAGGATTGAACTCGGGTTCCAGAGATAACTGTCCGAATAACGCAGATAATACTAATCTTCAAGCCTCATCTCAAACATCTAGAGAAATAAATATCTACCCTCTGAACAACCAATAACAATTTAAAAACATAATCTAACAAAAAAGGGACACAACCCCATACAAATTATCTATTATAATACACCTCACAGCAAAACCAAATACGAAAATACAAATAATCCTTCGGATAACAACCACAGAAGAAGAATCCATTTTTAGAAATACATGTCGAACAAGACTCGTTTAGATTTTACTTTGTGACCCGAACAGTTCAGGTAAAACAGGAAAAAAAGGTTTCATCCAACTTTAGAATGTTTTCTTCAGGATATAACATCTTGGTAATTTATAGCTTTAAAAATTCGTAGAATCCTTTTTCTTTTTTTTTAAAGTTACCGGTAAACACCCTGTTGGGGTTTTCGAACAATATAACGTTAACATTTTTAGCATTGTCGTTAATATATATATATATATATATATATATATATATATATATATATATATATATTATAATGGAGATTGTGTGTTTTTCTGTCTGTAACCGAAACTATATACTACTTATGTCACAATCCCAGAGTATTGACATCACATTCTCCATGATTGTATATTTTTTTAAACTCAATTATCAATAAAATTGTTTTAATTATTGATACTGTTGACATTCTACATACTAACAACATGCTATTGTATTTATATATACAACAAAATAGCAGTTTACAGTGTGAACGGGAAGGCTATTTGCATATTGATATTAAAAATTTGATTTTAATAAATATGTGCTTAGTATTATTGATTTCTAATTGTTTGGTTTTATTTTAATAAATATGAGCAAAAAATCTCTTCAATGAATCTTAAATGAAATCCATTAACAAGAAAGAATAACTGTCATTTCATTTTTTAATTCCTCTTTTAACTAATATAAATTAGAAAAAATAACAATGAAAGACGAGAGTGATGGAAGAGTAAGTTTCAGTTATTCTATTTTCGATTATACTCCCTCTGTTTCAAATCTTTTTATCTGCATTCTTATTTAGTTTCATTAGCCTTTCTAATTTAATACAATATTTTATTACATTAAAACTTAGATACTTGCACCCGGAGGGTGCATATATTTGCTAGTATATATATATAATAATATAATAATAATATATATATATTATATATATATATATATATATATATAAGTAAAGAAATAACAAAAGACTTAGAGATTTAGCATTATAGTCTAGGTAGCCAGAGTAAAAACACAAATAAATATTTTTTTAATTATTGTTCTTACATAGGATAATAACAACAATTTAAATGAGTCACTCGCACGTTTTTTTTTGTTTGTTTTTGTCTTCTTGTTTTTTTTTAATCCCAGCGGTCTATTTTTTTTCTTAAATTTCTGCCCTTTTTTTACCTTCAATAAAGGTTTTAATTTTACTACTACTACAACTAATACTACTAATAATAATACTTAAGCAATAGCTGGTACTGTAAGCAATCTGGGTCCTTTGTTTATCAAAAATTACTTGAGCGCGCATTAAATGACCCGAAAGAGGTTGATATGCCGTGGAAAAAAATAACAACTAACTAATCTAAACATAGTTACACTATCCCTCGTGTTCCTAAGTGTTAAGTAGAATCCTTGGGTTCCTTAGTGTTTGGTTGAATCTTTATATTCCTTAGTGTTTGATAGAATCCTTGGGTTCCTTAGTGTTTGGTAGAATCCTTGGTTGCTGATCCGTCTGTCCGTGGCAAATACTAGCAAA
>CM042157.1:22795229-22829843 GCA_023376005.1 Doryteuthis pealeii
TTCGGACTCTACTCCAGCTATGGTCAGCGGAATGAAACAGGATACCCCGTGGACTGAATAAAGGGTTAAGTTCAAAGTTTCGTGATGGCTCCCGATTCCGACAAGAAGGTTCCCGATTTCGACAAGAAGGTTCCCGAGTCCGAAAAGAAGGTTCCCGAGTCCGACAACAAATACCTGAAGAAAGCCGGGGAGCACATCGACCGAAACGTTGTACAAATAACAATGAAGATGAGGACAATAGTCCGAATAACGCAGATAATATTAACTATTTCAATGTTTTTCTTCTTTCTGTGACTGTTTCAATTTTCCATTAGACACACTTTACGAAAACAAAAACCTAAAAAAGAAAAAAAACAAATTTTACCTTTTTTTTTTCAGCTCAGCTAAAATATAAGCTAGACAGGTTGTACATTTATGAATTTGAAATTGAATTTTAGAAGATTGCTTACTAGGCGAATCGGTGAAAAAAATAATGCCTGTTAATGTAGAAGATTGCTAGCGAAATGCTCTTTGATCATATTCAAAGCTCGTTACTTATTTGATTATTGAATCATAACAATATTACCCAATAGAAAAAAAATGCCTATACAATGAAAAATGTGACTTTTTTATCTCTTTGTTTATTTGCCCATAACATTTGCTAAATTGAGAGTATTTGAAAGTGTTGTATTCTTACGCACTGGTTTGGTTCGGTGGGGTTTCCAACTTTTGTTAATGGTATAAAAACCATGGGTTATTTAATGCCAAAACCATCCTTGTAAAAGAAGGCTTATATACCTTTAAACAAAGAAACTTAACTAATCAAGAACTTAGAACTATTTCTCTGAATGTTTGAGATGAGGCTTGAAGATTAGTATTATTAGCGTTATTCGGACTATTGTCCCCATCTTCATTGTTATTTGTACAACGTTTCGGCCGATATACCCTCCGGCCTTCTTCAGGTATTTCTTCGAAAAGAAGGTTCCCGAGTCCGACAAGAAATACCTGAAGAAGGCCGGAAGGTATATCGGCCGAAACGTTGTACAAATAACAATGAAGATGGTGATAATAGTCCGAATAACGCTTATAATACTAACTTAGAACTAGTATTAGTGAACCACACAGTACTGTGTGCTACACTTAACAAATAACCACAATTCTTGTACTATGAACTATACGATTTATAGCTTAGTAAATAACAAGATCTATGTCCTAGACTAATCAAATATGAGTGAATAAGCACCTGGCGACTGTTCCAGACGAATTATATCTTAATAAATAATAACCACAGTCTTTCATGGTAGACTAAGAAAAACTAAATTAATTTTTAGACTATTTTTGACATTGCTCATACATACGAAAATGTGAGCACTCGCTGATTTGATCATTTGTCGCATACTCTAGAGCATGGGTCCACCATGTCTTCCTCATCTTACTCTTTGGTGGGAATTAAGTGCCCACACAGCAGCTGTTTTGTAGGGTATTTCTGGCAGGATTTTTCAAAACAGTATGCAACATTCTTGTGTCGTTCACACCTAGCTTTTTCTACAACCCTTTTGTTAGAGTCCAGGAAGTGCTAACATACAATAGTACTGATACGACTGCAGCTCGGAATAATTCCCGTTTTATTTCATTAGAAAGATGGGTTTTAGATGAGTTACATATGATCAGGTTGAGATAGATAGATAAATATGAACAGACTAGGATGCATAGATAGATATGACATAGATTGATATATATGTACATACTGTGATAGATAGATAGATAGATAGATAGATAGATAGATAGATGACACCGACAGAAATATCATAGATAGATATTTAAGATAGATCTGATATACAAAATGAAAAGTATCGAGATTGAAGCTGTATTTTTCAAGATAGAAATGAACAATAAATGTAACGTTAATTTTTTTTTTCAGAATATAAGGTGAGTCAAAAAGTACAGATTTTAAAGCTGTATTTACCAAGGTGGAAATGAAGAATGAATGGAACGTTAATTTTCCACATTACCAGGTGTATGAAGAAGTACCGAAAATCTCAATACTTTTTACACACCTTGTATAATATACACATTAGATTATGCATTTATTTTTTGTGTTGTATATAATCTTAAATGTCTTGTTTTCACACCTCACAGTTTATTTGAATTCCAGACAAACCGCCGTCGTCTTAAGCAAGCCATTTTCCCCCATGTTTAGCTCTCGTTTACCCAAGTATGGATTTTTGTTTTATATCATTAGAGAATTCCAACCATTTTCTAATAATAAGAACTTCCTTTTAAAACGAATGAGTTTCTATAAGGAATCTCAAAGACATTTATATTTCTTTGATCACGTCTATTTTAATAATATTTATTTGTGTCTACTTTTCCTCAAAAAAGAAAAAAAAACGGATATAATACACCTTAATGTTTAATTCAGGAATTTCTTTATTATATTTCCATTGTTAATGTTTTCTGAGTCGATTTTTTATATATATCTGACTTTTGTTAAAAGCATCACATCAGTCGCAAATAGGTTTTTCCTAAATCGTAATAGTCGCCTACTTATCCGTGCACAAACATTATGAGAATTAATTCTCACCTTCCCCCCTTCCTTACCTATGTCATTAGTAGTGAGGGTATTTACCTCGTATCTCACATATGCGGGTATGACACAAGGTCGTTTAATGTGGGACCACTCACGAACCGAAGCTCCTGGGATGACAGGCACAAAAATGCGTAGATCGCGTCGGCATTCACTCTCAAGGCAGAAGCCTCAGTCACTGGGCAATAAACCCAGCCCTGCCCCTTTGTTGATAATTTTCTAAGTCCAGAGCCCAATTCCTCAAAGGATTTATCAAAAATAGCTAAAAATGGTCTTTTCATTTCAAGTTACCTGTTATTTCCCTTAAATTAAAGACTTCTAAATATGTTTAATATTACATTTAAACAAAGGCTATCATTTGGGGTAGATATGGAAAATTAATGTGACTTCCGGCCGGGTGGAATGAGGCGGTATAGGACGTTAAGAGTTAAATCTAGGCGGAAGGTGTTGCCTTGGGGGATAGTCCTCTGGGATCAAGCCGTTAATTGCAAAACTGGTCAGTGGCCGTCTCGAAGTGCGAGTGAAAAGTGAGAGGGTAGTGGGAATAGTTGCCAATTAGGCGGTAACTTTTCCCTTTCGTTTTTCTTGCTTGTACCTAACACTCCTGTCAACACAGTTTGGTTCTGTGTTTGCTAATTGACGGGACTTTTTGGTTTGACAACATTCAACTCGGCAAGGCACTAAGTCATACTTCCTCTATAAACTAAGAGTGAGAGGGGGTCGCGTCATACTAGTGGTTAGCAGCGGAGCCCACTAAATTTCACAACTACCCTTTTCTACCTAGCCGGGTGGTCCTACCTATATTCGCTACAGGCCCTTCCCCGCTTGCGTTAGAAATGTACAATTTACATCTTATTATAATGGAGATTGTGAGTTTTTCTGTCTGTAACCGAAACTCTATCACTACTCAAGTCACAATTCCCTTAGTTATTTAAGTCACATTCACCATGAATTTATCATTATTTTAACCTCAATTATTAATAAAATTATTCTACATTATTTATACTGATGGCCATATCTACATACTAACAACATGCAATTGTATTTATATATACAACAAAATTGCGGTTTACAGTATGAATGGGAAGTCTAATTTGCATATTGATATTAAAAATGTAATTTTAATAAATATGTGCTTAGTTTTATTGGTTTCTAACTGTTTGGTTTTATCTTATTGAATATGAGCAAAAATCTCGGATATAAATCTTAAAAGAAATCCCTGAACTAAATAGTTAAATTAGGAAAATTTACCAATGAAAGACGGGAGTAATGGAAATTGATGGAAGAGTTAGTTTCAAAGTTGTTCTATTTTCCGATTATACCCCCTCTGTTCCAAATCATTTTATCTGCATTCTTATTCAGTTTCATTAGCCTTTCTAATTTAACATATTTTATTATATTAAAACTTAAATACTTGCACCCGGAAGGTGCATATATTTGCTAGTCTAACTTAAAGAGAAAGGCTTGAATAAACATTCTATTTGTAGTATCGTATGCAAATGAGACAGACTACATTCTCATTTGAATACGATATTACACCTTCCTGAACCGAAATGGTTTAATGCCCTTCGTAGATCTCCGACTTCTGAATATTCCATTTGGCTCGTTTCTGTTAAAACGTCTTTTGGACAAGTGAGTGTCCAAGAGAACGAAGAGTTTGGTTCAATGTTTGAAATTATAGCACAGACGGTTGGGAACTGTTGCTTCCGACCATACAACTGGATATCATCAAGATCATAGAACAATGACCAGAGATATGCCCGAAAACACTAGTTCCTATAGATTTGGAAGATACGTACGCTCCTTGAATCCAAACGCCCGTTCTATTTTGAGTATGGAAGAATGTTAGCGATAAAAAAATCATACTTATTACATTCAAGGCTGTGCGCGTGAAACATACTCTATATTCAGCAGAGTGAGCTTTGAACAGCTTCTTTTTTTTTTTTTTTTTTTTTTTTTGCTTGTTTCCTAGACTGAAATAGAATATCAAAAGAGATACGATGTCAGTTTCACACTCTATCGAAAAGAAAATTTAAATAATGGTGAATTCGCGAACTGTACAGAATTCCAAGGATTCTATTCAAAAAAAAAAAAAAAGTTCATTTCTTGCTAAATGCAGTTTCAGCTTCGACAATTTTTGACACACCTCATCTATAATGAGGTGTGGCAGTGCGTGGTGTAATGGTTAGAGTCGTAGGAAATGAACTCGTCGACCCGAGTTCAAATCCTGGACGAGGCTGTTCGCATTTCGCATAGTGCTAATACCATTAGAAAGGTATGCATCCGTCTACTCTCCCTCCAGCTATGGGTAAATAGTAGGACTGACTAGGCTCATTAACCATGCTTAGGTAACCAGTCTAGGAGAAGAAAAACTCTGAATTAAAACCTGTTTAATTCCGCTTAAGAAATTGACCTTGTGTCACATCCTGCTCGTACGGAGGTGTTGGTATATATATGTATGGGATTTTTATCCCGAAATATTAAGAATTGAGAATAAATCGCAGGTTAAAAAATAACACCAGAGTTGCCTTCTTTTTTCTTTACACTTGCATTGTGACAGCCTTGAAAACCAACCAGCAAACCAATATAAACACAATGCTTAAAACAAATTACAAAACCCTTTCATATATATATATATATATATATATATATATATATATATATTGGATAACTCTGAATTCAAAATTCCTGAGGTCGGTCGTTGATAGGAAAGATTGGGTTTGCGGCAACCCTTCATGCACCAATTCTTTCCTATCGACTGTGCAAAAAAGTGTGGATGGTCCAACACAAACTTCACCACTATAAACAAATCACTGTGTGGGTGTTCATTGTGTGTGAACCCTCATGCGTCGAAAATCGAGAGAGATTCATAATATATATATATATATATATATTTGGGAGAATATGTGCTTAACTGAAGTCAGACCTAATTTTTTGAAAGTTAATTCATTAATGATTAATTAGGCAGGATTTAACTACTTAAATGTAAGGCTAAACAAATCGAGAAAAATCAATCTCTGAATGTACATTAAATCCCACCTAATTAATCATTAATGAATTAACTTTCAAAAAATTAGGTCTGACTTCAATTAAGCACATATTCTCCCAAATATTGGCGGCTGAAAATAGCTATATTTGTTTACGTTCATATATATATATATATATATATTATATATACATGATGCGTGAGATGTACATAAGAGAGTCAAAGAGAACGCACAAAGCCTCCATCCGTTAGAAGTAACACACCGGATGTGTATTCTCTCTACAGGACAGGGGGAACTATAGCCCATAGTTATTTCATGTACCTAATACACGAGAGCTTTCTCCTCTACCCGGCTTCGCAGAAATAACACGCACCAGTTACATCTTTTCTTTCATGGGATTTTTTTTTTTTTTGCTTAGGTATCGCGTGCATTTTACTCGGAAGCTTTTACACACCTGTGAGTTTTATCTTCCTTCTCAGTCTACATTTTACATACAAATGTTATTTGACTATAGGACATTCATTCTTTTACACAATCACCAATCCCTTGTGTCTATTTTGTTTTCAAGCACACACACACACACACACACACACACACACACACACACACATATATATATATATATATATATATATATATATATATATAAACTACTAAAAGTAGAGGAATCATATGTAAAATGGGGAGGTGATATTTTTATTATGAATTAAATAATAAAATAAAAGGGGATACGAAGGCCTTTTCGACCGGTACTTTTTCAAGTATTTACACCGGTTGACAATTAAAAGTCAGAAATGTAAAGAATTTGTTAAGAACAAATGGGGTAAACCAGAGAGTGGGGAGGGGGACAAAAATGGGGAAAGAGGGGTATGTGTGTGTGCCCTAGGTTAAACCAGGGTTATGAATACCTCCCAGTAAATAGATGGAGTGTCTCGGTGTTTGTCTGCACAGAGTAGGTCTAAGAAAAGAAATACAGCCTCAAGGACTGCTAGATGTTGCTTAGACCTAGCTCTGTGCAGAATAGAGAAGCACTCATCTGTGTAATCGGACAAACAAGCATTCATAGAAAGGTGCTCAGCGATCACTGAGTCAAATGCTTGGGATAACCCGGATGTATTGTTTGCGACGGCATTACGAAGTACTCGGGGGACGTGTTGCTTCATTCTAATTTCGAGTCTTTGGGATGTACGCCCAATATATATATATATATATATATATATATATGTGTGTGTGTGTGTGTGTGTGTGTGTGTGTGTGTGTGTGTGTCTGTCTGTCTGTCTGTCTGTTCCCATTCTGTAAGTGATGACAGCCTAATGGTTAACGTGTCGGACAGACAACCAACCGATCGGATTTCAATTCCGGTTGTAGGTAGCTTACAAAATGTCTAGTCACACTGAAGAGACTTGATAAGTCTAAACACGTGTCTGTGGATGACCCTATATATACATGAGAATAAACAAACAAATAATGTGTTTGATATGGCTTTTTTAGCCGACAATTTTGGGGTGAATATGTGCTTGATTGAAGTCGTACCTAATTTTGAAAATTAATTAATTGATAATTAATGAATTAGGCGGGCATACCTATTCAAATGTAAGGCTAGACAAATCGAGAAAATCAATCTCTGTACGTACATTTTAGCCTATTAGACCTCATCAGCAGAGCTATAGACAGAAAGACTGCAGAGATTGATTTTTCTCGATTTGTTTAGCCTTACATTTGAATTAATTATCAATTAATGAATTTTCAAAATTAGGTACGACTTCAATTAAGCACATATTCTCCCAAATATATATATATATATATATATAATATATATATATATATAATATTCGACAATATGTAAAGAAAATGTTTTCAAAAATATAACAGACACAGGATGTTATGATCAAAGGAAAGATTTGTATATGTCTATACTTAAGTATTTTGGTTTATGATAAACCATCATCAGAACACCCACAGAATGCGAAAGGGAGTTTAACTGTTTTAATACACACATCTGTATGTATGTAAAGGCCACCATAGAGTGCTCCATCCCTTTTATTAGAGAGCATTGCGTTTACGCTTTAGTTGGTGGTCGTTAGCGAAATTCCCTCCAAAGTGCTCAACCCAGGTATATGGGAGCAAATATATATATATATATATATATATATATATATATATATATATATATATATATGGTGATTGCCGCTTCATGACAGAATAAGGATATTTCTACAAGTAGTTCAGTTGTGAGCAGTTGTGATCACGCAGATGGCCCACGGATCCAGCTTGTTTTATGTACCCTGTCACACATATGAAACCCTCGACATACAGGCCCTGCCACACAGGTCAGACTTCAATGTAGGAAATGTTCCCATGGCGTCCGTCATGTGTCGCTTCAGGATGGAGGACTCGAGTTACCTTATCTCAAACTTCTTACAGCTACCATGGGCCTGCCATGATAATATATATATATATATATATATAAGTAAAGTCGACGGGGCGGCCTAAAGTCGGTATCAGCCAGTCAGCGAGGGAGTCTATCCCCTTTTCAATAGCGCTAGACCAAGGAGATTGTTTTTAGCATCTGAGGTGGAGCGCCACACCTACCATCAGCTCCTTACTTTACCACACAGATCCCTGTGCTACTCATACGCTGAGTTGGCGGGGACCGGTATCGAACTATGAACCTTGTGGCTTCTAGCCGAACGCTCTACCGACTGAGCTAACCCGGCCCCTAGTGAAGACAAAGTCAACGACGCTAGGTAACTGTCAGTTATTCGCCCATGCGATTTTAGAAAAAAACATGGAATTATGTGTACCTATTTGTCATTATATACTGTTGTGTGGTGCATCATGGGAAGGGTGGTCAAGGATTTTATGGCATAATGCGAATGCTGGTTTACTTCATGTAGATTTCTGTGAAGGCCGTTTTGGTTTTCTTTCTCGTTTTGAAATCAACGATTTCTCTTTCTTTTGTAGTAATGTCGTCGGTGCTTCCATCTAATTCCATTTATAAGATTTTCTACTTATTCTATGGGTATTAAAGTATAGTGGGAGTGGTGGTACAAGGATATTATATATATATATATATATATATATATATATATATATATATATATATATATATATTTCTTATACTATTTTCTCTAGCAAAGATGTTTATGGTATGTTCAAGTAGTCACTCATTTATTCCTGTCTACACTAATTATATCAAAAGAGAACAAGCAAAACCATTAAAATTCCTAAGTAAGCCATAACTTTCACTTGAGAATAGTTTTAAAAAGTATTTCTTAGTTTAACGATTTATATATATATATATATATATATATATATATATATATATATGTATATATATATATATATATATATATATATATATACGTAATGAAGGAAACACTCTAAACTTGCTTCATTACAATAATTTATTTCAAGCGTATTACTGCGACATCTTCAGGTGATCACAAGAACATGACTCTTACTGAGAATTTCCCAAAGTAATATCTCTTTTAAATCTATCAATTTAGGGGAGGGAGGGTTGGTGTCTTAGTTTGGAATGGGTCGGATTATATTCTTTGAATGAGGCGGGGAGGTCTATGCTTTTGATGAGGTGTGGCTTAGATAGGGGACCGATTCTTGGGGAAAATAGTAGTAAAAGTGTATATAAAAACAATATATATATATATATATATGTGTGTGTGTGTGTGTGTGTGTGTGTGTGTGTGTCTGTGTGTGTGTCTGTGTCTGTGTGTTTGTGTGTTTCTGAGTCTATGCGTCTCTGTGTGTTGTTTATCCAGCTACTCCGAAAATGGAAAAATTGACAAATATCTGGACCTTGCCAGAGAACTGAAAAAGTTATGGAATATGAAAGTGAAAGTGATACCAATTGTAGTTGGTGCACTTGGAACAGTCTCAAAAGGATTGGAAAAGGGTTTGGAAAGTTTGGAAATCAGAGGAAGGGTTGAAACCATTCAGAACACTGCACTGCTGCAATCTGCCAGAATACTCAGAAGATTCCTGGAGACCTGGGGAGACTTGCTGTCACTCAGACTACAGTGAAAGACCATCAGCTAATGCTGGTGTGAAAACTCAAAGGAGCAAATAATAATAATCTGGATTTGCTAGAGAATTGAAAAAGCTGTGGAATAAAAAGGAAAGGATACCAATTGTAGTTGGTGTACTTGGAACGGTCCCAATAAACTTGGAAAAAAAGACTGGAGGATATGTAAATCAGAGGAAGAATTATACCATCCAGACTACTGCACTGCTGCAATCGGCTAGAATATCAGAAGAGTCCTGGACACCTGAGGAGACTTGCGTCACTCAGACTCCAGTGAAATACTACCAGCTAACTCTGATGTGAAAAACTAATAATAATAATAATATTATAATAGATAATATATAATAATAACGTAATAATGAAGAAGAAGAAGAAGAAGAATGAAGTTAAGCAAGAGGGAGGGAATATGAGCAATCAATGAATCTTAACATTAACAATAAAGAAATCAGGAAAGACGAACTAAATGAAGATGAAGAAGAAATGAGCAGATAACAGATGGATGATGAACAATAACAAAAACAACAAACTAGGAGGTAAGTAGAAAATCTCAGGGCGAAGAGGAAGGAGAAACTAGAAGAAGAAGAAGAAGAAGAAGAAGAAGAAGAAGAAGAAGAAGATATCACCGATCTTCGAACACCATCCCAAATTCTGCACATTTTTTTGACAAGACTTCCACTGATAATTCCTTGTTGTGTTAGTCTACTCTGTCCGCAGACGTTAGCGTTTATTGTCCAAAATATCTCCCAACGCGATTTGTAGAGAACACGTTCATTTGTATCAATGTAGGCATCACTCGAAGGATATTAAATTACGTACGAAACACCTGTTCTTGATAATAAATGTATTCCTTCGAGCGATTTATGTATATCGCTTCTTGTAACTTTGCTGTTTACCAACAATAACAGTTGGTTGGTTGACTGGTTGGTTTGTTACTTGATTGTTTGATTTTACCACCTGTTAACCATTACTGGGTTATACAGAGCTCTAGTGGAAGCAAGTGTTGCAATAGTTACAGTCGTAGGAAACAGGCTCGTCGATTAGTGTTCAAATCCTGGATGGGGGCGTTTGGATTTCACATAGCGCTAATATACTTTGGAAATGTATTCACTGACTACTCTCCCTCCAGCTATGGGTAAATAGTAGGACAGACTCGGTTCTTTAACGTTGGCTAGGTAACCAGTCTAGTAGAATGAAAACTCTGAATTCAAACCTATTAAAGTACGTTTAAGAAATTGATCTTGTGTCGCATCCTGCTTATACGGAGAGGTTGGTATATATATATATATATATATATATATATATATATATATATATATATATATATAAGATAAATATATAAAGGTTTTACATATCTATTTATTAGGTGACAAAGGAACATTCACAACCATATTGGTTTCATGCGATGCATTCATCAGGTGAATATGTTTCAAATGTAAGAAAATCGAAAAAATTTCAAAAAATTTCAAAAAATTCAATAGACATGGATGCGTGTGATTGGATAAAATGATGTGTGTATGTATGTGAAGGTGAATTGAATGTATGAGACTGATTATGGGCTGCATAAAGGTTGCGTACGCGTAGTGACTGGTCACACACATAATACATTGTTCTGTGAGTGTGTGGTATTTTAACAGGCTTACGCATCTCACACACTATATATATATATATATATATATATATATATATATATATATATATAGTTAAAAATCAATGGCAAAATGAATGAATGGATGAAACAAGAATGAATGAAATGAGGGGATAAATGAAAAATCCTTTCTAATGGACCCTTCTCAAAAGTATTAAAACACTTTTTGAGAGTTGGGTCCCTGATAGAAAGTTTTCTCACCTATTATTAGACTCCTTTGAAGCATCAAGTTAATATAATTATTTTAAGTTATTAGAGAAGATAAAATTGTCTCTCACCTTTGAAATATCTGTTGAGAATGGGTTTGAATTTTTATATGTATATATATTAATCTTGTCTGGTTAAGAGAGAGAGAGAGAGAGAGGAAATAGAAGAGAGAGATAGATCAGAAATAAATAAAAGATTATCTTTAAATATATGAGAAAGATTGATGAATTATTTTAGAAAAGTATATATATATTATATATATATATATATTATATATATATATAAGTGTTTGTTTTTTTTTTTAGAAGCATTTATGTATGTGTAAAATAAATTTGAAGGCAATGTAAGAGGCAGAAGCATCAATCTTTTGTTGTTTAAAATAATTATATATATAAAGTAATATGTATATATATGCTGATATATATATATATATATATATAAAGTTAAACTGAGTCAGATATACTTACTAACAGTTTTGCTTAGTAGCTCATCAGGGCAAAGATCTATTGGCCCACAAAGGTTTGATATGCCCTTAAATAAAATAATCAATGATTTAATTCTAGTTGATTTATGTTCGAAGTAACTTTTTGGACATAACTCGTAATTCGCAGTGGATGCCAACACATGCACATGCAACTGTGGGCCGCTCAGCGAGAATGTACATTGACCAGCTCTGAGCGGATACTAGATACTGCGCAGAGGACCTCCTTAGAGCAATGGATGAAAAAGATTGGCGTGAGATTGTCATGGATATCCGTGCTGATTGTGCTACATGATGTTGATGATGATGATGATGACATGATGATCTAATAATCAAGGTATCAGTGTTTTTTTTATACCAATGATAAACCCGGGAAATCTTATTTTTAACTCTCCAAAAATGGCCTGTCTGACTTCAAGTGTCACGCATGGTACGTAACATAAGTGCCAATCTAGCTGTATTACTCTAATGGTCTGTAAGAAAAAATCGCTGGCAATTAACCCCAAAAACGAAGAACCCAGCGACATTATTGAATAAATCAATATAATGTAGACTGTGTATATTTGATATAGATATATATTTACCCCCCCCCCCGCCGCACGAGTAGGATGCGACACAATGTCAATTTCTACGTGGAATTTAACATGTTTGAATTCAGGGTTTTCTTTATATACTGGTTGCCTTACCAAGGTTAAAGGCACCACTCTGTCCTATTATTTACTCATACCTGGAGGAGAGTATATAGATACATTTGCCGGTGGTATTAGCGCTATCTGAAATGCAAACAACCTCGTCCAGGATTTGACTTCGTCTCATGGAGTCCATTTCCTACGATGATAACCATTGCACCACGCGCCTCCATAAATTAATATAATGTACACTAAGGCGTCCCGTCGTGGTGTAATGGTTGGCAGACTAGTCTCGCAACTCCATTACTACTGAAAAGCGAGTTGGGGTCCGGTAGCTTCGGCCACTGGACTATTAGTTTTAAATTAACGGCGTAATCCCCTGGGGGTGTAAAAACCCCAGGCAATACCTGCCTCCTTGATTTAAAGGGCAGGGCTGTGTTTATTGCCAGGTGCCTGAGACGCCCTTCTCGAGGGGGGAATGCCGACGGGATGGACGCATTTTTGCACCCACCATCCCATGATTTCGGCTCGTGAATGGCACCACATTAAAAGACCTTATGGGTTTCGATGTAAATATTCTAAAACATACCATCATGATTAGCAAGCTAGTCTGGAAGATATATTACTACTGAAAAGCAAATTCGATCCTTCTATATCTTATTATAATGGAGATTGTGTGTTCTTGTGTCTGTAACTGAAACTATATTACTACTCATGTCACAATTCAATTAGGTATTTATGTCAGATTCTCCATGATTTTATTTTTATTTAAACCTCAATTATTAATAAAATTGTTTTACATTATTAATACGTTTGACCATTCTACATACTAATAACATGCAATTGTATTTATATATACAAAAAAATAGCGGTTTACAGTGTGGACAGGAAGGCTGATTTGCATATTGATATTAAAAGTTTGATTTTAATAAATATGGGCTTAGTAATAGTGATTTCTAATTATTTTGTTTTATCTTAATGAATATGAGCAAAAATCTCTTCAATAAATCTTAAAAGAATTCCCTTAACAAGAAGAAATAATTGTAATATTATTCTTTACTTCCTATTTTAACTAAACAGTTTAAATTAGGAACATTTACCAATGAAAGACGGGAGTAACGGAAAATGATGGAAATGTTAGTTTCAAAGTTGTTCTATTTTTCAATCATACCCCCTCTATTCAAAATCTTTTTATCTACATTCTTATTCAGTTTCATTAGCCTTTCTAATTTAATATCATATTTTATTATAAAATTTAACTAAAATACTTGCACCCGGAAGGGTGCATATATTTGCTAGTCTAAACAAATGACGAAGTTAAACAAATCATTTACTGAAAAGGATTTGCTTGGGCATTAAATTACCCGAAAATGGTTGATGTGCCGTAAAACAAAATAACCAACCAAATCTTTCTCTATTCTTTTTTCTTTCCTTCATTCCTTCTTTCGTTTTTTCGTTTTTCGTTTTTCAATTCGTTAGTTAATTCTTTTCTTCTTCTTCTTCTTCTTCTTCTTCTTCTTCTTCTTCTTCTTCTTCTTCTTCTTCTTTCATTCCATTCTTTTTCTTGTCCTTCTAACTTTTCTTGTTGTTGTTGTTGTTTTGTTGTTGTTGTTGTTGTTGTTGTTCTTCTTCTTCTTCTTCTTCTTCTTCTTCTTTTTCATTCCATTCTTCTTCTTCTTCTCTTCTTCTTCTTCTTCTTCTTCTCTTTCTTCTTCTTCTTCTTCTTCTTCTTCTTCTTCTTCTTCTTCTTCTTTCTTCTTCTTTCTTCTTCTTCTTCTTCTTCTTCTTCTTCTTCTTCTTCTTCTTTTCTCTTCTTCTTCTTCTTCTTTCTTTTTTCTTTCTTCTTCTTCTTCTTCTTCTTCTTCTTCTTCTTCTTCTTCTTCTTTTCTTTTTTCCTTTCTTCTTCTTCTTCTTTTCTTTCTTCTTCTCTTCTTCTTCTTCTTCTTCTTTTCTTCTTCTTCTTCTTCTTCTTCTTCTTCTTCTTCTTCTTCTTCTTTTCTTTCTTCTTCTTCTTCTTCTTCTTCTTCTTCTTCTTCTTCTTCTTCTTCTTTCTTCTTCTTTCTTCTTCTTCTTCTTCTTCTTCTTCTTCTTCTTCTTCTTCTTCTTCTTCTTCTTCTTCTTTCTTCTTCTTCTTCTTCTTCTTCTTCTTCTTCTTCTTCTTCTTCTTCTTCTTCTTCTTCTTCTTTCTTCTTCTTCTTCTTCTTCCTTCTTCTTCTTCTTCTTCTTCTTCTTCTTCTTCTTCTTCTTCTTCTTCTTCTTCTTCTTGTGGCGATGGTAGCGGTGGTTTCCTGTCACCCTGGCTTCGTCACCGAACTTCTATCAACAGACCCCTCCAACCCTGAAAAAGCATTGTTTCCCTTTAAATCACCTTTCACTTCCTCGGTCGTTGCTCATAGAACACAAACTGCAAGTGAATACATATTTAAATGCTGTTTGCGCAACCAGAAATCTGCAATACGCATTTCCAAACATCCTTTTAATTTAAAATATTAAAAAAGAAACACGCTTGGAACATTATCAAAATGTATAATTTATATGCAAACGTTAATGTAATTCAGTCTCTTTATTTCAATCAAAAGAGTCTTTACAAGAAACACCAGGTCGATAAATGTATTTATTTTAGTTATCGTCAAATTTTGATTATTCAAAATACAAAGACCTTTGAATTTCCTTTGTAATAGATTTTTTTTCTTTCTCATTTTCTTTTAAGAAAGCAGCAAAAATAATTTGTGTAAACAGATAACACAGGTTTAGAAGGCCAAACATTTTAATAGTTAAACTAAATACAAATATTATATTAAAATTCTATGATAATATATTGCTTTAGAATATTTATTTCGCATCCCACGTATGCGGGTATGACACAAGGTATTTTAATGAGGGACCATATACAGAACGAGGCTCCTGGGATAGTGGGTGCAAAAAATGCGTTGATCCTGTCGGCATTCTTCATCAAGGAGGAGGGCTCAGGCACTGGACAATTTACCCTGCCCTGGCCTTTAAATCAAGGACAGATGTTGTCTAGGAAGATAGCCTCTTTGGGATCACGCCGTTAATTAACAACACAGGTTCAGTGGCTGAAGCCACCGGAAACACAGGCTCCGAGGAGCCCTTATTATTTTGTTACTTTAGACCTGTTAAGTAGGATATTTACCACTTACCCCACGTATACGGGTCAGACACTAGGCCACAAGCCGAGACACATGGGTGGCGGGTGCAAAAAATGCGTTGATCCCGTCGGCATTCCCCCTCAAGGGTGGGGGCTCTGGCACCAGGCAATAAACCAAGCCCTACCGCTTTAAATCGAGGGGGCACGGTAGCCTGCCCGCCCCACCATGATCAACGACCTTTAGCTTGTAAGATTCCAGGGTCGAAGCCACTGGACACCGCACCCGAGGGCAGGGCACCGTGGAATTATCCACGAAATAGAAAGTGAATATAACTACACGGGCATCTTCTTGACAGACAAACAGATAGATAGAAAGATAAATAGATAGATGGCTGGCTGTCTGGTTGGTTGGTTGGATTTTACGTCTTATCACCCTTTGGGTTATCTTTTGTTTCATTCTTACTTATCGAGTATTCCTTTTTTTCACTCAATTTTTTGAAAACACATTTTTAAAACTCATTTTTGTATCTATTCAAACCATAGATGGGACAATAACTGGTCCAACAACTCCAGGTCACAATGGATCTGGTTGAACCTTACCACGGTGCAGTTCTGCGTCATACGCCGGACATTAAGACCCTCGGCCACTGCCTTCTAGCAATAATGTGATAGAAAGTTTTGGGTTTGTCAAAAGAGTAATTGAAGAATATAGTCGGAACTGTCTAAAAGTAGTTTTTACGAACGAGGAGAGAGCCCCTTTAGTTTGAATTAAGAGTTTTCCTTCTCCTAGTTCGGTTGCCATTTCAGTTTAAAGGGCCTTCTATTCTGTAGAATTTACCAATTGCTGGGGGAAGAATAGTCGAATTCATACCTTTCCCAAGGGTACTAGTGCTTGTGAAATGCAAACAGAACAAATAAAGTACTCGTTAGTAATAATTCCAACAATACTATGGTATTGTAGTATTTCAGTGAATAAAGCCCGGTAATGAGCAGTTGAGATAGGTGTATGGGTGAAATCGCCAGGACGTGAGCTGGTGTGCTAATAGATAATTTCGTGACTCGGTTTACCGACTGACCCATGATAAATTCCTATCTACCTGTGTAGCAGGGTAGGTTTCACTCAGCTTAGTCTATGCATTGGTTTTCTACTTACAGTGACGCACGCCAAATGCTGAAATTTTTAGGTAGTTACAACAGTATTATGATAGGAATTCGATGACCTTATAGATGCTCTTAAATGCGTTAAAGTGATTACTTGTCATTGTTAAACAATACCTTCGTCCGAACGTTTTCGGTTTGGCAATGATATGAATAAAATCAATATTTTAATTATTGTTGATTTCTGTTTTGACTTTATATTATTGTTTTGCTTTTTTTTATATTTGTTTTCCTATAGTACAATTTAGTATTGCCGATATTGCGTGTTGGCCTGATTACTTTTTTTTTTTTTTTTTTTTTTTTTGTTCTTATAATAATTATTCTTCTCGATTATGAGAATTGGGGAGGAAGAGGGATCGATATGCTCTAACGACGTCAAAAATCGAAATCTCATTACAAAAAAAAAAAAAAAAAAAGAATTAACAAAAAGGAAAAAATAAAGGAAAAAGATTATTAAATTTTAAAAAAAATGTTATTTTAGAATAAGACTAAACGACCCGTAAACCAGATTTAACATCGGTTCATGATGACCTCGTTGTTTCTACTTAAGAACGAATGATTAGTTGGCTGTGTGATGCGGACGGCGTATTCTACAGTCACAAGTGAGGGGGCAAGGAACCAATGAAGGATTCTGCAACACCCTCTGGTTAAAAATGAGACCGTCCAAATCGTCCAACATGCAATATGAATGCAGATCATCTGGTGTCACTCAATCGCAGATTTCTTATTTCCCATTTTATTTCACCCAATTTGAAAAATAAAATATTCAAAATGGTCTTACGTCGCTTAAATGTCCAACGTAAAATTAAAAGGAATCAAAAAAGAAATTACCGTTTTTGATGGCATATAGGACGCACTTTTTTCCAAAATTTTGGCTCAAAAAATTGCCCTGCGTAGGTGAAGTTTGAGACCTCCCGTAGGCTTTGGTTAATCTTCTCTATGATGCTCACTAAGCCAGCTTACGTTCAGTACTTTTACCTACCCTAAACTCCATGCATCCTTATTTTATTGCTGGTATTCTTATAATTAAGGTTAACAATTATGGTTTAAAATACACTAAAAACTTTTTTCCTGAATCTTATATGCCCGTGCGTCTTATATGCCTGTGCGTCTTATATTCCGTCAAATACAGTACATGTTTGTTTTTTGTAATATTGAAATTGTGAATTACGGAAGATATTTTGGTAATTTTGATCTTATGTTGTCCAGGCCTCCTGCTCTAATTTACGCTGTTTTAGCGAACCAGCATCAGGCGTATTTCCAGCCAGCCAACTTTTTTTTCCGAGTCGTGTTTTTGTCACTTTTTTTTATTATTTATTGCAAAGACAAGTAGAATTTACATGTTATGAAATTGCAAATCATCGTTTCTGGCTTAAATGGCCCTTCTGATTTTTGTTTCCTTTCTTGGAAATTCTACGATTCATATATAGTATATATAATGGGAGGAGGTACAATATTTTTAAAAAACTCTTTAAACAGCATAATTTGAGTTTTGATTATATTCAGGTAGTTTAAAAGATAAAAGTAAAGTTGAGAGAAAAAAAATGTAATAAGCGCTTTCGTTCCTCTGTCTTAGGAGCCAAATCGAGGATAAAAGTCAAACAGTCGAGTACGGAATTGGATTTGTTTTTAATTGAGGAATAGGTCGAAATGTACATTCAGGTATTGACATTTTCTCGATTTGTTTAGCCTTACATTTGAACATATATGTCCACCTAAATTCATTAATTATTAATTAATTTTTTCAAAATTATGTATGACTTCAATTAAGCACATATCCTCCAAAAATTATCGGCTAAAAGCCATATAAAAATAAACACATTTGTTTGTTTACTTAACCTCATATATATATATATATATATATATATATATATATATATATAGGGTCATCTAACCACCCTTTTATTACCCGCATTGCTACTTCCTTACTCAAATCTCTCTCCAAGAAAGGCTACTCCCCTCCCCTATCAGGTATTTCTCACCATTCATTTTTTCTACCTACCTCCCTCAACTTTCTTCCCATCTGATTTTCTCATCTTCCCAAAGATGCCCCTATAACCAATCAAATCTTTCCCTCGCCACAAAACCTACCCACATACCAATTCCCCCTTCTATAAAACACTTGTATGACCGAGTAATTCAATAAAAGCTGAAGAAGCCGAGTTCAAACTTCAGCGAAATATACTACATATTTTTGTCTGAGTTTTGTTCTTTCATTCATTATAGTTTACCTCATTCTGTCGGATTCATTCCAACCCCCTTTTCCTCATATATATATATATATATATATAATATATATATATATATATATATATACTTTAGTGTATTTATGAGCATGAGTATTGATAGAGATATATATCTATCTATCTCGGTGTACCGAAGACATTGAATCAACTGCAGTTTCGAATTACAAACACGCGCGCTGACCTGCATATATATATATATATATATATATATATATATATATATATATATATATATAGATAGATAGATAGATAGATAGATATAGCTCTGAGGAATGTAGAGTACCCTTCCATTGTTGTTACTCTCAGGTTCCCTATGACTGGAAGTAACTTTTAGGGTGCTATGATTATTTGTAATTGATAGAACTCTGTCAAAAAGAAAAATAAACCTCATCAGAAACAAATGCTGAAATAAGTAAATAAGAACGTGATTCCCTAACCAATAGGCATAGAATAACTCTAGAGGGATTGACATGCCCCTAAAATTAATCGATTCGGAAAATAAATAAATTAAAGAACAATCTTAAAACAAAATAACCATAACAAAATCGCTTCATGTTCATTCTATTTTTAAAAGTATTTTTGTTTTTGTTTTTTAATCCTGTAGTTTTTAATAAATTTCAAATTACTTGCACCAAATTATCGTGACGTTTTCATGAAGTTAATTCAATCAATATAAATGGACAGTTATTATCGATTATTATTATTTTGTATTGATCTGAGGCAATTGTCCTTCCGTTCTTTGAATGAATGTCAAAGGAGATCGTTCCCAAGATGCAATTCGTTCAGTCCGAGATCCAGAAAATAATGCCAATTTCGTGCCGTTCTACCTTTCAAGGAGAATTCACAATCGGGTCGGAATTAATGGAAAATATTTTACACAATTGAAAATTATTTTTTATTAAATGTTCTCGGAAACAGAAATATTTCGGTTCTTTATTTTCTGTTTTCCTTTTTCTTTTTTTTTTACAATTCTAAGTACAAATGATATGATTACTTTAAAAAGTCGATTTTATCAATTCAATTTTTACTAATTGAAGACGTTTTATTGGGTCGTTTCAGTGAGATAATTAGGTTAATTCCGCTAATCGTCAATATTCGTACCTCATTGAAAATTCAACAGTATCTGCTTAGCCACGGTCTCAGATCTGTGCAGTATCTGTACTTGTCTAGGAAGCCGTAAAAGCCATTCCTTCATTTCACCTAAAAGAGACATACTTACGTTTATTGCTCGGTGCCTGAGGCACCAGAAAAAAGGGGGAATGCCGATGGAATAATAAGCAATTTTTAAATCTGCCGTGGCATCCCACATTAAATTGTTAGAATATTTGTAAATATAGGTGTGCTGAAGTCCACCACTTAAACTTGTAAACTCTGCGTGGCGCGTGGATTAAAACCTGCCAATCAACACGCTCAAATACGTGGTCGGTTAACTATTTAATCGTCGATCTTGAAAGCTGTTCAGTTGCTCGTATTCGACACGGACGAACGAATCAATAACCAAGGACTCTGCTTAACACAAGGATTCTTCACTAAGGAACAACCAAGGATTCTGCCTAACACTAAGGGACGAAGGATTCTACATAATACTAAGGAACATACGGATTCTACCTAATACTAAGGAACAGGGGATCTCTGTAACGTGTTCTCACCTGCAGCCTAAAAGTGACCAGAAAAATCGTAACATAAATGTCTCTGTGTCCCATTTGGTTGGTGCGTAACCTATCAATAGCCTTGGTGAAAATCCAATATTTTGAATGTTAATGATTAAGCTCTTCTTATTTGTTACCTTGCGTAATGATAGGAGCTGGTACCCTCTCTTCTGAGGAGGGCATATGAGACCAGATGGGAGTAAACCAGGTCCATGGGCTATGTGGAGTGTAGTTGGGGGACTCTGTCAAACGGAATCTGCTTATGATTGATCAAGGACAGTTAAGAAAAAGTATCGAATTTTATGCGATACATGCGTTGTAAGTGCCTTCAAGTAAAAATTAATATATATTTATCATAATGGCTTCTAAAAAATAAACAAACATCCAAAAATCTTATTCACTTTGGAAGCAACTCCGTTGTTATTATTCTCTCAAAAACGCCCCCTTACCTATTATGGTAGAGGCTGTAGTATCATTGAAAAAAATTTCTGATTGTTAGCTTGGTACGTGGTCGAGGCGATATAGTTTTTCACTATGCACTGAATCTCGGTTTCGATTTCTGTCGGAGGGAAATCGTTAGTATATATCGCTGATGAACTTTATAAAGTCGAAATAGTCTGTAGATATTAACACCGAGCGATCCCGTGCCGGGATTAACTTGTCATTCATTTTCTATAAGAAAAAGTATCGAATTTTATGCGATACCGTTGTAGGCCTTAAGTTAAAAATTTAATATAAATATATATATATATATATATATATATACCAACCCCTCTGCACAGCAGGATGTGACACTAGGTCAATTTCTTAAGCGGAGTTCAACATGTTTGAATTCAGAGTTTTCCCTCTCCTAGATCGGTTGCCTAACCAAGGTTAAAGAACCTAGTCCGCCCTACTATTTATCCATAGCTGGAGGTAGAGCAGGATTCATACCTTTCCTAAGGGTATTAGCATGAAGTGAAATGCAATTACCACATCCAGGATCTGAACTCGGGGCAACGAGTCCATTTCCCATGACTTATAACTATATAAATATATATGTATGTACGTATGCGAATATATGTATATAGGTATGTATATATGCATATATGTATGTATGCATATATGTATGTATATCAACTCATCCTGTGAGACAAGGACAGTTTGTAAAGAAAAAGAAATTATGTATATATGTTTTTATGTATGTGAATGTATATATGTATATATATGTATGTGTATCAAACCATCCACACGAGTAGGATATAGACCCCTTGATTTGGAAAGCAATATATGCAGATATATAGACCCTTCTTATAGAAAACAAAATATGATGATATAGACCCCTTAAATTGGAAAGCAAAGTATAGGGATATATAGAGCCTTTTGTATTATTTGGAATATTGTCCTCATCTTTATTGTCTATATAAAGTTTCGACTGATGTGTCCTCCGGAGGACGCATCGGCCGAAATGTTTTGTAGATAACAATAAAGCTAAGGGCAATAGTCCAAATAATACAAATAATACTGTTGTGATGTTAATTCAACAGTAAAAAAAGAAGTCAAGTCGAGGTAGGGTAAAATGAGACAAGTGTATTTACAATAAGGTACAAGAACGGCTAGCTTGCCGCTAAACGGTAACAGTACAACCTTTTCACTCGGTGTCTCACTATTTATAGTGAGAACCGGTGTATATTCTCCACTGTAGGAACGGCCGGTACAACAAATACAAATTATCAACCTTCTCAATTATACTGAGATATAGACCCTTCTCATAGAAAACAAAATTTGGAGAAACAGACCCTTTAAATTGGAAAGCAAATTATGGGGATATATAGAACCTCCTCATAGAAAACAGTTACACATACATAACTATTTTATATTCTATACATCTCTCAAATGAAAACCATCTTATTATGTTGTATAGCCGACTGACTGGCTACTGGACTTCTATAAACAACAGATACGTATATACAAAAATAGGACCCGTCTTTATTTTCTTTGGTGTGTGGGTAGTGAGGGCGTAGAACTTCACACTGAAAATGCCGGGTGGCTAGCGAAGAGCGCAGGGTTCACAATGAACTGCCCGAGGGTTAACGAGATACGAAGTTATCTTCTCGGCTGCTGCTGGGATTTCTCTGTCGGCTCGAATCCTCTGGCCTTTATATCGATAAATACGCCAACGCATCTTTATCTTTTGATCTGGTCTTTACATCCGCTAAATATGCCTACGCATTATCTTTTGATCTGAAAACGGACAACTTCCTTTATTTTATATTTTTCTTTTATCTATTTCTTGACCGGAAGAGAAGTGTTCCGTTTTACTTTTTTTTTATAGATATATATTTTTATCTTTCTCTTTGTCTTTTTGCCGGAAGCTTCCCCTTCCAGGCGACGATAATACAACAATTATACATATATACTTATAAGATATAATTTTACATAGCGGCAGAAATACCGGATACTCGAGTTCCATGTGTTAAAAGATACACGGCTAAGTACATCTTGTTGAGTTTAAAGATTGTAGAATTATACGAGAGAAAATGAATTCAAGCCATTCAACAATTTATCACCATGTGGAAAAATTGGAAAGAAGCCTAAACTCGGCAAATAGGTTCTAACATTTGACAGATAAAACCGTCAAGCAAGAATGGACATATGAACCTCTTCCCACGTCCGGGATTGTATAATATAAGGCGGCAAAATTACGTAGGAAATGAATTTGCGTAGGCGTTAGTCTTGATATTTTATTTAAAAGCTACTGGTTCTGTTGTATGTATATATATATATATATATATATATATATATATATACATATTATATAATATATATATATATGAATACACACAACACACACACACACACACACACATATATATATATATGTGTGAATAGATTGTGGTACGAGCAAAATTTGAAAATGGTTTTAAAAAGCGTGTGCATTGTGAGATGTTACAATAAATACAATTTCACAATTTTTTTCCTTCTGAAAAGATATCTTTTTTTCGGTCACGTCTCATCAGAGAAGCATACCGTGACACTAATGTTTGTACGAGGAATAATGTGTAAAATCCGCAGATGTGGAAGTAATATTATATATATATATATATATATATATATATATATTATAATATATTACGTAGCAAAGTTGTGAGAACAGGCAGAGATATTATCAACAATATTATCGTTGAGGATGGTTGTTGGATCCGAATAACAGTAAATTGAAGGATTGTTTTTTGGGGGTTTTTTTTGCTTGCGGAGTTTACAGGTTGGAATTGTCCTAATCAAATTTAAAGGGCTCAATCCGCCGTACTATTTACCCATAGTTGGAGAGGAATACTTTGATACATACTTTTCCAAAGGGTATTAGTGTAGTGGGAACTACAATAACCCTCCTCCTGAATTTGAACTCTTGACGCCGTGTCCATTTCCCACCAGGAAAACAATTACTCCAAAGGTATATCCATTTCTACTGAATAGCGAGTTCGATCCTCGCTGGATGCCGCATTGTGTCACATCATACCTATGGAGAATCGGTTGGGTAAATAAGTGCATTTTTTTTTTGCTTACCCTGTATTTCTGACTCAAACTTGAATACTATCTTACGCTTCCCATCCACCCGCTGGCACTCACTTATAAAAGGTCAGATAGGTCTGAAGGCAAATGATAGCCCCCCCCCTCCTTTGATAGATTGATGGAGCTTAATTTTCATGCTCACATTAAACGTTGCCTGACCTGCACTAACCTACCTTCGGGTAAATATCAATTTGCTGTTTCCACTATACAGTAAAAACGTATATACAGAGCTGTGAGAATTTCTACATAAGTCGAAAGCATGGCGTGCCTGATTACGTAAAGTTACAACATTAAATCTATTTTACAGGTCAAGCAAAACGAAATGTTTATCTGCAAACGGAGATCTAAGCGAAAGCCCAGCTAAAGCCAAAGACGGCGCACGCATTTCAGCCGGTTCCTTTGAGAGAGCAAAGAGAATGCTTGAAGCAGCAAAACAGAAATATCATTCCATAATACATTCCTGAAAAAAGTATCATTTGATGCTGGCCAAACATCGATACATTTGCTCGCGTTAATCCAAAACATCAACACGATTAAATCGGATTGGTTCTCGCTTAGTTGGACTTAATTCAGCTAATGTTTGGCGGTGAAGGACGGGGGGTGAATTATCACTTGCCAAGTGCATACCATCTCCCCTGGCCACCGCCTATTGATTTCGGCCTGGATAGTTAACTCCCACATTAAGATAACTTGATTTTTGGTCCTGTGAGATAAAACTGTATTTTCATATTATTCCTACCACTTATCAGATACTGCATAAAATGATGTACAAAAACGAATTTGTGAGAGTCCCCCGTTGCGTAAAGGTTAACGGATGAACTGCGACACTTGTAAGCGAGTTCGGACCCTAGTCCAGGATTAGGTTCATTTTCATACTGGGAAAGGTATGAATGCCTTCATTCCCCAGTTAGCAGTTAAATAGCACCACTATTGTTAGTCTACAAGAATGGTTTCGGCATGAATACCCTCGAGAATATAAAGCTATCATCCATAATATTATCATTAATGTTCTTATATATATATAATATATATATATATATATATATATATATATATATATATATATATATATATGGGTATTTATTTTAATTGAAGGAAGTAAAATATAGTGCTCGGTTATGTTGTAAGAGGTTGATACGTTCAAATCCTGGACGTGGTAATTGCATTTCACTTAGCGCTAATACCTTTGGGAAAGGTATGAATCCTACTCTCCCTCCAGCTATCGGAAAAAGCAATGCAGACTGGTTCTTTAACCATGGCTAGTAACCAGTCTAGGAGAAGGAAAACTCTGAATTCAAACCTGTTTGAACTCCGCTAAGAAATTGACATTGTTGTCACATCCTGCTCGTGCGGAGGGTTGGTAATATATATAAATATTCAAGCGTCCATCTGGGCCTATATAAAGAGAGTAAACAAAATCCTTTGGGTATTTTATGAGAATACTTATTTTATAAGATATTTATATATTTATCTATTTTATATTGAATTTAATCAATTTTTCTTTCCCTAATAATTGATTTATTCATAGATTTATCTTCATTTGTCTTTTTTACGAACAAACAAAACATTTTAATTCTAAAACTAAAGAAAATATTTTTGCGCATAAGAAAAGGGATATTCGGAAAATCTGAATTTTTCTACGCTTAATTACTTTTATATATTATATAACTGGAGAAATGCGAATAATACATTTTTGAAAATATAATTATGAATTTGTTTTAGAACATTTTAGCGATTGACTTAATTTGTATCCAAACATGTTTTATTCATTCGAACATTCTATAATTACGAAATATACAGTACAATGAGATTCAAAATTAGAAAGGATTAAAAGATTTATTTTTATTTTAAAATACATCACAATGAATGTGTATTTAAATTTAAACAATCGATATTTTCTAATTAATAAGAAAAAGAAAAGCAAAATTTCTGTTTTAAATTAATGGAAAGGATATGATCTGTGAGACAAATGGCTACAAGGAATAATTTTAAACATCTACTTGATAAATTCATCCATTTGATTGTATCTAGGAAAACTGCTGTAAATATGTTGGAATTGTGCGGTTTCTCCAACTGGACCTATATAACTTGTCGATCTTTCTGTGTCCACGTTGTGTTTTTTAGATCATGCAGCATCGGCAACCGACACAACGTGGAAATGATCTTGGCAACTCCAAGAAGTGGTCAACTCTTCATTAAGGATAAGTTTTTTTTTTTATGTTACATCTATGATAATAGTGAAATGTGTCTCAACCGAAACTATATTACTATACAAGTCACATTCACTTTGTTATTTACATACATTCTACATGATTTTATTTTTATTTAAACCTCAATATAATAAAAATTGTTTACATCATTAAGACTGTTAACCATGTATGCTATATAGTGGAATAACAATGCAATTGATTATATATCCAACAAAATACGGTGTGACATGTGAATTGGAGGCTAATTTGCATATTTGATCTTAAAATTTGTTTTAATAAATTATGCTTAGTATTATTGATTTAATTGTTTTGGTATCTAATGAATAATGAGCAAAAATCTCGGAGATAAATCTTAAAAGAAATCATTAACAAGAAGAAATGAACGTGAATATTATCTATCTGATTGAGATCGAAGTATGTGAAGTGTAAATAGATTACCCAACGAAAGGAAACGGGATATGAAGAGATGATGGAGAGTTGATTCAAGAGTGTCGATATTTCCAATCATACCCCTCTGCTTCCAATCATTTTACCTGCATTTTATTTATTTCGATTCTCTCTATTTATATCTATATATTGTATAGTGAAGAGAAGCGTAGATATACTTGCATCCCATAGGTTGCATTATTTGCTAGATTAATATAACGTAGATCTTTGTTTAATTTTCTGAACCCCATTCATAGCCAGTTGAAAAGGACTTAAGAGTAAGTAAGTCCTGAGCTATAGGAATCCTTTTGGTAAGTGAATAAGTCCTGAGTTATGTAATCCCTAGCGTAGTGTCAAAGGTCCAGTGATATAATACCTATGGATTGCCGTCCCTACACGAAGTCAAGCAGTGTTGTTTTGAGGAGAGAGGGGCCCAGGGGGGGTATGACCAGAACAGCCTTAGTATTAAATAATTAATATCAGCACCAGAATTACTGCCAGTGCTGGCCAATAGTGGTCACATGGTTTATCGGCGAGTCTGTAAGTTAGAATGACATCTGGCACAACCTTATATCCACAAAAACGCCAACATTCTTTATGCATACTAGAAATCAATATGGGATTTTGGACAAATATAATTTTTTTTAAGTTAAACATATCAACATTATTGGATTATTCGGACTATTTGGTGCACGAGTGCGTGAGTGTGTAGGTCTGTAAAAAATGTTTTTTTTTAAAGCAATATATATGACCACCCCTCGCTCGTATTCAGATGTGGCCACCAAAGTTCAATCGTAAGCGGAGTTCAACAGTTGAATGCAGAGTTTTTCCTTCTCCAGACGGTTGCTCTAACAAGACTAAGAGCCCTTTCTGCCCTACTATTATCCATAGCATGTATATTATTGCGAGCCTTTCCCAAGGGTATTAGGCGCCCCCTAAGTAATGCAATTAGACACATCCAGGATTGTGAAGTGCGATTGTACGAGTCCATTGTCGGTGACTTTAACCATTACACCACGCACTTGTCTCTATATATATCTCTATATATATCTATAAAATATCGTATATAATATATATAAAATAATATATAATTCTAGGTGAAAACAAATCACGTAGGTTGTATTAGAATCATATGAATCTCTATCTCTCTCATTGACACAAGCATAGTGGATGAAGGCGGGATAAGATATTCTAGTGTACAATGTGTGCGGAGTGAGTACACAAATCAGATACATTTTGCACAGCTAATAGCGAGAAAGAGACTACGTGATATCTCTTGTATTGGTAATCGAGTTTGTTTTTTTTTCTGCTATGAAAAGTATACCTGGGCTGGCCTCACAATTCGTTGGACGTTCTTTCTGGGTGGCAATTTCTTCTATTTCTTCTAACAGCAAAGATTTATTCTTTGCAATCAAAATGTCTGCTTCGTTCTGATCTCCCAACTGCTGAGTAATAACAGCCATGTGAGGATATCTTATACATATATAAAGGGCAGTTTAGTATGTATGTATGTCTGGCTGATTAACAAACTAAAACAATTAACGGCAAAAAAAAGAAAGGAAAGGAAGAGTAAATATATAGCCACATTCACTATCACGAAGCTTGCTTCTGAGTAAAATAATAAGATTTGATTTAGATGTCAGAGGATAATTAAAAGATTAAATTTAAATATAGATAGCTGTGATTTTTAGCGTTTAAATTTTTAAATAAGAGAACTTGGTTTTTCGTTATCCTATAGCTCAAACAGAAACAAAGGGGAGAACACTCTTGACTGATAAATTATTTATTTATTTTCCCGCGAATTAGAGCTAAGCGTAGATCCGTGAGACCTCGTACTGCGCGAGCTCGATATATACTCTGCTATCTCTAATCTCTATATCTCTCTCTTTCTCTATATATCAATATGAAAATATCACGCAAACTCCTGTTAATCATTTAGAGTTATAGGAAATAACCAAATGTTTAAAAATTTACTTAAAAACGAATTGGAGTTCCATCAAGATTATATCTATAGTAATCTCTACATAAAATGACCCACAAGCGTTGACATCGTAAAATCCACACCAATCTCTTTGCTTATTACATTCTATCTCTATACCATATCTAAAGTGATATCCTACTTATATATATATATTTATTCATTGTATCTAGGAAAAAAGAAGAACGGGTTAGGTTAGGTTTAGGGGTTAGTTTAATGAGAAAAGTGGAATATATTTAATTTTTTATCTAGTTCTTAAGTTTTTAGTGTTTTCTCTTCTCTTTTATTTCTATTTTTATATACTATAGGAATACTCTATTTATTTATCTGTTGTCTTATTGAATTTAGATCAATTGGTTATTGCGTGTCAATGTTGGACATAATTATTGGATCCCTTAAGACGTATATAAGGTAGTGGAGAAATCATAAATGGCGATTATGCAGCTGATGCCTTGAGAGGAGTGACGTGCCTTGACCTCCTCTCAGCGTGTGCGTGTGGAGATGGCATGAGAACCGGAAGGCATGAAGACCCTGTTCCGTTAAGAGTGTGGGATAGTTACAGTTTAATCAGTTAGCAGGTAGAGCTGATGAAGGTGTAAGTCGCATTTCTATGCGCCATCCTGTTTCGATACTGCGCGATTGTCTGATTGGGGATTGGAAATAAAGTAACATCAACGTAATCGAAGTCTTGTGTTATTACCTAAAAACTAACAAAGACAGCGAGGCGTCGCGGAGAACGAGAACCCTAGTGACGATGTTATATATCCGAGCATCCAAAGTCAACACCAGACGCGTAGACCAGACACAAGATAATACTTCTAAGAAGCTAGTGAGTAGCTCGTGCGGTAGATATAGTAGGGACTAGAAGTAAAGAAGGCATACCGAATTTTTTAAAATTAGTAACAACTTGCTAAAAATAATGTCATTTTCTTGATGTAGATCACATGTAAATCCTCACAGAAGTATCTATCTATATATCTATATGAAACTCTTGTATTATATATCATAAAAAAGTAGGAAGAAAAACACAGATGAGTATTTTAGATAAAATAGAGAGAGAAGAGGTGTGTACCAGACAAGATACAACCTTTTTCATAATTTTTCTTATATTCATTCCTTCTCTTTTGTTTCAATCTTGTTCTTCATCTGATACCAGTTATATCTCTATATCTATTATCGTGTCGAATCCGTCCGTTTTTACTGGTAACAAACTTAACTGAAATAATTTCATTTCTCTTCGTTTTGTATAAGATAACATGATATTACTCATATATTATATGCGCGAGTCAAATCTTTTATCAATTAGGTTAGCATGAATATTGTTTTATAATGGCATATATATCTATATATCTATTATATTTATTTCTTCTTCTCTCTATCAGCCATTTCATAACTATATAAACTATACTCTATATCTATCTCTTATATATCTATATGTTGCTAAATAGAATTATTGCTATTTGAACAATAGATTAGGATTGGTAAGTAAGTCTGAGTGTAGTGCCATATCTCTAGGCTGCAGGGTCAATCCCGGTCAAGGTGATAGTTAAATAGAATTAATATGAAGTCCCTATATCATCTCCCCAGCATGGTTAGCGAATCGAGGAACGAGGATACGCCCGTGGATTGAATAAAATATTTAGAATGACAGTAACAGGAATCTTCCTTATTTCTTTTAATTATATATATAAGTATATATATGGATATTTATATATATATATGGACTCTCCCGTCAATTCCTATATTATAAGGTTCATACACACAATGAACAACCACACGAGTGTTTGTTTATAGTGTGAAGCTTGTGTTGGACCATCCGCACAACACTAAGAAAAGAATGGTGCATCAAGGGTGCACAAAAGCAATCAACGACCGACCCTCCGGAATTTGAATTTCAGAGTGTATCCCTCTCCTAGACTGTTACTACCAAGGCGGAAGAGCCCAGTCGCCCTACTATTTAACCCATGCTGGAGGCAGATATATGATCGTACCCCATATATATCTCTATAATCAACAGCTCTCAGAATGAACTCCGAATCGACGAGACATTTTCCACGACTCATAAACCACTAGCCCACGCGCCTCCATATATGATTCCTTCCATGTTTTTTTTCTCTCCAGTGTTGTTATGTATATATATATATATATATATATAATATATTATGTATATATGTGTTGTGTTGTGCTGTGTGTGCTGCTTTTAATTGTAGCAGACCGTAATTTTTGAAAGAATTCATTTATGGTTAATTAGGCGGGATTTTACTTACTTATAGTATGTAGTAGAACGAGAATCGAGAAAAATCAAAAATCAAAAGTATATGAGCCTTACATGTTAAGTAGTTAAATCCCGCCTAATTAACATGTGTTAAATGAATTAACTTTTTCAAAAAATTAGTCTGACTACAATTAAGCACATATTCTCCGCAAAATACACGGTCGCTGAGAAATAGCTAGATTGGTTTACATTTGCATAGCATATATAATATATATATATATATATATAATATATAATATATATATATAGTATATGCAAGCTGGAGAGAAAAAACATGGAAAGAGTCAGTATAAATATGAAGATGATATTAGTATATCTATTGATTGAACAAACAACACAAAGGTTTTACTAATAAACATGAGCAATTTTTTCCTAATTTTTCTTACTTCCCTCTTTATTCCTTCCTTCCTTTTGTTTAATCCTTGTTCCTTCATTCTGATATATTTGAAGTTGAACGAATAGATAGTGAATTGGTAATTAAAAAATTTAACCTATTCGTTTTACCGAGTGAATATTCTTTTATCTATATCTCTCTCTTCTATTCTTACTATCTATATTTTTCTGGTCTCTTTATATCTCTATCTCTCTCTATCTTGTGTATAGGCCTTCACTCCACTCAGCGTAATTAGTGGACAGGGATCTGTGCAGTAACGTGACCTATCTGTTCTTTCCCAACCTATTGCCCTGTATGCGAAGCGCGAGATGCGCGGCGTGGTGAGTCGATGATGCGGGTATATCTTCTCTTCGTATCATGTTCTGGAATGACGTTAAACTCTATGCTGATGGTGCAGGTTTTCCAGTTTGAAGTTTGGGGAATGTGGAGCACCCGCTTCATCACAATCCTCCCTGCAGTCCACTCTGACCCGGAGTGTAGTTCCTGTTAGGGGTCCCATCTATGGTACATAGAAAACATGAGTTATACACAAATTGTTATTATCCATTTAAAAGAAGGAATTATTTCAAAACTTTGTGGCATGGGGTATATCTATTTTTGATACCAAATTACCCAATAGAAGTATCGCAGAAGGGCTCGTTAACCTAGCTAGGTATAGTTTGCTATTATATATTATATCTCCATGTCTATGCTCTGGTGTTAAACTCCGCTTAAGTTAATTGAACCTTGGTCACATCCATTTTTCAGATGTATATCTGAAAAAGATATGATGCACTTACAGAGATAAAAACATAGTCTTGTCTATAGAATAGAGATGAGAGAGACGCGTAGACATCCACGGCATAAAATACCCAAACAAGTTTACGTATATATCTTAAAATCTAACCAACCAACCAACCATACCAACCAACCAACCATCCATCCATTAGTTTGTTTAACAGGGGAGTTTTATGTCACAATTTAATGTAAATATTCGTCCGTTTTAACACACAGACTCTTCACACATTTTTTCTTTCATTCCTTTTAATATAAAGACCCAGATCGGAGAAAGTTAATGAGCAGAGAAGACTTTCTATCCGAATTCAAATCAAGATCACCTGAAAGAAAATCTTTCGTTGTGACACATATAATTTTCAAGAACTGTTTTTATGACAAATACCGCAGCCCTCACCGGCAGCAAAATGCTAAACAATTTGGACAGGGATTATAATTACAATAAATTAAACACTGCTTCAAGTAATTTTACCTGAGAAGAAATGTTTGATCATATACCACTACTACGTCTGGACGGTGTTGATGTACGGAACGGGATAGTGGCATAACTGGAATAATAGCAAAATTACATATTTTTCAGAAAAACTGATTTCTAATATGGTAATATATATATTATATATCTATATTCTCTCATCTTATGACGCAGGAAATGTTTCGTGCAGCTATTATCACACTGCCGTGTTTTTTGTGCATTCTCCTGTGTAGCGTTGTCCGCGTGTGTGTTCGGCACTAAAACGATATATGTAAACGTTGTCGTATATATCGGCTCATGTGATCGCCAGAGATGTCTGAGTATACATAAGCGGGGCGGTGGTGGTGGCGGCAATATATTCACGTGGTATCTGAAAGTAGTGTGTCCTGTGTGGATTATAGAAATTAGCTAGTCTGCAAAGATATGTAGTCACAAACTGCTAGCCTTTAATTATCGTGCTCGCCTCGAATCTGTATCGGAGATGAGAAAGGCATGAGAGGAAGAAGAGATAACAACTACTTGAATTAGCTGGACCCCATACTGACGGCACCAAAGCCCGGTCCGTTCCCCTACGCGTCCGAAAGCAACAAAGAGACTCGTCCTTTCTCCGTCGTTCCAGTCACACATGACTTCCGGTCACACCCAGACTGCGAGTGACACTCAATTCATCCGTCTGCGGGCGTGGCACGCTGACGGTCAACCATGCCCGTTCACCTGTTTTGCTCCTCACTATGTTTTAACCTTTATCATCTCTGCACTTATTTCCTTCTTCCCTTTCTAATATAGTAGTTCTAGCTCACAAACCAGGGGACAAGATCGCCCATCTTGCTATATCTGTGCGCTTCGACTGCCCACACTGAATCTTAAGCTTGAGAGTAGTACTTGGAGAGTATCAGGCCAGTTGGGTTCGTCACCTCATATATATCGACAATAAGATCTAGAAGTTCCAAATGGTATGTCGTGTCTACATTTGCAAAATATTTCATATATATGCTCATCAAGAGTATTTTATATAAATAAATAAAAAGTAAGACAAGCATTTTTTCCTTAGAATTTAATTCACATCACAACGGTAATATTTTTCACATGTGGCGTCAGACAAACATTTGGACGCGTGCGATTCCTAAGTGAAAAAGGTCAAATAAGAGTGCAAGAATATCTTGATGGACGTCATACTAAAAACAGATGCGCGTATAATCGATAGTCCAAATAACTGGTCATTAAATAGATAGATTAGGTTAGGTAGTAGGTAGATATAAACAAGTTGAATAACAATTAGATAGATAGAGTAGATAGATTATGAATTGGATGAGAAAGAAAATATAGATAGATAGATAGATATGAACAATCTGAGAATAGATAGATATGAACGCAGCTCCCAATTGATAGATAGATAGATAGATAGATATGTATATATATATATATATATTAATATATATTTGGGTTTTTTATCATATTGGATGAACACACACACACACACAACATACTCACTCACACACACACACACACACAATATATATAGTATACGTCATCCACAGACACCGTGTTCGACGTATTCATTCGAGTATGGCTGAGTACACTTGGCAGTCACTTCATCCGAGATGGAACCGATAAATTATCATCAGGTCAGCGTTCTTAACTACTCGGGAATCGGCCTCTATGACCGAACCCGAGGATTTCACTGAAAAATACATATATATGTATATGTAAGTTCTCTCCAATCTCCTATCCGTTTGATAGGCACGGCGTTGTCTTAATGTAGGCAAAAACTAGTCTATCTATTCTCTCTCTTCTCTTCTATAATATTAATATAT
>CM042157.1:22829943-22864694 GCA_023376005.1 Doryteuthis pealeii
AGGAGACATCGAGATCATCAGCCACCACATATCTCTACAACCATCAGAGAGATGAATGCCGATACATACTAAGTTGTCCATCCTATGTATCGCTTATTGTTTAATTGACTGTGTGGGAAGCACACTTATACTATTAATGAACAGACTCTTATATTCAGAGTAGCAGATAATAGTGTTCCACATATTTATAGAGTTGCAGACAACGCTAGACAAATACACTAAAAACCTTCCCTGAATCTGACTGCTGAAACATGGGGTGCGTCTTAATATGCCCGTGCGTCTTATATGCCTGTGCGTCTATATATTCCGTCAAATACACGTATACTGATTAACAATTTTTATTTGCGTAAATATTGAAATTGTGAATTACGGAGATATTTTGGTAATACGTAAGATCCTTTGGTTATTAGCTTGTATAATGAGCGGAGGCTCTGGGAGACTTAAGGATTAAGACTCGACGCAAGCTGGGTGTATACAAGAGCTCGCTCGGTGTCGCTTATCTCGCTCAGCTAGGCTATGTCAATCGAGGCCGGTATCGCTCTGCTAAGACCTCGATTGCTTTCACACAACGACATCTTTCCGAGTCGGTCGAATGCTGTATCATCACGCAGACGAGGATTCCTATTTTCCATGTATTTGTATCAAACGCAAAGACAACATAGTAGATTAATGTAGAATGAAGAGTTTCATTAAATATACACCAGTGAGCCAAAATCCCGTTTCTCGGCTTAAAATGCCTCCACTAATGAATCTTTGTTTAAATGCATGTCGAAAATTCCTACGGATTCATATATAGTATATATAATGGGAGGAGGTACAATATTTTTAAAAATAGCTTTTAAACAGATAAATTTGAGCTTTGATTAATATTCAGTGGCCTAGTATCTTGTTTAAGAGAAAGTAAAAAGTATTAGATTTGACCTATAAAAGAATCATACAGAATACGCATAAGCGCTTTTCGGCTTACTCTCTGTCTTGAGAGTTCAAGACTCGGAGTAGGAGTAAAGAAGGCTCAAACAGGCTCGAAAGTACGAATTTACGGAGGTGAGGAATATTGTCAACTGGCTAAAAACTGTCGTCGAGAATAGGTCGAAATGGATAACCATTCAGCAATTGAGATGTTGATAAATTGGTACTTGCTCGATATTGTAGGACAACTTCAGTCGCAGAGTAAAACACTTTGAGGCCTATCTGCTGTGGAGGACTGTCGGGGCAATAAATTAGCCATTAAGTTCATTTAATGTATTAATGTACCTTGATTGACGCAGACAACACTAGTCTAATCACCGGCTCTAGTGTAAAGAACATCATATTCTAACGCTCCACAAACCGAATATTATAACAGGCACTAAAAGCCATATAAATGCAAGAGGAAACATTTGTTGCTAGTTTTATTAGAATTATGAGAGCTACATTCATATATTACTCCAGTACCTCAGCAACATAGATATTAAAAAGTGGAAGAGTTATCAATATTGTATAAGATTTATGTGGATAGAAGTTATGTCTTACTCCATAGGGCTAGGCTCAGGTGAGTCATACTGAGAAAACATCATAGGAATATAAACATGTATGTATTACTAAAATGCTTAATTTGTAGTCAACTTATATAGGGTCAACAGTGGAGGCATAAACAAAAAAACCAAGGAAATGCGTCTGTTAATTTCTAAACACTGTCAACAGTTTGACGAGCGCAAAATCACACACATTGCTACTTCTACATCCACACTAACTAACAAACACACTACTACACTACATTACTTACTAAAGTAAAGGGCTACTTCACTCACCCTCTATATATTATATATATATACGTTCTCCTAATAAGGATCAGAAAGTGTTTGTCATCTTTTACCACTCGGATATTCAGTGTGCTGATACGATTACACCTCCTCGGAGTATTATTCCTACCAAGATCTATTATGTGACCCATCCTACACTCCGGCGGGAAACGGTCGTATCCCCTGTAACTGAAACTGTGCTCGGTCATTGAGAGAAATCCGACTTTTTTCTTACTACTCTCACTTATATCCCCAAAGGAAATTTGTCCTCTACACTTTTTAATATATCAGAGACCCCTAATTCGGATTAAAAAACTAATTGCTATACAGCTTATCATGCCAAAAACTGGTCCGCGCTAGGTAACTTTTAGAAATTATAATATAATACATTACCTATATACACTATAACTATATCAGAACTATTATAATTCTTCTCATGTAATATGCCTATATATCGCATTATTATGATAATCTACACTAGTATGAGAGTGCATTGATAATTGAAGTAAGAGATCGCAGTGTCCCTGGGTCATAAATGATAAAATGTTTCTGTCTATTTGTGTGACACATAAAAATGCTCATCGATAAGACAGAATATTTTGTTTTCGAAGATAAAAGTCCAAATACAACCAATCTCGCATGTGGATCAAACATTCAATTTCGTTCTCAGCCATCCTGAACAAGTTCTTCCCCAATTCAAACAGAAAAAAATATAACCAAATTTTAAATTTGTCTACTGAAAACTACATTGGGTGTAAGTTTTAACTACAGGAGATGCTGTCTAATCAAAAAATCAAACATTTACAGAACTTTTTTTTTTCATAGCTAAGTTTAAAAAAATTTGAAAAATACACCACAGTACCTTCAACATAGAAAATAACCACAAGTAGCAACATACCTTCAAATTAAAGATTCTGTCTCGTTTAATCCTCTCGCTTTGGCGAGTTCGTATACCAGCCAATGATACGCAAGCGACTAGCGCCTTAGCTAACATAATATTAATACTCTCAATTTGCAATGAATATGTATATATTATATATAAATAGCTATACAGCAATTGTTAGAGGTTGGATCTTTCAAGTTAGAACTAACTGATGGCTGTTTCATTGTTATCAAGTTACTTCTAAAATAAGAATTATGAAAAGAAATAGTACCATTTCCAAATATTATTTTAGCGTGCCGGTATTATCTGGTGCATCTGGAGCTGACTCAATAATAATGTTGAGGGGCTATTGAAAAGTGTCCTGGGTGATATTGAACTATGTATAAACGACATCCTAGAATAGGATGAAGTTCAATTCTTAGCGAGCATCTGCGAAGCTGGGGAGTGAGTACGCCGAACCTTTAACGCCCCATTACTTACAGATCCTAGCTCTGAACCCGGAGTGTAGTCTTACGCAAAGTTAGCGCTTAATGGCCATCTAAGTGTGGTTCAAATGAGGAAAAATAGAGTTTATCCCAAAAAAAAAGTATTTAAAAAAGCAGATTCGCAGTGGTCTTTTTTCAATTCGGAGTACGGTACCCGGAAGCAATTGAATCACAGCACAATAACGTTCTATTGTCATAAAAATAACCAACCATAAAGTTGATATGACATTGGCATGTAAAAAACCAATTCCAATCCGATTAATCTTCATATTCGAGAATATTGAATAATATTAAAATTAATTAAACATTCACATTTCACTGGTATATAATTAGGCACTTAAATCGTTCATATTAAGGGATCATCTTACGAGAAAGGAGGAAATCAGGTATAAAATACTTTCATGGTTTGCAATCATTTGGGGTAGATAAAAAATACACCTGGGCAAAAGTCGGATAGAGAATACAAGTCGTCTCATCATGTTTTTATACTATTTCAAGATCTGGATGATGTGTTGGCTTTATGAATGACCATAGAGATTTTGCTTCAGCACATGTGAATTGAACTTGACTTTAAACGGGTTTCATTCACATATGGCTCGCAAAGGCCAAGTTCTTTCGTCATATTGGACTCTCTGGAGAGCAGTTCAGTCACTTGAAATGGATAATAACAAAATCATATTTATATATAAAAGGGGGATGTACTATTATACAGTAAAATTGGATATAAAAGATTATAGTTATTACTGGGCGAGTTATTCGTCACCATCTCATAGTCGGTTCGGAGTATTGAAATATCAAATCTGAAAACCTCTAATTCGACGCTAGATACAGCATAATATCAGATATGAATTACCGCGGAATAAGTAAATAAAAACGTAGGTTGACGTTGGAAATGGATTCTTCCAACTTAGTTCATATTATACAAAGTAGAAGAGAGAGGAGAGAAGATGAAGAGAGGAGAGAGAGAGAAAGAGAGATGAGAGACGTCAGAAGAAGAGAGAGAGGGTAATGAAGTGATATAGAAAGAAAGGGAAAAGTGAAACACGAATACACCTCTAGTCACAAGCGAACTCAATCGATTCCGGAAAATAAATAAATTAACACGAGAGAGAGGAAACGTCAACTCATTCCATTAAACACACGACTTATGAAAACGAGATAAAGCAGGAATAATATACTGATATACAAATATTTGAAATCCATACACAAACAATTCATGCCTCAGATGTTATTTCAAGTGAATATAATCAAATATGATTATGCTATATACCACAGGTAAAAGAAGAGCAGAGGTCATAAGATACACGGATAATTCATATTATCAACTACCATGGAATTTCCATGGATGCAGCTAGTCAAAATATAATACAGGTTCACATGCCTTTCCGCGTTTTTGCCCTTTTTTAATTGCCTTCTTTATTCTTTTTTAGCTTATCTATTTTTTAGCAGATATAGAAAATATACTCTTACGCTTGTGATATATAATACATTATTTGAGAGTTATCATTGATAGTTATAGTATAATCCTGTTTACGTGACTTCCCACCTATGTCAGATGAACATATAAAAAGTCGTACAAAATAATTGTGGAGTAAGTCACGCAGCAAACCGAAGCCCCGCACCAAAATTATGGGTGACGCCATTTCGCGTGATTAAAAAGATATGACGAGTGTCACTAATCTTCCGGTTACATAACATGGACATGTTTTGAAGCCACTCCGCGCATCCTTGAGTAAGTCAACTATCCGGGGAGAGTAAATTCCGCTCCTTCTCCCTTGTAAATCGAGAGGGCGGGGCTGTAATGCCGTTCTGATGGTCCCCGGGATCACTTCACCCGTATCAATGACACTTATGGGTTAATCACATTAAACATAAAAAAAAAATTTAACTATATAAGGTCAAAGGAACAATGTTTTGTAGCACTCGTGTACCCACACGTGAGGAAGAAAATTCCTGTGAAATCTAGGTAGTTCGTTCTAGGTAAAGACGACAATAGATTTCACTCGTAAATCTGGACCGAAAATAATAGTAATACCGAGAAACAATAGCTTAAAATTAGTAAAAGCATAATGGGCCACATGGATAACCTTAGCAATTGTGAACAAGGCAATCTATCCAATAAAGATTAAATACAAGATTCAGTTTCGAATGCTTACCTATGAAAGGGTGTCCAGAGTAATCGTCTCAGCAAATATCCAGAAAATACGGGCGGAGGGCACATAGTGCCCGGGGAAGCGTATGGTTGTTTAATGGTGTAACCATAAAAAAGATATTATGTGTAACAACAATTGAAAACGGCACGGTTAAATAAAATCAGTATCTTAATGCATCAATAGAGAGATACAATTTAAGAACTGTTACGTATATATAAATAGGATCACATTTCCATGGAAAGTGACCGAAAAACTCTCTGCAGAGGGTTAAAGTAAGGGTATATGGTTGGGCTACTTCGTGAGTTCTCTCCGACAATCTTATATGCTTGATTTTTTATTCGTAAACATGAAATGATCTTATATGACATTTTATCTCTTGGCGTGTCTTAAATTGTTGTTATTTTGTTTATCAAAGACCAAAAAATCTTAAAAAAATACATATTATGGCACAGCTCATAATCAAAATTCAGACATAAATATGATAAACTATAAAAGACAAAGTTTTAGAAGCTGATAATTCTACAAATATGACGCGTCGGGGTGCCCACATTTTTTAAATTTGTTTTCCTTAGATTCCCATTTTTACCCTAGATTAGAAGACGTTTTAATTGCGGGTCGTTTCAGTGAGATAATTAGGATCTTAACTCGGCTCCATCGCTATCGTCATATTCGTACCTCTTCCATCCACTTTCACTGATGATCGCTCAAGAGAGATTTAAAAATATTGATATACTATTAAATAAGAACAAAAGAAAAAATATGTCCCACTTACAGTGGCTCGTCCCACCTCGGAGGTGTAGCTGTGCATAAGGAAGTACTTGTATAGTTAATAAAAAACATATAGCTCGTACTGCTTTTCGGTGAAGTCATTTTCTAATGTCTGATTGGAAAGTTTATTAAATTCTATGAGTTTTATTTATAACACAATTCATAAGAATCACTTATTTTACTATCATTTCACCTAAAAGAGACATAGCTTACGGTTTTGCTCGGTCGCCTGAGGCACCAGAAAAAAAGGGGAATCGCCGACGTCGAATAATAAGCAATTTTTAAATCTGCGTGGCATCCCATTTAGAATTGTTAGAAATATTTTTGGTAAGATAGGGTGTGCTGAACGTTCCACCATCTTAAACTTGGTTAAAACTCTGCGTGGCCCGCGTGGCATTACAAACCTGCCAATACACGCTCAATACGTGGCTCAGTTAACTATTTAATCGTCGATCTTGAAAGCTGTTCAGTGCCTCGTATCGACACGGACGAAGCAATCAATAACAAGGACCTCTGCTTAACACAAGGACTCTTCACTAAGGCAACAACAAGGATTCTGCTATACACTAAGGGACGTACAAGGTTCTACCTAATAAACTAAGGAACATACGGATTCACCTAATACTAGGAACAGGGGGATCTCTGTAACGTGTTCTCTCACCTGCCCCTAAAAGTGACTCAGAAAAAATCGTAACATATAAATGTTCTGTGTCCCATTGGCTGCTGTGCGTAAACATATCAATAGCCTTGGTGAAAATACAATATTTGAATTTAATGAATTAAGCTCTTCTTAAATTTGTTACCTTGCGTAATGATAGGACGGTACCGCTCTCTTCTGAGGAGGCAATGAGACAGATGGGAGTAAACCAGGTCCATGGGCTATGTGGAGGTAGTTGGGGGAACTCTTCAAAATGCTTATGAATTGATCAATGCAGTTAAGAAAAAGTATCGACATTTTATGCGTCATAACATGCGTTGTAAGTGCCTTAAATGTAAAAAATTTAATATATTTTATTTCATCCAATGCTTCTAAAAAATAACAAACATCCAAAAATCTTATTCACGTTGCCGAAAGGGCATACGGTCTGATTTGTTGTCTATTTATTCTCTCAAAACGCCCTTACCTATTATGGTAGAGGCGTGTAAGTATCATTTGACATACTTAATTTCGCTGGGATTGCTTAGCTGTGTACTGTGGTCGAGGCGTATAGTGTTTCACTTGCTTGCGAGATCTCCGTTTCGAATTTCTGTCGGAGGGAAATCGTTAGTATAATATCGCTGATGAGACTTTATAAAGTCAATGTCTGTCCGTATTCTACATCGCGAGCCGATCCCTTGCCGGGATTAACTTGTCAAGTTTCATTTTCTATAAGAAAAATACGAATTTATGCGATACATGCGTTGTAAGTGCTTCAAGTAAAAATTAAATAAACTCATATATATATAAATAATATACCACCCCTCTGCACGAGCAGGATGTACACTAGGTCAATTACCTCTTAAGCGGAGTTCAACCATGTTGAATTTCCAGAGTTTTTCCCTCTCCTAGACTCGGTTGCCTAATCAAGGTAAAGTAACTAGTCGCTACTATTTATCCAGTAGCTGAGGTAGAAGCAGGATTCCATACCTTTCCCCTAAGGGTATTAAGCAATGAACAGTGAAATGAATTACCATCAGACTGAACTCGGGCAACGATCCCATTTCCTGCTTATTAACTATATAAATATATATGTATGTACGTCATTCGAATATATGTATATTAGGTATGTAATTATACTGGCATAAATGTAGTATGCACTATATTATTGTATATCAATATCCTGGAGACAAGGACAGTTGGTAAAGAAAAATGACAATTATGTATATAGTTTTATGTATGTGAAGTAATATGTATACATATGTGTGTATCACAACCATCCACACGAGTAGGATATAGACCCTTGATTGGAAAGCATATATGCAGATATATAGAACCTTCTTATAGAAAACAAAATATGAATGATATAGATCCTTAACAATTTGGAAAGCAAAGTATAGGGATATATAGAGCCTTTTGTATTATTTGGAATATTGATCTCATCTTATCTCGTCTATATAAAAGTTTCGACTGATGTGTTCCTCGGAGGAACGCATCGGCGAGAATGTTTGTAGACTAAAATAAAGCTAACGGGCAATAGTCCAATAAACACAATAATAACTGTGTGAGTTATTCAACAGTAAAAGAATCCAGTCGAGGTAGGGTAAAATGAGCACAAGTGATTACATAAGGTACAAGAAACGGCTTAGCTTGCCGCTAACGTAACTATACAACTTTTCACTTCGGTGTCTCACTATTTATAGTGAGAACGGTGTAATATTCTCCACTGTACGAAACGCCGGTACACAAATAACAAATTCATCAACCTTCTCAATTATACTGAGCTATAGACCCTTCCATAGAAAACAAAATTTGGAGAAACAGACTTTAAATTGGAAAGCAAATTATGGGGATATTAGAACTCCTCATAGAAAACAGTTACACAATACATAACTATTTATATTCTATACATCTCCAAATGAAAACCATCTTCATTTATGTGTATAGCCGACTGACGGCTACTGGACTTCTATAAACAACAGATCTTATAACAAAAATAGGACCGCTTTATTTTCTTTGGTGTTGGGTAGTGAGGGCGTAGAAGCTTCACAACTGAAATGCCGGTGGCTAGCGAAGAGCGCAGGGTTACAATGAATGGCCCGAGGTTAACGAGATACGAAGTTATTTCTGGCTTGCGGCTGGATCTCTGGTCGGCTCGAACTTCTCGGCCTTTATTAATCGATAAATACGGCCAACGCATCTTTATTTTTGATCTGGTCTTACATCCCAAAATGCCTAACGGCATTGTCTTTTGATCTGAAAACGGACAACCTTCCTTTATTCTTATATTTTCTTTATCTATTTCTTGACCGGAAGAGAAGTGTTCCGTTTAACTTTTTTTTATAGATATCTATTTTATCTTTCTCTTTGTCTTTCTTGCCGGAAGCTTCCCCTTTCCCGGCGACGATAATACACATATACATATATACTTTATAAGGATATAATTTACTAGGCGGCATGAAAATACGGATACTCGAGTTCCATGTGTAAAAGATACAACCAGTCCATCTCTGCTTGAGTTTAAGATTGTAGAATTATACGAGAGAAAATGACCATCAAAGCCATTCACAAATTATACCATGTGGAAAAATTGGATACGAAGGCCTAATACTCGGCAAATAGGTTCTAACATTGACGATAAACCGTCAAGCAAGATGACATATGACTCTTCCCTACGTCCGGATTTGTATAATATAAGGCGGCAAAATTACGATAGGAATGAATTGCGTAGGCGTTAGTCTTGACTTTTATTAAAGCTCTGGTTCTGTTGATCGTATATATATATAATATATAATATATATATATACATATATATATATAGTATATATAAGAAAAGCACACACACACTACACACACACACACACATATATAATTATAGGCTGTGAAAGATGTGGTTACGAGCATAATTTGAAAATGGTTATTAAAAGGCGTGTGATTGTGAAGATGTTACAATAATACAATTTCACAATTTTTTTCCTTCTGAAAAAGATTTTTTTTTCGGTCATGTCTCATCAGAGAAGCATACGTGACACTAAGTTTGTAATACGAGGAATAATGTGTAAAACCACAGATGTGGAAGTAATATACTATATATATATTATATATTATAATATATATATATATATATATTTTACGGCAAAGTGTGAGAAAGGCAGAGATATTATCAAACATTATCGTTGGAGGGTGGTTGTTGGATCCGAATAAACAGTAAATTGAAGGATTGATTTTTTTGGGGGGTTTTTTTTTTACTTGCGGAGTTTTTACAGGTTGGAATTGTCTAATCAAATTTAAAGCGCTAATCCGCCGTACTATCATTACCCATAGTTGGAGGAGGAATACTTTTGATACATACTTTTCCAAAGGGTATTAGTGTAGTGGGAAACTACTAACCCTCCTCCTGAATTTGAACTCTTGACCCGGTCCATTTCCCACCGAAAACAATTTCCAAAGGTATATCCATTTCTACTGAATAGCGAGTTCGATCCTCGCTGGATGCCGCATTGTGTCACATATACCTATGGAGAATCGGTTGGGTAAATAAAGTGCATTTTTTTTTTGCTTACCTGTATTTCTGACTCAAACTTGAATACTATCTTACGCTTCCATCCACCGCCTGGCACTCACTTATAAAGGGTCAGATAGGTCTGAAGGCAAATGATAGCCCCCCTCCTTTGATAGATTGATGGAGCTTAATTTTCATGCTCACATTAAACGTTGCCTGACCTGCACTAACCTACCTTCGGTAATCAATTTGCTGTTTCCACTATAACAGTAAAAACGTATATACCGAGCTGTGAGAATTTCTACATAAGTCGAAAGCATGGCGTGCCTGATTACGTAAGTTACAAACATTAAATCTATTTTACAGGTCACAAGCAAACACGAAATTATCTGCAAACGGAGATCTAAGCGAAAGCCCAGCTAAAGCCAAAGACGGCGCACGCATTTCAGCCGGTTCCGTTTGAGAGAGCAAAGAGAATGCTTGAAGCAGCAAAACACAGAAATATCATTCCATAAAACAATCCTGAAAAAAGTATCATTTGATGCTGGCCAAACATCGATAAACATTTGCTCGCGTTAATCCAAAACATCAAACACGATTAATCGGATTGGTTCTCGCTTAGTTTGGACTTAATTCAGCTAATGTTTGGCGGTGAAGGACGGGGGGGTGAATTATCACTTGCAAGTGCATACCATCTCCCTGGCCACCGCCTATTGATTTCGGCCTGGATAGTTAACTCCCACATTAAGATAACTTGATTTTTGTCCTGTGAGATAAAACTGTTATTTTCATATTATTCTACCACTTTATCAGATACTGCAAAATATGATGTACAAAAACGAATTTGTGAGAGTCCCCCGTTGCGTAAAGGTTAACGTGATGAACTGCGACACTTGTAAGCGAGTTCGGACCCTAGTCCAGCGATTAGGTTCATTTTCATACTGGGAAAGGTATAATGCCTTCATTCCCAGTTAGCAGTTAAATAGCACCACTATTGTTAGTCTACAAGAATGGTTTCGGCATGAATACCCTCGAGAAAGGTATAAAAGCTATCATCCATAATATTATCATTAATGTTCTTATATAAGGATGGCTTGAAATAAATATATATATATATATAATATATATATATATATATATATATATATATATATATATATATGGGTATTTTATTTTAATTGAAGGAAGTAAAATATAGTGCTCGGTTATTGTTGTAAGAGGTTGATACGAGTTCAAATCCTGGACGTGGTAATTGCATTTCACTTAGCGCTAATACCTTTGGGAAAGGTATGAATCCTACTCTCCCTCCAGCTATGGGAAAATAGCCGGGCAGACTGGGTTCTTTAACCATGGCTAGGTAACGAGTCTAGGAGAAGGAAAACTCTGAATTCAAACCTGTTGAACTCCGCTTAAGAAATTGACATTGTGTCACATCCTGCTCGTGCGGAGGGGTTGGTTAATATATATAATATATTTCAAGCGTCCATCTGGGGCCTATATAAAGAGGAGTAAACAAAATCTTTGGGTTATTTTTATGAGAATACTTATTTTTTTATAAGATATTTATTTATATATTTATGTATTTTTTTTCTTAAAATTATATTTGAATTTAATCAATTTTTCTTTCCCTAATAATTGATTTATTCATAGATTTATCTCATTTGTTCTTTTTACGAACACAAACAAAACATTTTAATTCTAAAAACTAAAGAAAATATTTTTGCGCATAAGAAAATGGGATATTCGGAAAATCTGAAATTTTTCTACGCTTAATTTACGTTTTAATATATTTATAAACTGGAGAAATGCGAATAATACATTTTTGAAAATATAATTATAAATTTGTTTTTAGAACATTTTAGCGATTGACTTAATTTGTATCCAACATGTTTTATTCATTCGAACATTTCATGAATTACGAAATATACAGGAATACAATGAGATTCAAAATTAGAAAAGATTTAAAAGATTTATTTTTATTTTAAAATACATCACAACTGAAATGTATTTAAATTTCTTAAACAATCGATATGCTTTCTAATTAATAAGAAAAAGAAAAGCAAAATTTCTGTTTTAAATTAATGGAAAGGATATGTATCTGTGGAGACAAATGGCTACAAGGAATAATTTAAACATCTACTTGATAAATTCATCCATTTGATTGTATCTAGGAAAACTGCTGTAAATATGTTGGAATTGTGCGGTTTCTCACAACTGGGTTGACGATGTGCATTTTTAGACTGTTTTGTCGATGCTTTCTGTGTCCACGTTGTGTTTTTTTAGATCTGCAGATCGGCAACCGACACAACGTGGAAATGATCTTGGCAACTCCAAGAAGTGGTCAACTCTTCATTAAGGATAAGTTTTTTTTTTATTGTTACATCTTATTATAATAGAGAATGTGGGTTTGTCTGTCTGTAACCGAAACTATATTACTATACAAGTCACAATTCACTTTGTTATTTACATCACATTCTACATGATTTTATTTTTATTTAAACCTCAATTATTAATAAAATTGTTTTACATCATTAAGACTGTTAACCATATCTACATACTAATAACATGCAATTGTATTTATATATACAACAAAATAGCGGTTGACAGTGTGAATTGGGAGGCTAATTTGCATATTGATCTAAAAATTTGATTTTAATAAATATATGCTTAGTATTATTGATTTTTAATTGTTTGGTTTTATCTTAATGAATATGAGCAAAAATCTCGGAGATAAATCTTAAAAGAAATCCATTAACAAGAAGAAATAACGGTAATATTATTCTTTACTTTCTATTTAACTAAATAGTTAAAGTAGGAAATTTACCAACGAAGAGGGAGTAATGGAAAATGATGGAGAGTTAGTTTCAAAGTTGTTCTATTTTTCAATCATACCCCCTCTGTTCCAAATCATTTTACCTGCATTCTTATTTATTTTCATTAGCCTTTCTAATTTAACATGATATTTTATTATATTAAAACTTAAATACTTGCACCCAGAGGGTGCATATATTTGCTAGTTAATATAACGTAGATCTTGTTAAGTTTCTGACCGCCATCATAGGCCAGTTGAAAAGGACTTAAAGTAAGTAAGTCCTGAGCTATAGAATCCTTTGGTAAGTGAATAAGTCCTGAGTTATGTAATCCTACGTAGTGTCAAAGGTCCAGTGATATAATCCTATGTTCCGTCGTACACGAAGGTTCAAAGCATTGTGAGCAGGTATGACCAGAACAGCCAGTATAAATAATAATATCAGCAGCAGAATACTGCCAGTGGTTGGCCAATAGGTTGGTCACATGGTTATCGGCGAGTCTGTAAGTAGAAGTGGACATCTGGCACACACCTTATATCACAAAAACGCCAACAGTTCTTATTGGCATATAGAAATCAATATGGGATTTTGGACAATATAATTTTTTTTTTAATTAAACAATCAATATTTTGTATTATTTGGATTATTCGGACTATTGTCCACATCTGTATTGTTATCTGTAAAAAATGTTTTTTTTTAAAGCAATATATATTTACCAGCCCCTCCGCAATAGCAGGATGTGGCACAAAGTCAATTTCGTAAGCGGAGTTCAACAGGTTTGAATTCAGAGTTTTCCTTCTCCTAGACCGGTTGCCTAACCAAGACTAAAGAGCCCTTTCTGCCCTACTATTTATCCATAGCTGGAAGGAGAGTAGGATTCATGCCTTTCCCAAGGGTATTAGCGCTAAGTGAAATGCAATTAACACATCCAGGATTTGAACTCAGGGCGACGAGTCCATTTCCGGTGACTTTAACCATTACACCACGCACTTCCTAAAAACGCAATATGAGTCAAGGTAAAAAATCATATATAAGTAAAAGAAAAAAAGGTAGATATTCTAGGTAAAACAAGACACTAGGTTTATAAATTCCTAAAATGCACACTCAACTGTTCAACTGGACACATAGCATAGTGGATGAAGGCGTTGGATTAAGATAGTTCTAAGTGACAGATATCATATACAACAGAAACAATACATTTTGCACACTAGATAGGCGAGAAGAGACACGGTGAGGTATTTGGTTGGCGTTTTTTTTTCTTTATGGTAATCGAGTTTGTTTTTTTTTCTGTAGAAAATATTACCTGGGCTGCCTCACAAATTTCGTTGGAGTTCTTTTCTTGGGTGGCAAGTTCTTCTATTTCTTCTAACAGCAAAGATTTATTCTGTTAGCAATTCAAAATGTCTTCTTCGTTCTGAATCTCCCAACTCTGAGTAATAACAGCTGTGAGATCATCTATACATATATAAAGGGCAGTTGTATGTATGTATGTATGTCTGGCTGGATTAACAAAACTAAAAACAATTAACGGCAAAGTAAATATATATACACATTCACTATCACGAGATCTTGCTTTCTGAGTAAAAATAATGAAGATTTGATTTAGATTCAGGAGATAATTAAAAGATGAAATTTAAATAGTAATAACTTGGATTTTTTAGCGTTTAATATTTTAAAATAAGAGACACTGGTTTTTCGGTTTTCCTATAGCTCAAACAGAAACAAAGGGGAACCACTCTTGACTGATAAATTATTTATTATTTTCCCATTAAACTAACCGTAAATCCTAACCCTAACCCTAACCATAACCCTAACCCTAACCCTAATCCCGTCTTCTTTTTTCCTAGTAGATCAATAAATAATTCATCTGTCAATAGTGGTTCCCCTTTAATCATGTTAGAGTTATAGGAAATAACCAAATGAGTTTTTTAAAATTTACTTAAAAACAAATTGAGTTTCCATCAAGAATGTATAAAACGAAAATCTTCGACATAAAATGACCCAACAAGGGTTGACATGCCGTAAAATCCAACCACCAATCTCTTTTGCTTAAATCTATGTCGGTTATTTCCTATAAGTCTACCATGATCAAAGGGGAACCACTCATGACTAATAAATTATTTATTTATTCATTTATCTAGGAAAAAGAAGACGGGGTTAGGGTTAGGGTTTAGGTTAGTTTAATGGAAAAATAAATAATAATTTATCAGTCAGAGTGTTTCCTCTCTGATCATGTTAAACTTATAGGAAATTACCTCTATTTATTTATCTGTTGTCATTATTGAACTTTAGATTCAATTTATTGCGGTCAATGTTACATAATTATTGGATCCCTAAGACTTATATAAGGTAGTGTAGAAATCATAATGGCGATTAGTGCAGCTGATGGCCTTGAGAGTGAGTGACGGTGCTTGACCTCCCTCTCACCTTGCCTTGTGGGGATGGATCATGAGAACCGGAAGGCATGGAAGACCCTGTCTTCCGGTTTAAGGATATAGTAAGTTTAAGTCAGTTAGCAGGTAGGAGCTTGAAGGTGTAAGTCGCATTTCTATGCGCATCCTGTCATCTGCGCAGATTGTCTGGATTGGGGATTTGGAAATAAAGTAACATCAACGTAAATCGAAGTCTTGTGTTTATTACCTTAAAACTAACAATGACACAGGGCTTCCGATAACGAGAAATCCCTAACAGAAACCAGACACCAAGTCAACACCAGACGCTAGACCAGACCAAGATGATAGACGATCAGAATAGCAAAGCCGGCCAGGAGAGAAGACGACTAGAAGTAAAGAAGGCTATACGATTTTACTAGTAACAACTTGCTAAAATAATGTCATTTCTTATGTAGATCACATGTAAATCCTCACAGAATGGAACACCTAGTAATATTAACAATGCATGTAAACTCTTGTATCTAAGTTAACATAAAAAAGTAGGAAGAAAAACACAATGAGTATTTTAGATAAATAAAAAAAGGTTTTACCAGACAAGATACAACCATTTTTCATAATTTTTTCTTTATTCATTCCTCTCTTTTTGTTCAATCTTGTTCTTCATCTGATACCATTACTGAACTCTAGATTCAATTTATTGTGCGGTCAAATCCGGTCCGTTTTTACTGGTAACAACTTACTGAAATAATGTCATTTCTCTTCGTTTTGTATAGAGAGATAACATTGATATTATCTTTCATGAATTATTATTCCGAGTCAAATCTTTTATCAATAGGTTAGCATGAATATTGTTTTATAATGGCAAATATTACCGTTAAATTCAAATAAAAATTCCCTCCCTATCAGCCATTGTCTATTGTGTTAAGGTAATCGATATTAAATCTTGGAAACTGCGATTTAAGCGAATTGTTCCCTGTATAAGATGCAATGTTGCTAAATATGAATTATTGAGCAAGTTGAACGAATAGATTAGGGAATTGGGTTAAGACAGTTCTAAGTGACAGTTATCTCTAGGCTGCAGGTTCAATCCCGGTCAAGGGTGATAGTAACATAGAATAATAATTAACCCAGATTAGCACCTGTTCCCCAGCTATGGTTAGCGGAATGAGAACAGGATACCCCCGTGGATTGAATAAAAATATATTAGAATGACATAACAAATCTTCCTTATTTCTTTTAATATATATATATATATATATATATATAATATATATATATATATATATATGGACTCTCCCGTCAATTTTCCACGTATAAGGGTTCATACACACAATGAACAACCACACAGTGATTTGTTTATAGTGGTGAAGGCTTGTGTTGGACCATCCGCACTTTTTGGAACAGTCGATAGGAAAGAATTGGTGCATCAAGGGTTGCCACAAAAGCAATCAACGACCGACCTCCGGAATTTTGAATTCAGAGTTATCCCTCTCCTAGACTGGTTACCTACCCAAGGCTGAAGAGCCCAGTCTGCCCTACTATTTAACCCATAGCTGGAGGCAGAATATATGGATTCGTACCTTTCCCAAGGGTATTAGCGCTATGTGAAATGCCAACAGCTTCGTCTAGGAATTGAACTCGAATCGACGAGACAATTTTCCACGACTCTAACCACTAGCCCACGCGCCTCCATATATGATTCCTTTCCATGTTTTTTTCTCTCCAGTGTTGTATATATATATATATATATATATATATATATATATATATATGTGTGTGTGTGTGTGTGTGTGCTTTTAATTGTAGTCAGACCTAATTTTTTGAAAGTTAATTCATTTATGGTTAATTAGGCGGGATTTACTTACTTAAATGTAAGGTTAAACAAATCGAGAAAAATCAAAAATCAAAAATTGTTTAGCCTTACATTTAAGTAGTTAAATCCCGCCTAATTAACCATAAATGAATTAACTTTCAAAAAATTAGGTCTGACTACAATTAAAAGCACATATTCTCCCAAATACACTGTCGGCTGAAAATAGCTAGATTTGTTTACATTTGCATATATATAATATATATATATATATATATATATATATATATATATATATATATATATATGCAACGCTGGAGAGAAAAAACATGGAAAGGAGTCAGATATAAATATTAAGAAGAAGAACTAGTAGCTGAATAAACAACAACACCAAAGGTTTTACTAGAAAAGATACAACAATTTTTCCTAATTTTTCTTACTTCCCTTTATTCCTTCCTTCTCTTTTGTTTTAATCTTGTTCTTCATCTGATGTCATTATTGAAGTTGAACGAATAGATTAGTGAATTTGTAATAAAATTTAACCAATATTCGTTTTACCGAGTTGAATATTCTTTTATCCTAACCCTCTTCTTTCCTATTGTTCTTTTTACTTTACAACCAGGGCCGGTTTAGCTCAGTTGTTAGAGCGTCAGCCGGGGAATCACAAGGTTCCTTGTTTGATATAGGCCTTCACCAACTCAGCGTATTAGTGGCACAGGGATCTGTGCAGTAACGTGACCTATTGTTCTTTTCCCAACCCTATTGCCCTTATGGCAAGCGCCAATCCCTTTTTATCATACGGGTGCTAGAAGGCGGTGGCTGCGGGTCTACATGTCCTGGGAATGACGTTAAACTCTATCTGATGGTGAGGTTCCAGTTTTGAAGGTTTGGGGAATGTGGAGCACCCCTTCATCACCAATCCTCCCTGGTCCACTCTGACCCGGAGTGGTAGTTCCTGTTAGGGTCCCATCTATGGGTTACATAGAAAACATGAGTTTATACACAAAATTGTATTATCCATTAAAAATGGAATTATTTCAAAACTTTGTGGGCATTTAACATTTTTGAATACCAAATTACCAATAGAAGTATTCGGCATGAAAGGCTCGTTAACCATAGCTAGGTTACTAGTCTAGAAGGAAAACTCTCAATTCAATCCTGTTAAACTCCGCTTAAGTAATTGACCTTGGGTCACATCCTGTGTGATTTTCAAATGTATATATGCGTTAAAAAGATATGATTGCACTTACAGAGATAACAACTGTGTTCGAGAAAGAATAAATAAAAACCTAAACATCCACGGCATAAAATAACCCAAACAGTTTACATGACGTAAAATCTAACCAACCAACCAACCAACCAACCAACCAACCATCCATCCATTAGTTTGTTTACAGGGGAGGTTTATGTCACATTTAATGTAATATATTCGTCCGTTTAACACCAGACTCTTCAAGAATTCTTTTTTTCTTTCTTCCTTTTAATAAAGACCAGATCCGAGAAAGTTAATGAGCAGAGAAGACTCTATCCGAAATTCAAAATCAAATCACCTGGAGAAAATCTTCGTTTGACACATATAATTTTTCAAGAACTGTTTTTAATGACAAATCGCAGCCCTCACGGCAGCAAAAATGTAAACAATTTGGACAGGGATATAATTACAATTAAATTAACACTGCTTCAAGTAATTTTACCTGGAAGATAATTGGTTTGGACTAATGAGGCTTTCACTGTACGTACGTCGTGGACGCTTGAATACGGAACGGATAGTGGCATAACTGGAATAATAGCAAAATATTACATGATTTTTCAGAAACTGATTTCTAATATTAAAGAAATTGATAAAGCAAGTCTCCAATGCGCTGGGAACGCAGGGAAACTGTTCGTGCAGCTATTATCAACACTGCCGTGTTTTTTGTGCATGTCCCTGTGTAGCGTTGTCCTTTTTTCCGGGCACTAAAACGATATATGTAACGTTGTCGTATATCTGGTCCCAGTACCCAAAGCGATATACATAACGGGGCGGTGGTGGTGGGCGGCAAATATATTCACGGTACTAAAATGTCTTCTTGTTGATAAAAATTACAACGCAAGAAATATGTAGTCACAACTGCTAGCCTTTATTATCGTGCTCGCCTCGTGTGCTGTATCGGAGAGGAGGAAAGGCAGAGAGAAAGAGAGAGAGAACACTACTTGATTACTGTGACCCATACTAGGCACCAAAGGCCCGTCCGTTCCCCTACGCGTCCGAAAGCAAAAAGAGACTCGTCCTTTTCTCCGTCGTTCCACGTCACCACATGACTTCCGGTCAACACCCGAAACTTCCGATTGACACTCAATTATCCGTTCTGGGTCACGCTACGGTCAAACCATCGTTCATCCTGTTTTGCTCCTCACTATTTTTTAAACCTTTATCATCTCTCACTTATTTCCTTCTTCCTCCTTTTCTAATATAGTAGTTCTAGCTCACAAAAGCCAGGACAATATCCCCATCTTGCTATATCTGTGCGCTTCACTGCCACACTGAATCTTAGCTTGAGAGTAGTACTTGGAGAGTATCAGGCCAGTGTGGGTCGTCACCTTCATGATATCGACAAAAGCATCTAGAAGTACCAAATTTGAGCCTCACATTTGCAAAATATTTCAAAACTGTTGGCTCATCAAAGTATTTTCTATATAAATAAATAAAAAGTAAAACAATCATTTTTTTCTTAGATTAATCTCACATCAGAGGTAATATTTTTCACAGTGCGTCAGACAAACTTTGGACGGTGCGATTCCTAAGTGGATATAAAGGTCAGAATAAGAGTGCAAGGAATATCTTGAGATTGGACGTCAATACTAAAAACAGATGCCAGAGACAGATCCAAAATTAACTGTCATTAAATAGATAGATAGGTAGGTAGGTAGGTAGATATAAACAAGTTGAGATAGACAGATAGATAGATAGATAGATAGATATGAATTGGATGAGAAAGAAAATATAGATAGATAGATAGATATGAACAATCTGAGATATAGATAGATATGAACGAGCTGCAATTGATAGATAGATAGATAGATAGATAGATAGATAATGAATGAAAAAAATAAATATATAGATAGATATATAGATCATGAATGAACACACACACACACACACATACTCACTCACACACACACACACACACATATATATATATATAGTCATCCACAGACACCGTGTTTCGACGTATTCTGTTTCTTCAGTATGGCTAGACATTGGCAGTCTACTTTCATCCGAGATGGAAACCCGATAAATTTATCATCAGTCAGGCTTCTTAACTACTCGGGAATCAGCCTCTATAGACCGAACCGAGGATTTCACTGATAAATACATATATATGTGTATATGTAAAGGCCGCCAGATATTTCTCCATCCGTTTTATAGCAGAGCGTTGCCTTAATTAGGCAAATAAATCTATCTATCTATCTCTCTCTCTCTCTATATATATATATATATATATATATATATATATATATTTGTGTTTGTGTGTGTGTGTGTGTGTGTGTGTGTGAAGATAGGAGGATGGGAGTAAAGAATAGAGAGAAGTAGCAAAGAATAGTGGGGAAAATGTGGAACAAAACTCAGACAAGTATATGTAGGAGATATACCTCGCCGTGCATTGAGCTCGGCTTCATATACGTTTATTTGATAAGGATAAAATAAACGACTGATGAAGCAAAGCTCAAAGCACGGCGAAATATATCTCCTACATATACTTGTCTGAGTTTTGTTCCTCTGTCCACATTTTCCCTCTATTATTTACTATATATATATATATATATATATATATATATATATATATTAAAATCAGTGTACTTTGGCAGCATTTTTTCTTTTATACGAGTTTTATTGAATTGTACAGAAAAAAAACTACCTTAAACAAAATAAACTTTGAAGTAATTCAACATGTTCTCACATGCTTATAATTTCCCGCCTACACTCCTCCCACTATTCCCCTCCTCTTCTCACAACTTGTGCCCCCCTCCCACAAAAACTCACTACTGTATCGTTCGTTCGAATCACTACTATTCCTTCAAACCCCCCTTACCAATTGTTATTACCTCCCACTTCCAATTCCTTGCTACTACTCGTTCTCCTTAAAAATGAGACACGAAACATAGCATCGTTTCCTACCTGATGATGGCAAACTCTATTGCCGAAAGCGCTCGTATCTAAACCTTTGGTGGACTGTTACACCAGTTCCACCCTGACACAAAAAAGATGGCTCGAAAATTAGAAAGGATCAACCAAAAACTTGTCCGACAAGAATTGTCTGTACAGTTCAACAAAACTTGTATATATATATATATATATATATATATATATATATATATATATATAAGTTGGTCTTCATCACGAGCGACATAGACGGGAAGACTGTTTACAAAAACGAACGCTGTATTGAACCGCTGAAAATTTTGAAAAATTCGTGTTCTGTTTTAAAAATAAAATAAATTTTATTTTTAATTTTTAAAAATCAGAAGCATTATAGTTTATAGTAAAACTCAAAAGAGTTTGTTGTAAAAATTATATAAAAAATGTAAAGTGGGTATCAAAATTGTTTAGGATATATTTCAGCTGTTAAAAATATACAAGTCCACAGTGTAATTTGAAGAAAGATGTTAGAGTTCCAAAATTTACTTGTGGTGTTGATAAGTCCGTAGAGTTTTAGATGAAAGTCTTCAAGGTGTAAAGTTCCAGATATATTGTTTTTATTATCGATTTGGTCGAAACAGATCTGTCAGCAATTACATAACAAACATCATATGTTTTTTCAAAATGTTAAATTTCATATATATATATATAGATAGATAGATAGATAGATAGGATCAGACCAGAATAAATATGAATAGAACAAACTGTTGTAGATACATATGAACAGGCTAATAGAGATAGATATCACGATTTCTTTGTTTTCATTATTAACTGTATTAACATAAGCATATATACATAAATTAAGGTGGAGGGGTGGTGCAATCGTCAAAGAAAATGGATTCAAATTCTGGAGGACACTCTTCACGTTTCATTCAGCGCTAATTAGGAAAAACATGAATGTATCCCTTTTCCTTCCAGCTATGAGTAGATTGTACGAATAAACTGTAGAAAAAGCTGCAAAAGACAGGAGAATAGATATGTTGTATACTGGTGGATTTATAAAATACCGACCCTTGTTGGGTAAGTAAGACTTTACTTTCAATTATTTATATGGTTCATCAATCTGTTCGCATTTACTTATAATAATCTGTTGTTTGGGCGCACTTATATAATTTCGTGGTGTAATGGTTAAAGTCATGGGAAATGGACTCGTCGCCCCGAGTTCAAATCCCGGACGTGCTAATTGCATTTCACTTGGCGCTAATACCCTTGGGAAAGGTATGAATCTTACTCTCCCTCCATCTATGGATAAATAATAGGGCAGAATAGACTCTTTAACCTAGGTTAGGCAACCGGTCTTGGAGAAGGAAAACTCTGAATTCAAACCTGTTGAACTCCGCTTAAGAAACTGACAATGTGTCACATCCAGCTGTTGCGGAGGGGTTGGTAAATATATATATATATAATTCCGAGCGCGTGGTCTAATGGTTAGGGTCGTATGAAATAAACTCATCGACCCGAGTTCAATTCCTAGACGAAGCTGTTAATATTCACATGACGCTAATACCCTTGGGAAAGGTATGAATCCAATTCTCCCTCCAGCTATGGGTAAATAGGAGCGTATAACTTGCTCTTTAACCATGGCTAGGTAAACAATCCAGGAGAAGGAAAGCTCTGAATTCAATCCAGTTAAACTTCGCTTAAGAAATTGACCTTGTGTCGCATCCTGCTCGTGCATTCAAACTCTGTGGGTTATTTAATGCCAAATCCATCCTTGTAGAAGCAGATTAGAGGTACTATTTAACCATGGTGGTAGATATAGGCATCTTACCTCTCTGAAGGTTGTGTATTCAAAACCACTTACTAATCTCTACAGAGCGATTTGAATAGCTTAAGATTGATTAGTCACACACTCTCTACTTCATTCTTATTTCTCTCTCTCTCTTCTCTCTCTCTCTCTCTCTCTCTCTCTCTTTCTCTCTCTCTCTCTCTCTCTCTCTTACTCTCATACGCACTTTCCTACATTTTTATATTAACCTCTGTCGCGAACTCATCTCTCTCTTTATATATATATATATATATATATATATATATATATATATTTCTCTCTCTCTCTCTTTCTCTCTCTTTCTCTCTTTCTCTCTATTTATCTATCCAATGATCTCTTTCTACCGAATTCATTTGTCCCTACCAACTTTCCATTATCCTTGATCCCTTCTACGTATCTCTCCTTCATGCTTCTTAGTTCCTCCTCTTTCTAATGTCTCTCTCTGTCTCTCTCTGTCTCTGTCTCTGTCTCTCTCTCTCTCTCTCTCTCTCTCTATATATATAATATATATATATTATATATATATATATACATATATATATATATATATATATATAATATAAATAATAAGATAAATATATAAAGGTTTTACATATCTATTTATTAGGTGACAAAGGAACAATCACAACCATATTGGTTTTCATGCGATGCAATCATCAGGTGAATATATATATATATATATATATATATATTATATATATATATATATATATATTATAAATATAAAGTTTGCTTACCGGTGAAAATGGGCAAGATTATTGAAGGTGCAAAATTCAGGGGTTAAGTCAGCGATATAACAAATACAAAGTGCTCAATACGGAGTAGAGCAAATTTATTATAAAAAATGGATATAAAAGAAACCTACTCGAGTTTCACCATAAGGATCATCAGGGTTAAATCCACTGAAGTAATCGAGGTACCGATTAATTGCAGCCGATTGCACGTGTGTTCACTGAATAAGATGTTACGTTGGATATATACCACGTCTTCACTCTCCCCATCCTCTCTCTATTTCCGTTTCTTTCTACACCCCTCAATCTCTTCACATTTTCCATCTCTGTAACTCACCACTCTCCCTCATACTCTCGTTTCACTTCTCTATCTCTATCTCTCTTTCTCTCATTCTCTCTCTCTCTTTCTCTCGTCTTTACTCTCCCCATCCCTCTCTCTCTCTATATATATATATATATTTCTATCTATTTCTCCACCTCTCTTTCTCTACCCACCCCCTCTTCCACCGCCTTTGGTCATTCTCGGCAACCCACAAGTTTTCTAATCTCAGCTGACACTTTTAATAATCACTCCTTTCATTTGTCTTGAAGACTTTTCTCCTCTCACGCCCGTTCTTCTTTTTCTTCTTGGTCACTCACATATTTCGATATTGTCTAGTAAATCCTGTCGTTTATTAAGTATCATAACATGAACCCCCCCCCCCACCGCAAACCACCACCCTCATCACCACCCCTACATCCCACCTCTTCCATTGCCTCTTATAATTTTGCGCTGTCAGCAAGACCCGGAGCACTTGTGAGTTGACTTAATTGTTCCGATTTTCTCGTTTCTTTCATTGCCATGGCAACTACGGAATGATCACGACAAAACCTATTTATAAAAGAAAAGAAAAAGTCGAGAGCAATGAACACTAATCTGATCTCGCAAGCCATGAATAGTGGAGTGATTTCTATACTCACAATATTGCAATACATTCGTTGCAATATCGCAAACTAAGCTTGACGACGAGACGAACCGGTTTGGTTGCCCTGGTAACAGATTTCCAAAAAGATACAGCTGCTTCCATCTCGGAAGAAGTTAAGGATTGCCCCACCTCCCGCTTGCTTGTATTAAGGGTATTTGCCTGCTCATCCCACTTATGAGGGCTGGACACAAGGTCTCGTTTTTACGTGGGCGCATAAAAATTGCGTCGATCCAGGGGGATGGTCCCCCTGGATCGATGCTATTAATTGTACTCTACCGGTCCAGAGGCCGAAGCACACTGGACCCCCAGCCGAGGCCGGGTATAGAAGGTCAGTCTCAAAGCATAGAATCTGGAACAGATACTACACTTTGATCCTCCTTGCTTGTATTAAGTAATAATCACATGATGATTACAATATTGTAAATTTACAGAATAATTTTTCTCGCCTTTTGGCTAGGATCAAAGTGTAGTATCTGTTCTACAGTATTGCAATTTTGTTCTTACCAAGCGGAGTAGAGAAAGGTTTTGGGTGTGAGGCCAGTGTACTCCACCTGTTTGGCCACCGTCTCGACCATCTAGGTCCAGCGCGGAAAAAAACTAAGGAACACGCAGGAGGTACAGTATTAAGTGTTAACTGCGTGTTCCTTATTTTTTGTTTTTTGTATATCCCTTACAGTTTCGTTTCAGTCTGGCCAACTGCATAGCGGGCTGTAGGGATAATTGATTGGCTTCTGTTTAGAGGAACGTGTACGATGGAGGTTTCAGACTGCGGGTCTGAAATCTCCGACGATCCTTTGGGATCGCCGAAGTAGACGGTCAGGCGAGGGCCATCCGACCAGATGGCACCAAGAAAAGGAGAGAGGGAGAGTCCGGTCCAGGAGTAACGCTCTCCTATACAATATTGTAAATTTACAGAATAATCATTAAAATTTAAATTTTAAAAACTGCAAATCAAAACAATGCTGATTATAATTTATTTAAACTTGGTTTCAAATTTATATTTAATATATTTATTTATATTTATTGCAATTTGTTTGTTTATTTAATAATTGATTGTTCCTTTATTCATAATTCAGTTGTTCCTTTCTTTGTTTAATGGCATGGCAAACTTGTTAGTTTATATAAAGCCTAAGTCATCTATCTAAAAGAATACTAGTGGTAATCTCTAACCCATATCTGGGGGTATGAGGAGGTCCATACCATTCCCTATCAGTCCGTATCAGTCCAAAGGTGGCAGTAATCATGCAGCCAAAGTTCGAACGCATAGTCCAGCAATCTCCCTGTCCCTGTCTGTCTGTCTGTCTGTCTGTCTGTCTCCTCTCTCTATATATATATGAAGCTTAGTGACGAGACACGAGGTCCATAATGATATCGGTGCTTCTATCTAGGAAGCAGTTTAGGATTACACAACCGCTCGACATGAGATAAGTGGTACCTTGATTTACGAGTTAAATCATTCTGCTTGGAACTCAGTCCCTCGTATATCAAATCAATTTTTCTCCATTGATTTAAACTGAAATGGTAATATTTCGTTCCTGACCCCACTCCAACACTAAATTTTTTTTACGTCTTTTAAATAAGAAAAATAGCACCGTATTATCATAAAATATAATTAATTGAATGTAATAAATTGTGTGCCAGAATATGTTTTAATGTTTATTTTTCTTTTCTATTTTTATGAATGATATTTTTTCTTTGGCACAATAAATTTGGAAACTTAAATGATTTTAGAGAAATTATTGACATGAGCGTATCTGAAGCTCGCTTGTAACTGAGATTTTATCTTTCAGCAGAAAAACCTCCAAAACTGGAACCTCACCATCAGATAGAGTTTAACGTCATTCCCAGGACATATAGACCGTCAGCTGCCGCCTTCTAGCACTGTTAAAAATGGTTGGGGCTTGCCATAAGGGCAATATGATTGGGGCAATCATATAGGTGCTATGGCTTGACGTGACCATTCTATTGATCGGAGGGGGCCTCTCCGACCGCCCGTCTAGCTAAAAAAAGAGTCAAAGTTGAGTATTACAAGTCATTGACTGCTCAACCACCTGGGTTCTATCCTTAAGCATCACGGGTCGGCACCCACCGCCAACAGGTGGTCTCATTGGGGAAGTCTTACCCCTCTGCAGAGGTGCAGTCGGTGCATTCTAATGCCCCAGCCGATAGGAGCACTTGTAAATCAGGGAATCACTGTATACGAAATACTAATTAGAATCTTTCCCTTTGTCTTAATTCCTCATCCAGTCGTGCTGACAGCACGGATACGCATGAGTCTCTCTCACCAATCATCCCTGTCGGTAACCACCCTCGTATACCTTGTCCACGGCATCCAGAATCCACGCTGATTGATATATATATTTACCAACTCCTCCGCACGAGCAGGATACGACACAAGGTCAATTTCTTAAGCCGAGTTCAACAGGTTTGAATTCAGAGTTTTCCTTCTCCTAGACCAGTTGTCTAACCAAGATTAAAGAGCTCAGTCTGCCCTACTATTTATCCATAGCTGGAGGGAGAGTAGGATTCATACCTTTCCCAAGGGTATTAGCGCTAAGTGAAATGCAATTACCACGTCCAGGATTTGAACTCGTAGCGACGAGTCCATTTCCCATGACTTTAACCATTACACCACGCGATGATTGATATAGGTTCCCACTGGTCGACCTACACTGGTGTGTCCATATATTGATGTCTACAGGAGAACGTCACTAAGTATTACGTCAAATTCCAAATGGTGCAGACATACAGTAGCACTTACACGGCTAGAGCTTGAAATAATTATCGCTTTATCTTATCAGAGAGATCAGATTTCCATATGATACCAGTCCATGCTTTTCCCATGCGTACATCGACATCGCTTTCTGTAGATATTACACGACTAAAAGGAAATGAAAGGACACCGACTTGTGTATAAAGGAAGTTATTTTTATTGTATGAAATGTATAGATTGAAGTAATGTATAGACACAGACACATACACATACACAAATGCACATACAGACGCACACACACACACACACACACACACACACACACACATATATATATATCCGATCTTTAGACCAAGTAGGTCCTGGGACGCACATATTTGCTTTGAATAAGTCCTCGGGAAAATTTATGGGTCCCAAATAAAGTTTCTTAATAAATTTTAGGGTTTTTTTAAATTTATGATCTGGGGAAACAACTAAATCCGTCTAAACCCTACCCTGTAAACTATCCTGTGTAATTCGTTTCTAAGAAACTACAGAAATGCATTTACAGTTAGCTTGAAATTGTGAGGGAAGAAAGAAAACACTAGGACTCATGGATATGATCTTACTGTTATACATACTAGCAAATATATGCACCCTCCGGGTGCAAGTATTTTAGTTAAATTTTATAATAAATATCATATTAAATTAGAAAGGCTAATGCAACTGAATAAGAATGTAGATAAAAAGATTTTGAACAGAGGGGGTATGATTGAAAAATAGAACAACTTTGAAACTAACTCTTCCATCATTTTCCGTTACTCCCGTCTTTCATTGGTAAATTTTCCTAAGTAAACTGTTTAGTTAAAATAGGAAGTAAAGAATAATATTACAGTTATTTCTTCTTGTTAAGGGATTTCTTTTTAAGATTTATTGAAGAGATTTTGCTCATATTCAATAAGATAAAATCAAACAATTAGAAATCAATAATACTAAGCACATATTTATTAAAATCAAATTTTTAAGATCAATATGTAAATTAGCCTTCCCATTCACACTGTGAACAGCTATTTTGTTGTATATATAAATACAATTGCATGTTATTAGTATGTAGATATAGTCAACAGTCTTAATGATGTAAAACAATTTTATTAATAATTTAGGTTTAAATAAAAAATAAAATTATGGAGAATGTGATGTAAATAATCAAGGGAATTGTGTCTTGTATAGTAATATAGTTTCGGTTACAGAAACACAAACCCACAATCTCCATTATAATAAGATAAGATATGGTGATTGCCACTTCTTCACAGAATAAGGCCATTTTTACAAGTAGTTCGGATGTCACACATGAACCCCTTTCTAGGTTTCCACTCGCATGCGACCGTATGTGACCGAGAAGCCCAACCCTCGACAGGCAAGCGCTGCCACATAGGTCAAACATGCGGTGAGTCCCAGACGTAGGAGATGTTTCCATGCCGTCCGTCATGTGCCGCTTACACAGAGGCCGCTTTAGGATGGGGTGCTCGAGCTGCATTACCTCAGTTCCATACAGCTACTATGAGCCTGCTTATACAAAAGAATGTGTCTATATATATATATATATATATATATATACTTTTATATCTTTATGCGTCAGGGACACAGGACGCGTACCAATCAGGATCTCTGTATATCTATTATTGTTTCCAGACTTTTCCAGTCACCCGCCGTCCTACCTTACCAGCGCTTTCTCCCCACACATACAACAGATCTAACTCTTCATACTAGATCTACTGTTAATTTCAAATAACTAATCTAGTATTATAAACAAACGTACGTAAATTACAAGCCAGCCCCGCCACCCAGTTTATTTATGAAAAGGTAAATTCATATCTCAACTGTAACTACACTGTTTTCACAGTTTTAATGGGATGGATATGTACTTTAAGTGATGGTGCCACTAGTGTAATTGTTATCGTTGTACAGGGATCTAGTTCTACACAAAACTGTTTGTGTGCACTAATGCCATTGAGAAAGGGATTAATCCTTCTGGTCTTGTTACATATTAATTGGATCCCTATTACTTTTTAAGGTAGTATAGAAATCCTTATGGCGATCAGTACAGCTGATGGCCTTGAGAGTGAGTGACAATGCTTGACCTCACTCTCACCTTGCTTTCTGGGGATAGAATCGTGAGAACGGTTATAGAATCCCGATAGAAAGCCCTTTCCGGTTTAAGGTGGGCAACTCAGTAAGTCAGTTGCAGTAGTTAGTTGCAGTTAGTCAGTTAAGAGTTAGGACAGAAGCTAGCAAGATGTGACTCTCCGTGCGCATTTGTCTGGACTGGGGTTCTGGAATAAACTAACATCCAAAGTAAATCGAAGTCTTGTTGTTATTACTAAAAGCTAACAATGACACAAGGCTTCTGATAAGAAATGGTCCCCAGCAGAACCAGACACGGAATCCCCAGATAAGAAAGACCAGACGAGACCATTAGAAGATAGAAGATAGAAGACAGAAGACTAGACGATCAGAAGACGGCCGGAAGAATAGACCAGAGTAAGACGTAACAAATATATCTATATGGTACCGTGATGAACGGCTACGCAACAGTCTCAGTTATGAGTATATAGTCCGGTGGACGGGAGTATGTAACATTTGTAAGAGTAATCGAGTGGGGTGAAGGTAATTTACCGTAGGGAAGTGGAACATCACCACACACACACACACACACACACACACACACACACACACATATAATATATATATATATTATATAGATAGATAGATATTGGTAATTTTTCTGAGATGAAATAAGGAAAATAAAGTTGTCAATTACTAATTTTATTTATAAAATATAACTGTTTATATAGAGGTTTTAGTGAGCATCTACCTAAGGTTTCAGGCTTTCTGCTTTCCTCAGGATACCTTTGATCCCTCTGGTGTGTCTGCAAAATCATTTTTTGCAGTTATGTTTGTCTGAATGACTGCAATATTTCGGTTGAGTTCATGGATATATATATATATATATATAATATATATATATATATATATAGAGAGAGAGAGAGAGAGAGAGAGAGAGAGAGTGAGAGAGAGAGAGAGATTAAAGGGTATGAAAAACACTTTGTTGTTAAAATGAATATATTTTTATATCCTTTTTCATTGCTGATATTGACAATATTCCGATTTATTAAAAATCATCATCAGAGCAGAATGATAATTAGGTCCGTTTTTAGATGTAATATATATATACATACACACACACACACACACACACACACACACATATATATATATATATATATATATATATATATACGCATGAGTCTCTCACCAATCATCACTGACGGTAACCACCCTGGTAGACCTTGTGCATTGCATCCAGAATCCACGAGGGGGCAGGTGTTGCCTGGGGGGATAGCCCACTGGGATCAACGCTATTAGCTTATACGGTCCAGGCCCGTTTATGACGACTGTGTACGTTTATAAATTAAAAAAAAAACGAGCATCTAAGCCACTATATGTTTCCTTTGTGGGTCGGATTAATATAATACTAGCAAAATCAAAAACGCCCTTGGGGCGACGTAAAATAAATATTACCTGAGGGGATGGGAGTTGAAAATTTAATATCAGAGAGTTTGTATCATAAATAAAGTAAAATCATCATATTTAAAGAAGTAAAAAATTATATAAAAAGTAAAAAGTAAAAAAATTGAAATGGAAACTTAATTTTACAGGGCCGGGTTAGCTCAGTCGGTAGAGCGTTCGGCTAGAAACCACAAGGTTCCTAGTTCGATACCGGTCCACGCAAACTCAGCGTATGAGTAGCACAGGGTCTGTGCGGTAAAGTAAGCAGCTGATGGTAGGTATATCGCTCCACTGCAGATGCTAAAATAATCTCCTTGGTCTAGCGCTATTGAAAAGGGGTTAGAATCCCTCGCTGACTGGCTGATACCGACTTTAGGCCACTCTGACGACTTTTATATATAGGTAGATAATACCAGGTATGTATTTATTAAAACTTGTTTAAAAACCCAATGAGGACTCTCTAACATTGCATGCTCAAATTTTGAATGTATTTGTTCTATGTTATGACGATTTTAGGTAGTGTGACGCAAGCACTGACGTATGTTTTTGTTATGGACAAAAACCGAAGCGAATCTCCATTATTAATAGATTACTCGACCCATGTTTAAGAGTAACTGCTATACTAACATGATAACTACTGCTTTTTAATCAGTAATTTTGTTTCAAAATAATGAGAAACAGAAAATCTATGTAAGTATGTTTTTTAAAATTTATCAGACCTCTGTAGTGCGTTTTTGTTTATTGTTTGAAAGTAGACAGACAATAAATTAGTTTTGTTGTAGATTAAACCTTTGTCACCAAAACTGAATTTCCCTTGTGTGTTTGATATGTACGACACTAATAAATATCAGGAGAAATTAATAACAGAAAAAAACAATGAACTTCTTTGAACTACCGACAAAAACACGAATGGTTAACAGAAGCTGATAAAATTCTTGTTATATTATTGCCACGATTTTGACAAATTATTTTCGACTGACGCACCCATAATAATATATATATATATATATATATATATCAATATATATATATATATATATATAATATATAATATACCAAGCGTGTTGAGGTAGATCCTTGCGGAGAGAAAAAAGCCCGGCAGAGAGTTTGATTGTAAAAAATATACTACCAAACCTCAACCAGGAAGAAAAAAAATTTTTGAAAAGAATAAGCGACCAAAAGATATTCGTACCAACAAAAAATAAATCTCAATTGGTATAGATATTTGAGCCAAAAAAAGAAAACAAAGAAACATAATTCATAGTAGTAGGTAATATATGTATAAAAGAGTATATAATATTAATATTCAGTATACACCGCTAGAAAGACTAATCCCTAATTTGTAAAAAAGTGCTCAGAAAACAAAGTATAAAGTAGAGAACCAAGTAATACCAAGATAATCCTAAACATACATACAGACGAAACCTACTAATTAGTTCGCATAAAGCTATCAAGAGGCATAAAACTGGACTCAAGACTTTAGCCCGAAGAGCTTAATGCGAAACTAATAGATAGGATCGTCTGACATCAGTAGATTAATTCTTTAAATTATTATATATATATAATATATATATATATTATATATAAATGTTGTGTGTGTAGTGGCGTGTGTGTGTTGTGTGTGTGTGTATATTATATATGGTGGAGCATTCTTTCATTTATAAACATGTATAATCAAACAAAAGACACATCTCTACTGTTTAACAATTTTATTTTGATCTCCTTTCGAGAGTTTTCTGGCCAACTTTTTAATATTTGGGTTGGAATTCGTGGATAGGTCCACCAAAGTTTAGGTCCCAAGTACTTCTCGGCACACTTCGAAGTGCATCATCACGGGTGATGGTTCCACTTTTTTAAAAATTATATCAATGTGGGGCTGGAACTGGAAGAGAGAAGAATTGATGAAGAAGGTGTCATAGACATTTAGAATGTGTGTACCGCATTGGAAATAAAGACGATTAACCTATGTGAACCATTTGATTTCAAGTTGCCGACAGAAAAGAGCCCATGCTAATTCTCAAGTCGTAAATGCTGAAACTTGATTTGGATGGACTTTGTTGATTCGGCCACCAGATACCAACCATTTGTGGAGTTTACAAGTTCTTTTCTCTGCATTGCCGTATGATATATCACAACCTCCAACCCCTACTCTCAGATTATCTAAAATGCGGTATTCAAATAGATTCAAATATTTTCTACAAAAATGCGTTGAAAGGTGCTGTAACGGCTATCGTCGTAGGAAATAGAAACGGCGACCAGGGTTCAAATACTGGACGGGGCTGTTTTTAAAATATCTCATTAGCGCTAATAACCTTGGGAAATTTCCTTTGTCCAGATATGGGTAATCTAGCCAGAGAATACGGGGCTCTTTAACTCTGTTGTGGCAATCGGTTTAGAGAAGAAAATCTGAATGAAATAAAAACCTGTGAAACACCCGCTTAAAAATTGACCTTTGAATCGCATAAGGATCGTGATGAGGAATTGGTTAAATTCTATACATCAGCAATTTCTTCCTTCATGTTTAGAATCGCAGGTTAAATTAAAAGATTTTCTTTTGGTTTTGTTGGTTTTTTTATTGTTTTTTGTGAGTGTTGATTTTTTTTGTTTTTTTTCAAGTGAGGCCTTATATCAGATTATTGCTGACCAATAAAAAACAGGATTTGATAATTATTTCTAAAGTGAGGATTTTTCTGAAAAAAAGAGAAAAACCAGAAAAGAGAAAGGGAGAGAAATTTAAAGGAATGTCAGATACAAGCAACAGAAAAATATCTTGCTGTGATAAAAAAAAAAATGAATTCCTTACGAAAAATATCCAGATTCAAAGCCTCCATTTCCATCAGATATGATGAAACGCTTTGGACGGCAGCCAGTTGAATATTACAAACAGGGTAAAGTGATAGAACAGATTGAGAGATGGTAGTGGGCTGGGGGTGTGCTGGGTGGGCGGTGGGGCCGGAGTCAGAGTCATTCATTTACAGAGGAAAAAAAGAAGGAAGAATTAGAAGGAAATAGAAATAATGGAGTGAGGCGATCCGAGTTCATAGGAACTGGAGATAGAGAAGAAAATAAGAGGAATGAAAAATATGAAAGAAAAGAAGTGAGAAAAAAAGAAATATCGAGTATACTGAAAATGTTTAGGACAGTATAGATAATAAGTTTTATAGAGTAAGATATTTTTATATATATATATCTATATATTATATTAATAAATATGAGCATGTACCCTAGTTGAACAAAAATTATTATTTATTAAGACAATTCAGATATTTTTCTAGTTTGTTGTTTTAATATTCACACTAATGTTTCTGAGCCTTCGGTCGGGCAATCTATCACGAAGATTACTAATTATTTTGAAAGAAATTGCTGAAACATTTTCATGTAATTTAGAGAAGAATATATTAGAAGAAGATTATAATATAAATGTTCAAGTTGTTATTACTATTTATAGTAATGGGTTTTACATGCTACTGATTTTTATATTATTGCTTAAAATCCTGGGGTAGGCGAGTTGTTTTTGATAAGATGCTAGTATATGAGTGTACGCTGATTCATATTATAATAATATATTTATATATAAATATATTAACCAACCTCCGCACGAACATTGATGCGATACAAGGTCA
>CM042157.1:22864794-22899794 GCA_023376005.1 Doryteuthis pealeii
GAAAGAGGATGGAACGTGCTATCTGGGTATTATTATTCTATGTTACTACCCTTGACGGGATTGAACCTGCAGCCTAGAGATAAATGTCATTAGATGTCTTAACCCAATTCCCTAATCTATTATATCAAGCTTGCTCAATATTCCCCCATAAATTGGCAACATTGGCATCTGTATGCAGGGAACAATGCTTAAATCGGGCAGTTTCCAAGTTATATCGATTACCTTAACACAATAGACAGATGGGCTGATAGGAGGGAGATTTTTATTTGATTGTAACGGTATTTTGCCATTATAAACATATTCATGTTCTATCCTATTGAATAAAGAGTTGACTGGAATAATAATACATGAAAGATAATATCAATGTTATCTGCTAACAAAACAAAGAAAGAAAGACTATATTTCAGTAAGTTGTTACCAGTAAAAATGGACCGGATTTGACCGCAAAAATGAATCTAGAGTCAGTAATGGTATCAGATGAATGAACAAGATTGAAACAAAGAGAAGGAATGAATAAAGAAAAAAATATGAAAAATGGTTGTAATCTTGTCTGGTAACAACCTTTTTTTAAATCTAAAATACTCATTGTGTTTTCTTCTTACTTTTTTATGTTAACTAGATTCAAGAGTTTACATGCATTGGTAATATTACTAGGTGTTCATTCTGTGAGGATTACATTGATTACATAAGAAATGACATTATATAGCAGTTGTTACTAGTAAAAATCGTATAGCCTTCTTTACTTCTAGTCGTCTTCTCTCCTGGCCGGCTTTGCTATTTTCTGACGGTCCTATCATCTTGGTCTGGCTAGCGTCTGGGTTGTTTACTTGGGGTCTGGTTCTTGTTTAGGGATTTCTCTTTATCAGAACCCTGTGTCATTGTTAGTTTTAGGTAATAACACAAGATTCGATTTACGATGATGTTACTTTTTATTTCCAATTTCCCAAACCAACAATCTGGCGCAAATGACAGGAATGCGCATAAAAATGCGAAACTAACACTTTCGAGCTCCTATCTGCTAACATGACTTTAAAACTTATATATCCTTAAAACCGGAAGACAGGGTCTTCCATGCCTTCCCGGTTCTCACGATCCATCCCGCCAAGGCCAAGGGTGAGAGGGAGGTCGAAAGCGACGGCACTCACTTCAAGGCCATCAGCTTGCACAATCTGCCATTATGATTTTCTACACTACCTTATATAAAGTCTTAGGATATCATAATTAGTAAGACATGACGGCAATAAATTGAATCTAAAGTTCAATAATGAACAGATAAATAAATAAGGTCATTGCTTAAGTTTAAACATGATCAGAGAGGAAACACTCTTGACTGATAAATTATTTATTTATTTTTCATTAAACTACCCTAACCCTAACCCTAACCCGTCTTCTTTTTTCCTAGATAAATGAATAAATAATAATTTATTAGTCATGAAGTGGTTCCTTTGATCATGGTAGACTTATAGGAATAACCGACATAGATTTAAGAAAAGAGATTGGTGGTTGGATTTTAGGCATGTCAACCATTGTTGGGTCATTTTATGTCGAAGATTTTCGTTTTATACATTCTTGATGGAAACTCAATTTGTTTTTAAGTAATTTTTAAAACTCATTTGGTTATTTCCTATAACTCTAAACAATGATCAAAGGGGAACCACTCTTGACAGATGAATTATTTATTGATCTACTAGGAAAAAAGAAGACGGGATTAGGGTTAGGGTTAGGGTTTATGTTAGGGTTAGGTTAGGATTTACGGTTAGTTTAATGGGAAAAATAAATAATTTATCAGTCAAGAGTGGTTCCCTTTGTTCTGTTGAGCTATAGGAAATAACCGAAAAACCAGTGTCTCTTATTTAAAATATTAAACGCTAAAAAATCCAAGTTATTACTATTTAAAAATTTTCATCTTTTAATTATCTCCAGAATAAAATCAAATTTCATTATTTTTACTCAGAAAGCAAGATCTGTGATAGTGAATGTGTATATATTTTACTTTGCCGTTAATTGTTTTAGTTTTGTTAATCCAGCAGACATACATACATACATACAACTGCCCTTTATATATGTATAGATGATCTCAACAGCTGTTATTACTCAGAGTTGGGAGATTCAGAACGAAGAAGAACATTTTGAATTGCTAACAAATAAATCTTTGCTGTTAGAAGAAATAGAAGAACTTGGCCACCCAAGAAAAGAACTCCAAACGAAATTGTGTGAGGCAGCCAGGTAATATTTTCTACAGAAAAAAAACAAACTCGATTAGCATAAAGAAAAAAAACGCCAACCAAATACCTCACCGTGTCTCTTCTCGCCTATCTAGTGTGCAAAATGTATTGTTTCTGTTGTATATGATATCTGTCACTTAGAACTATGTAACCAACGCCTTCATCCACTATGCTATGTGTCCAGGTGAAAAGTTGAGTGTGCATTTTAGGAATTTATAAACCTAGTGTCTTGTTTTACCTAGAATATCTACCTTTTTTTCTTTTACTTATATATGATTTTTAACTTGACTCATACTGCGTTTTAAGGAAGTGCGTGTGTAATGGTTAAAGTCATGGGAAATGGACTCGTCGCCCCGAGTTCAATCCTGGATGTGATAATTGCATTTCACTTAGCGCTAATACCCTTGGGAAAGGCATGAATCTCACCTTCCCTCCAGCTATGGATACATAGTAGGGCAGACTGGGCTCTTTACCTGGTTAAGGCAACCGGTTTAAGAAAGGAAAACTCTGAATTCAAACCTGTTAAACTCCGCTTAAAAATTGACCTTGTGTCACATCCTGCTCATGCGAAGGGGTTGGTAAATATATATTGCTTTTTTTAAAAAAATTTTTTTTACAGATAACAATACAGATGTGGACAATAGTCCGAATAATCCAAATAATACAAATATTGATTGTTTAATTAACAAAAAAATTATATTGTCCAAAATCCCATATTGATTTTTATATGCCGTAAGATCTTTGGCGTTTTGTGATATAAGGTGTGTGCTAGATGTCCACTTCTACTTATAGACTCGCCGATAAACATGTGACCACCTATTGGCCAACCACTGGGAGTATTCTGCTGCTGATATTGTTATTTATACCGGCTGTTCTGGTCATACCTACGCATATTGCTTTGAACCTTCATGTACGACGGAAATAGGATTATATCACTGGACTTTGACACTACGTAGGATTCCATAACTCAGGACTTATTCACTTACCAAAGGATTATATGCTCAGGACTTACTTACTTTAAGACCTTTTCAACTGGACTATGATGGCGGTCAGAAACTTAACAAGATCTACGTTATATTAACTAGCAATATAATGCACCCTCTGGGTGCAAGTAATTTAAGTTTTAAATAATAAAATATATGTTAAAATTAGAAAGGCTAATGAAAATAAATAAGAATGCAGGTAAAATGAATTGGAACAGAGGGGGTATGATTGAAAAATAGAACAACTTTGAAACTAACTCTCCATCTTTTCCATTACTCCCGTCTTTCGTTGGTAATTTTCCTACTTTAACTATTTAGTTAAAATAGAAAGTAAAGAATAATATTACCGTTATTTCTTCTTGTTAATGGATTTCTTTAAGATTTATCTCCGAGATTTTTTGCCTCATATTCCATTAAGATAAAACCAAACAATTAAAAATCAATAATACTAAGCATATATTTATTAAAATCAAAATTTTTAAGATCAATATGCAAATTAGCCTCCCAATTCACACTGTAAAACCGCTATTTTGTTGTATATTAAATACAATTGCATGTTATTAGTATGTAGATATGGTTAACAGTATTAATGATGTAAAACAATTTATAATAATTGAGGTTTAAATAAAAATAAAATCATGTAGAATGTGATGTAAATAACAAAGTGAATGTGACTTGTTATAGTAATATAGTTTCGTTACAGACAGACAAACCCAAATCTCTATTATAATAAGATGTAACAAAAAAAAAACTTATCCTTAATGAAGAGTTGACCACTTCTTGGAGTTGCCAAGATCATTTCCACGTTGTGTCGGTTGCCGATCTGCAGATCTAAAAAACACAACGTGGACACAGAAAGCATCGACAAAACAGTCTAAAATGCACATAGGTCAACCCATTGTGGGAAACCAAACAATTCCAACATATTTACAGCAGTTTTCCTAGATACAATCAAATGGATGCATTTATCAAGTAGATGTTTAAATTATTCTTGGAGCCATTTGTCTCCACAGACAAATATCCTTTCCATTAATTTAAAACAGAAATTTGCTTTTCTTTTTCTTATTAATAGAAAGCATATCGATTGTTTAAGAAATTTAAATACATTTCAGTTATGATGTATTTTAAAATAAAAATAAAATCTTTTAAAATCTTTTCTAATTTTGAATCTCATTGTATTCCTGTATATTTCGTAATTCATGAAATGTTCGAATGAATAAAAATGTTTGATATAAATTAAGTCATCGCTAAAATGTTCTAAAAACAAATTCATAAATATTTTCAAAAAATGTATTATTCGCATTTCCAGTTTATAAATATATTAAAACGTAAATTAAGCGTTAAAATTCAGATTTTTCCGAATATCCCATTTTCTTATGCGCAAAAATATTTTCTTTAGTTTTAGAATTAAAATGTTTTGTTTGTTCGTAAAAAGAACAAATGAGATAAATCATGAATAAATCAATTATTAGAAGAAAATTGATTAAATTCAAATATAATTTTAAGAAAAAAAAACATAAATATATATAAATATCTTAAAAAAAATAAGTATTCTCATAAAAATAACCCAAAGGTTTTGTTTACTCCTCTTTATATAGGCCCAGATGGACGCTTAAAAATATATTATATATATTTACCAACCCTCCGCACGAGCGGATGTGACACAAGGTCAATTTATTAAGCGGAGTTCAACAGGTTTTGAATTCAGAGTTTTCCTCTCCTAGACTGGTTACCTAGCCATGGTTAAGAGTCCAGTCTGGCATTGCTATTTACCGATAGCTGGAGGGAGAGTAGGATCATACCTTTTCCCAAAGGTATTAGCGCTAAGTGAAATGCAATTACCGCGTCCAGGATTTGAACTGTATCAACCTCTTACAACAATAACCGAGCACTATATTTTACTTCCTTCAATTAAATATAAAATACCATATATATATATATATATAATATATATATATATATATATATTCAAGCATCCTTATATAAGAACATTAATGATAATATTATGGATGAGAGCTTTTATACCTTCTCGAGGGTATTCATGCCGAAACCATTCTTGTAGACTAAAACAAAGTGGTGCTATTTAACTGCTAACTGGGAATGAAGGCATTCATACCTTTCCCAGTATGAAAATGAACCTAATCGCTGACTAGGGTCCGAACTCGCTTACAAGTGTCGCAGTTCATCACGTTAACCTTTATGCACGGGGACTCTCACAAAATTCGTTTTTGTACATCATATTTTATGCAGTATCTGATAAAGTGGTAGAATAATATGAAAATAACAGTTTTATCTCACAGGACAAAAATCAAGTTATCTTAATGTGGGAGTTTAACTATCCAGGCGAAATCAATAGGCGGTGGCCAGGGGAGATGGTATGCACTTGGCAAGTGATAATTCACCCCCGTCTTTCACCGCCAAACTTAGCTGAATTAAGTCCAAACTAAGCGAGAACCAATCCGATTTAATCGTGTTTGATGTTTTGGATTAACGCGAGCAAATGTTATCGATGTTTGGCCAGCATCAAATGATACTTTTTTCAGGAATGTATTATGGAATGATATTTCTGTTTTTTGCTGCTTCAAGCATTCTCTTTGCTCTCTCAAAAGGAACCGGCTGAAATGCGTGCGCCGTCTTTGGCTTTAGCTGGGCTTTCGCTTAGATCCTCCGTTTGCAGATAACATTTCGTTTGCTTGACCTGTAAAATAGATTTAATGTTGTAACTTTACGTAATCAGGCACGCCATGCTTTCGACTTATGTAGAAATTCTCACAGCTCTGTAATACGTTTTTACTGTATAGTGAAACAGCAAAATTGATATTTACCGAAGGTAGGTTAGTGCAGGTCAGGCAACGTTTAATGTGAGCATGAAAATTAAGCTCCATCAATCTATCAAAGGAGGGGGGGGGCTATCATTTGCCTTCAGACCTATCTGACCTTTTATAAGTGAGTGCCAGGGTGGATCGGAAGCGTAAGATAGTATTCAAGTTTGAGTCAGAAATACAGGGTAAGCAAAAAAAAAAATTGCACTTATTTATCAACCCATTCTCCATAGGTATGATGTGACACAATGCGGCATCCAGCGAGGATCGAACTCGCTATTCAGTAGAAATGGATATACTTTGGAGTAATTGTTTTCCTGGTAGGAAATGGACACGGCGTCAAGAGTTCAAATTCAGGATGAGGGTGATTGTAGTTCCCATTAAACTAATACCCTTTGGAAAAGTATGTATCAAAGTATTCCTCCTCCATCTATGGGTAAATAGTACGGCGGATTGAGCCCTTTAAATTTGATTAGGCAATTCCAACCTGTAAAACTCCGCAAGCAAAAAAAAAACAAAAAAAAAAAACAATCCTTTCAATTTACTGTTATTCGGATCCAACAACCATCCTCCAACGATAATATTGTTGATAATATCTCTGCCTGTTCTCACACTTTGCTACGTAATATATATATATATATATATATATATATTATATATATATATATATTTTACTTCCACATCTGCGGATTTTACACATTATTCCTCGTACAAACATTAGTGCCACGGTATGCTTCTCTAATGAGACGTGACCGAAAAAAAGATATCTTTTTCAGAAGGAAAAAAAATTTGTGAAATTGTATTTATTATAACATCTCACAATGCACACGCTTTTTAACCATTTTCAATTTTGCTCGTACCAATCAATTCATATATATATATATTATATATATATATATATTATATATATGTGTGTGTGTGTGTGTGTGTGTGTGTGTGTGTGTATTCATATATATTTATATATATATATATATATATATACAACAGAACCAGTAGCTTTTAAATAAATATCAAGACTAACGCGACGCAATTCAATTTCCTACGTAAATTTGCCGCCTATATTTATACAATCCCGGACGTGGGAAGAGGTTCATATGTCCATTCTTGCTGACGGTTTTATCTGTCAAATGTTAGAACCTATTTGCCAAGTTTAGGCTTCTTTCCAATTTTTTCCTCAGGGTGATAAATTGTTGAATGGCTTGAATTCATTTTCTCTCGTATAATTCTACAATCTTTAAACTCAACAAGATGTACTTAGCCGTGTATCTTTAACACATGGAACTCGAGTGTCCGGTATTTCTGCCGCTATGTAAAATTATATCTTATAAGTATATATGTATAATTTTGTATTATCGTCGCCTGGAAGGGAAGCTTCCGGCAAAAACAAGAGAAAGATAAAAATATATATCTATTAAAAAAAGGAAAACGGAACACTTCTCTTCCGGTCAAGAAATAGATAAAAGAAAAATATAAAATAAAGGAAGTTGTCCGTATCAGATCAAAAGATAAAAATGCGTAGGCATATTTAGCGGATGTAAACCAGATCAAAAGATAAAGATGCGTTGGCGTATTTATCGATATAAAAGCCAGTGGGTTCGAGCCGACAGAGAGATCCAGTAGCAGCCGAGAAGATAACTTCGTCCCCGTCAACCCTCAGGCAGTTCATTTGTGAACCCTGCGCTCTTCGCTAGCCACCCGGCATTTTCAGTGTGAAGTTCTACGCCCTCACTACCCACACACCAAAGAAAATAAAGACGGGTCCTATTTTTGTATATAAGTATCTGTTGTTTATAGAAGTCCAGTAGCCAGTCAGTCGGCTATACAACATAATAAGATGGTTTTCATTTGAGAGATGTATAGAATATGAAATAGTTATGTATGTGTAACTGTTTTCTATGAGGAGGTTCTATATATCACCATAATTTGCTTTCCAATTTAAAGGGTCTGTTTCTCCCAAATTTTGTTTTCTATGAGAAGCTTCTATATCTCAGTATAATTGAGAAGGTTGATAATTTGTATTTGTTGTACCGGCTGTTCCTACAGTGGAGATATACACCGGTTCTCTATAAATAGTGAGACACCGAGTGAAAAGGTTGTACTGTTACCGTTTAGCGGCAAGCTAGCCGTTCTTGTACCTTATTGTAAATACACTTTTCTCATTTTACCCTACTCGACTTGACTTCTTTTTTTTACTGTTGAATTAACATCACAACAGTATTATTTGTATTATTTGGACTATTTTCCTTAGCTTTATTGTTTATCTACATAACATTTCGCCCGATGTGTCCTCCGGAGGACACATCAGTTGAAACTTTGTATAGACAATAAAGATGAGGACAATATTCCAAATAATACAAAGGCTCTATATATCCCATACCTTGCTTTCCAATTTAAGGGGTCTATATCATCATATTTTGTTGTTTTTTATGAGAAGGATCTATCTGTATATATTGCCTCCCAAATCAAGGGGTCTATGTCCTACTTGTATGGATGGTTTTGATACACATTCATATATATACATATATACATTCACATACATAAAACATATATACTTAGTTTATTTTTATTTACAAACTGTCCTTGTGTCACATGCATACATACATATATACATACATATATACATATATTCGGATACGTACATACATATATATCTATATAGTTTGGAAACGCGTGGGGTAATGGTTAAAGACATGGGAAATGGACTCGTTGCCCCGAGTTCAAATCCTGGATGTGGTAATTGCATTTCACTTCACGCTAATACCCTTAGGAAAGGTATGAATCCTACTCTCCCTCCAGCTATGGATAAATAGAAGGGCAGGACTAGGTTATTTTAACCTAGGTTAGGCAACCGATCTAGGAGAGGGAAAACTCTGAATTCAAACATGTTGAACTCCGATTAAGAAATTGACCTAGTGTCACATCCTGCTCTTGTGGAGGGGTCGTACATATATGTATATATATATATATATATATATATATATATATTATTTATTTATTTATAATTATAAAGTCGGCCCTACCATTGGTTTCTGAAATAACAATTTTTCGGTGTTTATTCGTCTTCAGAGGCGTTTGACTTTGAAAAAATGGACAGTTTTAAACTCCCGGCACGTGTCCACGCGATCCGTTAATAGCTCCTGCATTTCGGCTTTCATCATTCAACGGCATCACTATTTGTCGTCATTGTTCTTATTGTGATTTTTTAAATTTTTTTCGTTTTTATATTTATTTTAGTTTATGTGTGTTTATTTATATATGAATTCTTAATTATGGCGGTCTGATGTTTTGGTTAGTCCAATTCCATATTAAGAATTTTTCCTGTGTGGGCATGTTCGGAAAAATTTCTTTTGTTGTTTAGGAAATTTTCTTCGAGTTTATTCCTTGAAGAATACGGAATTTTTCTGTTGTGCATAATGAGCATTTTTTTAAACATTTATGTTATATATATATATATATAATATATATATATATAATATATATATATATATATATTAGTTTATTTTTCTTTATAACTGTCCTTGATCAATCATAAGCAGATTCCCTTTGAGAGAGTCCCCAACTACGCTCCACATAGCCCATGGACCTGGTTTACTCCCATGTGCTCTCATATGGTTACCTCAGAAGAGAGGGTACCAGCTCCTATCATTAGGCAATGTGACAAATAAGAAGAGCTTAATCATTAACATTCAAAATATTGGATTTTCACCAAGGTTATTGATAGGTTACGCACCAAACCAAATGGGGCACAGAGACATTTATGTTACGATTTTTCTGGCCACTTTTAGGCTGCAGGTGAGAACACGTTACAGAGATCCCCTGTTCCTTAGTATTAGGTAGATCCATATGTTCCTTAGTATTATGTAGAATCCTTTCGTCCCTTAGTGTTAGGCAGAATCCTTGGTTGTTCCTTAGTGAAGAATCCTTGTGTTAAGCAGAGTCCTTGGTTATTGATTCGTTCGTCCATGTCGAATACGAGCAACTGAACAGCTTTCAAGATCGACGATTAAATAGTTAACCGACCACGTATTTGAGCGTGTTGATTGGCAGGTTTTAATCCACGCGGCCACGCAGAGTTTACAAGTTTAAGTGGTGGACTTCAGCACACCTAATATTACAAATATTCTAACAATTTAATGTGGGATGCCACGGCAGATTTAAAAATTGCTTAATATTCCATCGGCATTCCCCTTTTTTTCTGGTGCCTCAGGCACCGAGCAAAAACGTAAGTATGTCTCTTTTAGGTGAAATCAAGGAATGAGCTTTTACGGCTTCCTAGACAGAGTACAGATACTGCACAGATCTGAGACCGTGGCTAAGCAAGATACTGTTGAATTTTCAATGAGGTACGAATATTGACGATTAGCCGGAAATTAACCTAATTATCTCTCACTGAAACGACCCAATAAAACGTCTTCAATTAGTAAAATTGAATTGATAAAATCGACTTTTAAAAGTAATCATATCATTTGTACTTAGAATTGTAAAAAAAAGAAAAAGGAAAACAGAAAATAAAGAACTGAAATATTTTCTGTTTCCGAGAACATTTAATAAAAAATAATTTTCAATTGTGTAAAATTTTCCATTAATTCCGACCCCGATTGTGAATTCTCCTTGAAAGGTAGAACGGCACGAAATTGGCATTATTTTCCGGATCTCGACTGAACGAATTGCATCTTGGGAAACGATCTCCTTTGACATTCATTCAAAGAACGGAAGGACAATTGCCTCAGATCAATACAAAATAATAATAATCGATAATAACTGTCCATTTATATTGATTGAATTAACTTCATGAAAACGTCACGATAATTTGGTGCAAGTAATTTGAAATTTATTAAAAACTACAGGATTAAAAAACAAAAAAAAATACTTTTAAAAATAGAATGAACATGAAGCGATTTTGTTATGGTTATTTTGTTTTAAGATTGTTCTTTAATTTATTTATTTTCCGAATCGATTAATTTTAGGGGCATGTCAATCCCTCTAGAGTTATTCTATGCCTATTGGTTAGGGAATCACGTTCTTATTTACTTTTTTCAGCATTTGTTTCTGATGAGGTTTATTTTTTCTTTTTGACAGAGTTCTATCAATTACAAATAATCATGGCACCCTAAAAGTTACTTCCAGTCATAGGGAACCTGAGAGTAAAACAATGGAAGGGTACTCTACATTCCTCAGAGCTATATCTATCTATCTATCTATCTATCTATCTTCTATATATATATATATATATATATATATATATATATATATATATATATAATATATATGCAGGTCAGCGCGCGTGTTTGTAATTCGAAACTGCAGTTGATTCAATGTCTTCGGTACACCGAGATAGATAGATATATATTCTCTATCAATACTCATGCTCATAAATACACAAAGTATATATATATATATATATATATATATATATATATATATATATATGAGGAAAAGGGGGTTGGAATGAATCCGACAGAATGAGGTAAACTATAATGAATGAAAGAACAAAACTCAGACAAAAATGTGTAGTATATTTCGCTGGAGTTTGAACTCGGCTTCTTCAGCTTTTATTGAATTACTCGGGTCATACAAGTGTTTTATAGAAGGGGGAATTAGGTATGTGGGTAGGTTTTGTGGCGAGGGAAAGATTTGATTGGTTATAGGGGGCATCTTTGGGAAGATGAGAAGGAATCAGATGGGAAGAAAGTTGAGGGAGGTAGGTAGAAAAAATGAATGGTGAGAAATACCTGATAGGGGAGGGGAGTAGCCTTTCTTGGAGAGAGATTTGAGTAGAGGAAGTAGCAAATGCGGGTAATAAAAGGGTGGTTAGATGACCCTATATATATATATATATATATATATATATATATATATATATATGAGGTTAAGTAAACAAACAAATGTGTTTATTTTTATATGGCTTTTAGCCGACAATTTTGGGAGGATATGTGCTTAAATTGAAGTCATACATAATTTTGAAAAAATTAATTAATAATTAATGAATTTAGGGGACATATATGTTCAAATGTAAGGCTAAACAAATCGAGAAAATGTCAATACCTGAATGTACATTTCGACCTATTCCTCAATTAAAAACAAATCCAATTCCGTACTCGACTGTTTGACTTTTATCCTCGATTTGGCTCCTAAGACAGAGGAACGAAAGCGCTTATTACATTTTTTCTCTCAACTTTACTTTTATCTTTTAAACTACTTGAATATAATCAAAAACTCAAATTATGCTGTTTAAAGGTTTTTTTTTAAATATTGTACCCCTCCCATTATATATACTATAATGAATCGTAGAATTTCCAAGAAAGGAAACAAAAATCAGAAGGGCCTATTTCAGCCAGAAACGATGATTTGGTATTTCATAACATTAAATCCTACTGTTGTCTTTGCAATAATAATACAAAAAAAGTGACAAAACACGACTCGGAAAAAAAAGTTGGCTGGCTGGAATACGCCTGATGCTGGTTCGCTAAAAACAGCGTAAATTAGAGCAGGAGGCCTGGACAACATAAGATCAAAATTACCAAAAAATATCTTCCGTAATTCACAATTTCAATATTACAAACAAAACAAAATGTACTGTATTTGACGGAATATAAAGACGCACAGGCATATAAAGACGCACGGGCATATAAGATTCAGGAAAAAAGTTTTTAGTGTATTTAAACATATATTGTTAACCTTAATTATAAGAAACCAGCAATAAAATAAGGATGCATGGAGTTTAGGGTAGGTAAAAGTACTGAGGCGTAAGCTGGCTTAGTGAGCATCATAGAGAAGATTAACCAAAGCCTACGGGAGGTCTCAAACTTCACCTACGCAGGGCAATTTTTTTGAGCCAAAATTTTGGAAAAAAGTGCGTCCTATATGCCATCAAAAACGATAATTTCTTTTTTGATTCCTTTTAATTTTACGTTGGACATTTAAGCGACGTAAGACCATTTTGGAATATTTTATTTTTCAAATTGGGTGAAATAAATGGGAAATAAGAAACCTGCGATTGAGTGACACCAGATGATCTGCATTCACATTGCAGTTGGACGATTTGGACGGTCTCATTTTTAACCAGAGGGTGTTGCAGAATCCTTCATTGGTTCCTTGCCCCCTCACTTGTGACTGTAGAATACGCCGTCCGCATCAACACACCAACTAATCATTCGTTCTTAAGTAGAAACAACGAGGTCATCATGAACCGATGTTAAATCTGGTTTACGGGTCGTTTAGTCTTATTCTAAAATAACATTTTTTTTAAAATTTAATAATCTTTTTCCTTTATTTTTTCCTTTTTGTTAATTTCTTCTTCTTTTTTTTTTTTTGTAATGAGATTTCGATTTTTGACGTCGTTAGAGCATATCGATCCCTTTCCTCCCAATTCTCATAATCGAGAAGAATAAATTATTATAGACAAAAAAAAAAAAAAAAAGTAATCAGGCCAACACGCAATATCGGCAATACTAAATTGTACTATAGGAACAAATATAAAAAAAAGCAAAACAATAATATAAAGTCAAACGAAATCAACAATAATTAAAATATTGATTTTATTCATATCATTGCCAAACGAAACGTTTCGGACGAAGGTATTGTTTAACAATGACAAGTAATCACTTTAACGCATTTAAAGAGCATCTATAAGGTCATCGAATTCCTATCATAATACTGTTGTAACTACCTAAAAAGGTTCAGCATTTGGCGTGCGTCACTGTAAGTAGAAAACAATGCGTAGACTAAGCTGAGTGAAACCTACCCTGCTACACAGGTAGGTAGGAATTTATCATGGGTCAGTCGGTAAACCGAGTCACGAAATTATCTATTAGCACACCAGCTCACGTCTGGCGATTCACCCATACAACCTATCTCAACTGCTCATTACCGGGCTTTATTCACTGAAATACTAAATACCATAGTATTGTTGGAATTATTACTAACGAGAGCTTTATTTGTTCTGTTTGCATTTCAAAGCACTAGTACCTTGGGAAAGTATGTCCGACTATTCTTCCCAGCAATTGGTAAATTCTACAGAATAGAAGGCCCTTTAAACTGAAATGGCTACCGACTAGGAGAAGGAAAACTCTTAAATTCAAATAAAGGGGCTCTCTCCTCGTTCGTCAAAACTACTTTTAGACAGTTCCGACTATATTCCTCAATTACTCTTATCACAAACCCAAAACTTTCTATCACATTATTGCTAGAAAGGCAGTGGCCGAGGGTCTTAATGTCCGGCGTATGACGCAGAACTGCACCGTGGTAAGGTTCAACCAGATCCATTGTGACCTGGAGTTGTGGAACCAGTTATTGTCCCATCTATGGTTTGAATAGATCAAAAATGAGTTTTTAAAAAATGTGTTTCAAAAAATTGAGTGAAAAAAGGAATACTCGATACGTAAGTGAAAAGATAACCCAGGGGTGATAAGACGTAAAATCCAACCAACCAACCAGACAGCAGCCATCTATCTATTTATCTTTCTATCTATCTGTTGTCTGTCAGAAGATGCCGTGTAGTTATATTCACTTCCTATTTCGTGGATAATTCCACGGGTGCCCTGCCCTCGGTGCGGTGTCCAGTGGCTTCGACCTGAATCTTACAAGCTAAAGTCGTTGACATGGTGGGGCGGGCAGGCTACCGTGCCCCCTCGATTTAAAAGCGGTAGGGCTTGGTTTATGCCTAGTGCCAGAGCCCCACCCTTGGGGGGAATGCGACGGGATCAACGCATTTTTTGCACCCGCCACCCATGTGTCTCGGCTTGTGGCCTAGTGTCTGACCCGTATACGTGGGGTAAGTGGTAATATCCTAACTTGACAGGTCTAAAGTAACAAAATAATAAGGGCTCCTCGGAGCCTGTGTTTCGGGGCTTCGGCCACTGAACCTGTGTTGTTAATAACGGCGTGATCCAAAGAAGGCTTCTTCCTAGACAACATCTGTCTCCTTGATTTAAAGGGCCAGGCGGGTAAATTTCCAGTGCCTGAGCCCTCCTCCTTGATGAAGAATCCGACAGGATCAACGCAATTTTTTGCACCCACTATCCAGGAGCCTCGTTCCGTATATGGTCCCTCATTAAAATACTTGTGTCATACCCCGCATACGTGGGATGCGAAATAATATTCTAAAGCAATATATATCATAGAATTTTAATATAATATTTGTTTTAAGTTTAAACTATTAAAATCTTTGGCCTTCTTCATCAAGGAGGAGGGCTCAGGCACTGGACAGATTTACCCGCCCTGGCCCTTTAATAGGGAGACAGATGTTGTCTAGGAAGATAGCTCTTTGGGATCACGCCGTTAATTACAACCAGGTTCAGTGGCCGAAGCCACCGGAAACCAGGCTCCGAGGAGCCTTATTATTTTGTTACTTAGACCTGTCAAGGTAGGATATGTACCACTACCCACGTATACGGGTCAGACACTGGCACAAGCACGGACACATGGGGTGGCGGTGCAATGCGTTGATCCCGTCGGCATTCCCCCACAAAGGGTGGGGGCTCTGGCACAGGCAATAAACCAAGCCCTACCGCTTTAAATCGAGGGCACGAGTAGCCTGCCCGCCCCACCATGATCAACGACTTTAGCATGTAAGATTCAGGGTCGAGCCACTGGCACCGCACCCGAGGGAGGGCACCGTGGAATTATCCACGAAATGGAAGTGAATATAACTACCGGGCATCTTTTGACAGACAAACAGATAGATAGAAAGATAAATAAGATAGATGGCTGGCTGTCTGGTTGGGGTTGGTTGGATTTTACGTCTTATCACCCCTTGGTTAATTTTTTTTCATTCTTACGTATCGAGTATTCCTTTTTTTTCACTCAATTTTGAACACATTTAAACTCATTTTTGTATCTATTCAAACCATAGATGGGACAATATGGTCCAACAACTCAGGTCACATGGATCTGGTTGAACCTACACGGTGCAGTTCTGCGTCATACGCCGGACATTAAGACCCTCGCCACTGCCTTTAGCATAATGTGATAGAAAGTTTTGGTTTGTGATAAGAAGTAATTGGGAGGAATATAGTCGGACTGTCTAAAAGTAGTTTTGACGAAACGAGAGAGACCCCTTTAGTTGATTAAGAGTTTTCCTTCTCCTAGTTCGGTAGCATTTCAGGTTTTAAAGGGCCTTATTCTGTAGAATTTACGAATTGCTGGGGAAGAAATAGTCGGATTCAACCTTTCCCAAGGGTACTAAGTGCTTTGTGAAATGCAAACAGAACAAATAAAGCCTCGTTAGTAATAATTCACAATACTTATGGTATTGTAGTATTTCAGTGAATAAAGCCCGGTAATGAGCAGTTGAGATAGGTGTATGGGTGAAATCCCAGGACGTGAGCTGGTGTGCTAATAGATATTTCGTGACTCGTTTACCGACTGACACATGATAAATTCTACCTACCTGTTAGCAGGGTAGGTTTCACTCAGCTTAGTCTACGCATTGGTTTTCTTACAGTGACGACGCCAAATGCTGGAACTTTAGGTAGTTACACAGTATTATGATAGGAATTCGTGACCTTATAGATGCCTTAAATGCGTTAAAGTGATTACTTGTCATTGTTAAACATACCTTCGTCGAACGTTTTTCGGTTTGGCAAATGATATGAATAAAATCAATATTTTAATTATTGTGATTTCTGTTTTGACTTTATATTATGTTTTGCTTTTTTTTTAATATTTGTTTTCCATATAGTACAATTTAGTATTGCCGATATTGCGTGTTGGCCTGATTACTTTTTTTTTTTTTTTTTGTTCTTATAATAATTATTCCTTCTCGATTATGAGATTGGGGAAGGAAGAGATCGATATGCTCTAACGACGTCAAAAATCGAAAATCTCATACAAAAAAAAAAAGAAAGAAGAATTAACAAAAAGGAAAAAATAAAGGAAAAAGATTATTAAATTTTAAAAAAAATGTTTATTTTAGAATAAGACTAAACGACCCGTAAACCAATTTAACATCGGTTCATGATGACCTCGTTGTTTCTACTTAAAGACGAATGATTAGTTGGCTGTGTGATGCGGACGGCGTATTCTACAGTCACAAGTGAGGGGGCAGGAACCAATGAAGGATTCTGCAACACCTCTGGTTAAAATGAGACCGTCCAAATCGTCAACATGCAATGTGAATGCAGATCATCTGGTGTCACTCAAATCGCAGGTTTCTTATTTCCCATTTTTATTTCACCCAATTTGAAAAATAAAATATTCAAAATGGTCTTACGTCGCTTAAATGTCCAACGTAAAATTAAAAGGAATCAAAAAAAGAAATTATCGTTTTTGATGGCATATAGGACGCACTTTTTTCCAAAATTTTTCTCAAAAAAATTGCCCTGCGTAGGTGAAGTTTGAGACCTCCCGTAGGCTTTGGTTAATCTTCTCTATGATGCTCACTAAGCCAGCTTACGCTCAGTACTTTTACCTACCCTAAACTCCATGCATCCTTATTTTATTGCTGGTATTCTTATAATTAAGGTTAACAATATATGTTTAAATACACTAAAAACTTTTTTCCTGAATCTTATATGCCCGTGCGTCTTATATGCCTGTGCGTCTTATATTCCGTCAAATACAGTACATGTTTGTTTTGTTTGTAATATTGAAATTGTGAATTACGGAAGATATTTTGGTAATTTTGATCTTATGTTGTCCAGGCCTCCTGCTCTAATTTACGCTGTTTTAGCGAACCAGCATCAGGCGTATTTCCAGCCAGCCAACTTTTTTTTCCGAGTCGTGTTTTTGTCACTTTTTTTGTATTATTTATTGCAAAGACAACAGTAGGATTTATATGTTATGAAATACCAAATCATCGTTTCTGGCTGAAATAGGCCCTTCTGATTTTTGTTTCCTTTCTTGGAAATTCTACGATTCATATATAGTATATATAATGGGGAGGGGTACAATATTTAAAAAAAAACCTTTAAACAGCATAATTTGAGTTTTGATTATATTCAAGTAGTTTAAAAGATAAAAGTAAAGTTGAGAGAAAAAATGTAATAAGCGCTTTCGTTCCTCTGTCTTAGGAGCCAAATCGAGGATAAAAGTCAAACAGTCGAGTACGGAATTGGATTTGTTTTTAATTGAGGAATAGGTCGAAATGTACATTCAGGTATTGACATTTTCTCGATTTGTTTAGCCTTACATTTGAACATATATGTCCACCTAAATTCATTAATTATTAATTAATTTTCAAAATTATGTATGACTTCAATTAAGCACATATCCTCCCAAAATTGTCGGCTAAAAGCCATATAAAAATAAACACATTTGTTTGTTTTACTTAACCTCATATATATATATATATATATATATATATATATATATATATAGGGTCATCTAACCACCCTTTTATTACCCGCATTTGCTACTTCCTCTACTCAAATCTCTCTCCAAGAAAGGCTACTCCCCTCCCCTATCAGGTATTTCTCACCATTCATTTTTTTCTACCTACCTCCCTCAACTTTCTTCCATCTGATTCCTTCTCATCTTCCCAAAAATGCCCCCTATAACCAATCAAATCTTTCCCTCGCCACAAAACCTACCACATACCTAAATTCCCCCTTCTATAAAACACTTGTATGACCGAGTAATTCAAATAAAGCTGAAGAAGCCGAGTTCAAACTCCAGCGAAATATACTACACATTTTTGTCTGAGTTTTGTTCTTTCATTCATTATAGTTTACCTCATTCTGTCGGATTCATTCCCAACCCCTTTTCCTCATATATATATATATATATATATATATATATATATATATATATATAATACTTTGGTGTATTTATGAGCATGAGTATTGATAGAGAATATATATCTATCTATCTCGGTGTACCGAAGACATTGAATCAACTGCAGTTTCGAATTACAAACACGCGCGCTGACCTGCATATATATATATATATATATATATATATATATATATATAATATATATATAGAAAGATAGATAGATAGATAGATAGATAGATATAGCTCTGAGGAATGTAGAGTACCCTTCCATTGTTGTTACTCTCAGGTTCCCTATGACTGGAAGTAACTTTTAGGGTGCCATGATTATTTGTAATTGATAGAACTCTGTCAAAAAGAAAAATACCTCATCAGAAACAAATGCTGAAAAAAGTAAATAAGAACGTGATTCCCTAACCAATAGGCATAGAATAACTCTAGAGGGATTGACATGCCCCTAAAATTAATCGATTCGGAAAATAAAAAAATTAAAGAACAATCTTAAAACAAAATAACCATAACAAAATCGCTTCATGTTCATTCTATTTTTAAAAGTATTTTTGTTTTTGTTTTTTAATCCTGTAGTTTTTAATAAATTTCAAATTACTTGCACCAAATTATCGTGACGTTTTCATGAAGTTAATTCAATCAATATAAATGGACAGTTATTATCGATTATTATTATTTTGTATTGATCTGAGGCAATTGTCCTTCCGTTCTTTGAATGAATGTCAAAGGAGATCGTTCCCAAGATGCAATTCGTTCAGTCCGAGATCCGGAAAATAATGCCAATTTCGTGCCGTTCTACCTTTCAAGGAGAATTCACAATCGGGTCGGAATTAATGGAAAATATTTTACACAATTGAAAATTATTTTTTATTAAATGTTCTCGGAAACAGAAAATATTTCAGTTCTTTATTTTCTGTTTTCCTTTTTCTTTTTTTTACAATTCTAAGTACAAATGATATGATTACTTTTAAAAAGTCGATTTTATCAATTCAATTTTTACTAATTGAAGACGTTTTATTGGGTCGTTTCAGTGAGATAATTAGGTTAATTCCGGCTAATCGTCAATATTCGTACCTCATTGAAAATTCAACAGTATCTGCTTAGCCACGGTCTCAGATCTGTGCAGTATCTGTACTCTGTCTAGGAAGCCGTAAAAGCTCATTCCTTGATTTCACCTAAAAGAGACATACTTACGTTTATTGCTCGGTGCCTGAGGCACCAGAAAAAAAGGGGGAATGCCGATGGAATATTAAGCAATTTTTAAATCTGCCGTGGCATCCCACATTAAATTGTTAGAATATTTTGTAATATTAGGTGTGCTGAAGTCCACCACTTAAACTTGTAAACTCTGCGTGGCCGCGTGGATTAAAACCTGCCAATCAACACGCTCAAATACGTGGTCGGTTAACTATTTAATCGTCGATCTTGAAAGCTGTTCAGTTGCTCGTATTCGACATGGACGAACGAATCAATAACCAAGGACTCTGCTTAACACAAGGATTCTTCACTAAGGAACAACCAAGGATTCTGCCTAACACTAAGGGACGAAAGGATTCTACATAATACTAAGGAACATATGGATTCTACCTAATACTAAGGAACAGGGGATCTCTGTAACGTGTTCTCACCTGCAGCCTAAAAGTGGCCAGAAAAATCGTAACATAAATGTCTCTGTGCCCCATTTGGTTTGGTGCGTAACCTATCAATAACCTTGGTGAAAATCCAATATTTTGAATGTTAATGATTAAGCTCTTCTTATTTGTCACATTGCCTAATGATAGGAGCTGGTACCCTCTCTTCTGAGGTAACCATATGAGAGCACATGGGAGTAAACCAGGTCCATGGGCTATGTGGAGCGTAGTTGGGGACTCTCTCAAAGGGAATCTGCTTATGATTGATCAAGGACAGTTATAAAGAAAAATAAACTATATATATATATATATATATATATATATATATATATATTATAATATATAATAACATAAATGGTTAAAAAAATGCTCATTATGCACAACAGAAAAATTCCGTATTCTTCAAGGAATAAACTCCGAAGAAAATTTCCTAAACACAAAAACAGAAATTTTTCGAACATGCCCACACAGGAAAAAATTCTTAATATGGAATTGGACTAACCAAAACATCAGACCGCCATAATTAAGAATTCATATATAAATAAACACACATAAACTAAAATAAATATAAAAACGAAAAAAATTTAAAATCACAATAAGAACAATGACGACAAATAGTGATGCCGTTGAATGATGAAAGCGAAATGCAGGAGCTATTAACGGATCGCGTGGACACGTGCCGGGAGTTTAAAACTGTCCATTTTTTTCAAAAGTCAAACGCCTCTGAAGACGAATAACACCGAAAAAGTGTTATTCAGAAACCAATGGTAGGGCCGACTTTATAATTATAAATAAATAAATAATATATATATATATATATATATATATATATATACATATATGTACGAACCCCTCCACAAGAGCAGGATGTGACACTAGGTCAATTTCTTAATCGGAGTTCAACATGTTTGAATTCAGAGTTTTCCCTCTCCTAGATCGGTTGCCTAACCTAGGTTAAATAACCTAGTCTGCCCTTCTATTTATCCATAGCTGGAGGGAGAGTAGGATTCATACCTTTCCTAAGGGTATTAGCGTGAAGTGAAATGCAATTACCACATCCAGGATTTGAACTCGGGGCAACGAGTCCATTTCCCATGTCTTTAACCATTACCCCACGCGTTTCCAACTATATAGATATATATGTATGTACGTATCCGAATATATGTATATATGTATGTATATATGTATGTATGCATGTGACACAAGGACAGTTTGTAAATAAAAATAAACTAAGTATATATGTTTTTATGTATGTGAATGTATATATGTATATATATGAATGTGTATCAAACCATCCATACAAGTAGGACATAGACCCCTTGATTTGGGAGGCAATATATACAGATAGATCCTTCTCATAAAAAACAAACAAAATATGATGATATAGACCCCTTAAATTGGAAAGCAAGGTATAGGGATATATAGAGCCTTTTGTATTATTTGGAATATTGTCCTCATCTTTATTGTCTATACAAAGTTTCAACTGATGTGTCCTCCGGAGGACACATCGGGCGAAATGTTATGTAGATAACAATAAAGCTAAGGAAAATAGTCCAAATAATACAAATAATACTGTTGTGATGTTAATTCAACAGTAAAAAAAGAAGTCAAGTCGAGGTAGGGTAAAATGAGAAAAGTGTATTTACAATAAGGTACAAGAACGGCTAGCTTGCCGCTAAACGGTAACAGTACAACCTTTTCACTCGGTGTCTCACTATTTATAGTGAGAACCGGTGTATATTCTCCACTGTAGGAACAGCCGGTACAACAAATACAAATTATCAACCTTCTCAATTATACTGAGATATAGAAGCTTCTCATAGAAAACAAAATTTGGAGAAACAGACCCTTTAAATTGGAAAGCAAATTATGGTGATATATAGAACCTCCTCATAGAAAACAGTTACACATACATAACTATTTCATATTCTATACATCTCTCAAATGAAAACCATCTTATTATGTTGTATAGCCGACTGACTGGCTACTGGACTTCTATAAACAACAGATACTTATATACAAAAATAGGACCCGTCTTTATTTTCTTTGGTGTGTGGGTAGTGAGGGCGTAGAACTTCACACTGAAAATGCCGGGTGGCTAGCGAAGAGCGCAGGGTTCACAATGAACTGCCTGAGGGTTGACGGGAGACGAAGTTATCTTCTCGGCTGCTACTGGGATCTCTCTGTCGGCTCGAACCCACTGGCTTTTATATCGATAAATACGCCAACGCATCTTTATCTTTTGATCTGGTCTTTACATCCGCTAAATATGCCTACGCATTTTTATCTTTTGATCTGATAACGGACAACTTCCTTTATTTTATATTTTTCTTTTATCTATTTCTTGACCGGAAGAGAAGTGTTCCGTTTTCCTTTTTTTTAATAGATATATATTTTTATCTTTCTCTTTGTCTTTTTGCCGGAAGCTTCCTCTTCCAGGCGACGATAATACAACAATTATACATATATACTTATAAGATATAATTTTACATAGCGGCAGAAATACCGGACACTCGAGTTCCATGTGTTAAAAGATACACGGCTAAGTACATCTTGTTGAGTTTAAAGATTGTAGAATTATACGAGAGAAAATGAATTCAAGCCATTCAACAATTTATCACCCTGAGGAAAAATTGGAAAGAAGCCTAAACTTGGCAAATAGGTTCTAACATTTGACAGATAAAACCGTCAAGCAAGAATGGACATATGAACCTCTTCCCACGTCCGGGATTGTATAATATAAGGCGGCAAAATTACGTAGGAAATGAATTTGCGTCGGCGTTAGTCTTGATATTTTATTTAAAAGCTACTGGTTCTGTTGTATATATATATATATATATATATATATATATGAATACACACACACACACACACACACACACACACACACATATATATATATATATATATATATATATATATATATATGAATAGATTGTGGTACGAGCAAAATTTGAAAATGGTTTTAAAAGCGTGTGCATTGTGAGATGTTATAATAAATACAATTTCACAATTTTTTTTTCCTTCTGAAAAAGATATCTTTTTTTTCGGTCACGTCTCATTAGAGAAGCATACCGTGGCACTAATGTTTGTACGAGGAATAATGTGTAAAATCCGCAGATGTGGAAGTAAAAATATATATATATATATATATATATATATATATATATATATATATATTACGTAGCAAAGTTGTGAGAACAGGCAGAGATATTATCAACAATATTATCGTTGGAGGAGTGGTTGTTGGATCCGAATAACAGTAAATTGAAGGATTGTTTTTTTTTTTTTTTTTTTTTTTTTGCTTGCGGAGTTTTACAGGTTGGAATTGCCTAATCAAATTTAAAGGGCTCAATCCGCCGTACTATTTACCCATAGATGGAGGAGGAATACTTTGATACATACTTTTCCAAAGGGTATTAGTTTAATGGGAACTACAATCACCCTCATCCTGAATTTGAACTCTTGACGCCGTGTCCATTTCCTACCAGGAAAACAATTACTCCAAAGGTATATCCATTTCTACTGAATAGCGAGTTCGATCCTCGCTGGATGCCGCATTGTGTCACATCATACCTATGGAGAATGGGTTGAGTAAATAAGTGCAATTTTTTTTTTTTGCTTACCCTGTATTTCTGACTCAAACTTGAATACTATCTTACGCTTCCGATCCACCCGCTGGCACTCACTTATAAAAGGTCAGATAGGTCTGAAGGCAAATGATAGCCCCCCCCCCCTCCTTTGATAGATTGATGGAGCTTAATTTTCATGCTCACATTAAACGTTGCCTGACCTGCACTAACCTACCTTCGGTAAATATCAATTTGCTGTTTCCACTATACAGTAAAAACGTATATACAGAGCTGTGAGAATTTCTACATAAGTCGAAAGCATGGCGTGCCTGATTACGTAAAGTTACAACATTAAATCTATTTTACAGGTCAAGCAAACGAAATGTTTATCTGCAAACGGAGATCTAAGCGAAAGCCCAGCTAAAGCCAAAGACGGCGCACGCATTTCAGCCGGTTCCTTTTGAGAGAGCAAAGAGAATGCTTGAAGCAGCAAAACAGAAATATCATTCCATAATACATTCCTGAAAAAAGTATCATTTGATGCTGGCCAAACATCGATAACATTTGCTCGCGTTAATCCAAAACATCAAACACGATTAAATCGGATTGGTTCTCGCTTAGTTTGGACTTAATTCAGCTAATGTTTGGCGGTGAAAGACGGGGGGTGAATTATCACTTGCCAAGTGCATACCATCTCCCCTGGCCACCGCCTATTGATTTCGGCCTGGATAGTTAACTCCCACATTAAGATAACTTGATTTTTGGTCCTGTGAGATAAAACTGTTATTTTCATATTATTCCTACCACTTTATCAGATACTGCATAAAATATGATGTACAAAAACGAATTTGTGAGAGTCCCCCGTTGCATAAAGGTTAACGTGATGAACTGCGACACTTGTAAGCGAGTTCGGACCCTAGTCCAGCGATTAGGTTCATTTTCATACTGGGAAAGGTATGAATGCCTTCATTCCCCAGTTAGCAGTTAAATAGCACCACTATTGTTAGTCTACAAGAATGGTTTCGGCATGAATACCCTCGAGAAAGGTATAAAAGCTCTCATCCATAATATTATCATTAATGTTCTTATATAAGGATGGCTTGAATATATATATATATATATATATATATATATATATATATATATGGGTATTTTATTTTAATTGAAGGAAGTAAAATATAGTGCTCGGTTATTGTTGTAAGAGGTTGATACGAGTTCAAATCCTGGACGCGGTAATTGCATTTCACTTAGCGCTAATACCTTTGGGAAAGGTATGGATCCTACTCTCCCTCCAGCTATCGGTAAATAGCAATGCAGACTGGACTCTTTAACCATGGCTAGGTAACCAGTCTAGGAGAAGGAAAACTCTGAATTCAAACCTGTTGAACTCCGCTTAATAAATTGACCTTGTGTCACATCCTGCTCGTGCGGAGGGGTTGGTAAATATATATAATATATTTTAAGCGTCCATCTGGGGCCTATATAAAGAGGAGTAAACAAAACCTTTGGGTTATTTTTATGAGAATACTTATTTTTTTATAAGATATTTATTTATATATTTATGTTTTTTTTCTTAAAATTATATTTGAATTTAATCAATTTTTCTTTCTCTAATAATTGATTTATTCATAGATTTATCTTCATTTGTTCTTTTTACGAACAAACAAAACATTTTAATTCTAAAACTAAAGAAAATATTTTTGCGCATAAGAAAATGGGATATTCGGAAAATCTGAATTTTTCTACGCTTAATTTACGTTTTAATATATTTATAAACTGGAGAAATGCGAATAATACATTTTTGAAAATATAATTATGAATTTGTTTTTAGAACATTTTAGCGATTGACTTAATTTATATCAAACATGTTTTATTCATTCGAACATTTCATGAATTACGAAATATACAGGAATACAATGAGATTCAAAATTAGAAAAGATTTTAAAAGATTTATTTTTATTTTAAAATACATCATAACTGAAATGTATTTAAATTTCTTAAACAATCGATATGCTTTCTAATTAATAAGAAAAAGAAAAGCAAAATTTCTGTTTTAAATTAATGGAAAGGATATTTGTCTGTGGAGACAAATGGCTCCAAGGAATAATTTAAACATCTACTTGATAAATGCATCCATTTGATTGTATCTAGGAAAACTGCTGTAAATATGTTGGAATTGTGTGGTTTCCCACAACTGGGTTGACTATGTGCATTTTCAGACTGTTTTGTCGATGCTTTCTGTGTCCACGTTGTGTTTTTTTAGATCTGCAGATCGGCAACCGACACAACGTGGAAATGATCTTGGCAACTCCAAGAAGTGGTCAACTCTTCATTAAGGATAAGTTTTTTTTTTATTGTTACATCTTATTATAATAGAGATTGTGGGTTTGTCTGTCTGTAACCGAAACTATATTACTATACAAGTCACAATTCACTTTGTTATTTACATCACATTCTACATGATTTTATTTTTATTTAAACCTCAATTATTAATAAAATTGTTTTACATCATTAATACTGTTAACCATATCTACATACTAATAACATGCAATTGTATTTATATATACAACAAAATAGCGGTTTACAGTGTGAATTGGGAGGCTAATTTGCATATTGATCTTAAAAATTTGATTTTAATAAATATATGCTTAGTATTATTGATTTTTAATTGTTTGGTTTTATCTTAATGAATATGAGCAAAAATCTCGGAGATAAATCTTAAAAGAAATCCATTAACAAGAAGAAATAACGGTAATATTATTCTTTACTTTCTATTTTAACTAAATAGTTAAAGTAGGAAAATTTACCAACGAAAGACGGGAGTAATGGAAAATGATGGGAGAGTTAGTTTCAAAGTTGTTCTATTTTTCAATCATACCCCCTCTGTTCCAAATCATTTTACCTGCATTCTTATTTATTTTCATTAGCCTTTCTAATTTAACATGATATTTTATTATATTAAAACTTAAATACTTGCACCCAGAGGGTGCATATATTTGCTAGTTAATATAACGTAGATCTTGTTAAGTTTCTGACCGCCATCATAGTCCAGTTGAAAAGGTCTTAAAGTAAGTAAGTCCTGAGCTATAGAATCCTTTGGTAAGTGAATAAGTCCTGAGTTATGGAATCCTACGTAGTGTCAAAGGTCCAGTGATATAATCCTATGTTCCGTCGTACATGAAGGTTCAAAGCAATATGCGTAGGTATGACCAGAACAGCCGGTATAAATAACAATATCAGCAGCAGAATACTCCCAGTGGTTGGCCAATAGGTTGGTCACATGGTTATCGGCGAGTCTATAAGTAGAAGTGGACATCTAGCACACACCTTATATCACAAAAACGCCAACAGATCTTACTGGCATATAAAAATCAATATGGGATTTTGGACAATATAATTTTGTTTTGTTAATTAAACAATCAATATTTTGTATTATTTGGATTATTCGGACTATTGTCCACATCTGTATTGTTATCTGTAAAAAAAATTTTTTTTTAAAAGCAATATATATTTACCAACCCCTTCGCATGAGCAGGATGTGACACAAGGTCAATTTCTTAAGCGGAGTTTAACAGGTTTGAATTCAGAGTTTTCCTTCTCCTAAACCGGTTGCCTAACCAAGGTTAAAGAGCCCAGTCTGCCCTACTATGTATCCATAGCTGGAGGGAAGGTGAGATTCATGCCTTTCCCAAGGGTATTAGCGCTAAGTGAAATGCAATTATCACATCCAGGATTTGAACTCGGGGCGACGAGTCCATTTCCCATGACTTTAACCATTACACCACGCACTTCCTTAAAACGCAGTATGAGTCAAGTTAAAAATCATATATAAGTAAAAGAAAAAAAGGTAGATATTCTAGGTAAAACAAGACACTAGGTTTATAAATTCCTAAAATGCACACTCAACTTTTCAACTGGACACATAGCATAGTGGATGAAGGCGTTGGGTTAACATAGTTCTAAGTGACAGATATCATATACAACAGAAACAATACATTTTGCACACTAGATAGGCGAGAAGAGACACGGTGAGGTATTTGGTTGGCGTTTTTTTTTCTTTATGCTAATCGAGTTTGTTTTTTTTCTGTAGAAAATATTACCTGGGCTGCCTCACAAATTTCGTTGGAGTTCTTTTCTTGGGTGGCAAGTTCTTCTATTTCTTCTAACAGCAAAGATTTATTCTGTTAGCAATTCAAAATGTCTTCTTCGTTCTGAATCTCCCAACTCTGAGTAATAACAGCTGTGAGATCATCTATACATATATAAAGGGCAGTTGTATGTATGTATGTATGTCTGGCTGGATTAACAAAACTAAAACAATTAACGGCAAAGTAAATATATATACACATTCACTATCACGAGATCTTGCTTTCTGAGTAAAAATAATGAAGATTTGATTTATATTCTGGAGGATAATTAAAAGATGAAAATTTAAATAGTAATAACTTGGATTTTTTAGCGTTTAATATTTTAAATAAGAGACACTGGTTTTTCGGTTATTTCCTATAGCTCAAACAGAAACAAAGGGGAACCACTCTTGACTGATAAATTATTTATTTATTTTCCCATTAAACTAACCGTAAATCCTAACCCTAACCCTAACCATAAACCCTAACCCTAACCCTAATCCCGTCTTCTTTTTTCCTAGTAGATCAATAAATAATTCATCTGTCAAGAGTGGTTCCCCTTTGATCATGTTAGAGTTATAGGAAATAACCAAATGAGTTTTTAAAAATTGACTTAAAAACAAATTGAGTTTCCATCAAGAATGTATAAAACGAAAATCTTCGACATAAAATGACCCAACAAGGGTTGACATGCCGTAAAATCCAACCACCAATCTCTTTTGCTTAAATCTATGTCGGTTATTTCCTATAAGTCTACCATGATCAAAGGGGAACCACTCATGACTAATAAATTATTTATTTATTCATTTATCTAGGAAAAAAGAAGACGGGGTTAGGGTTAGGGTTTAGGGTTAGTTTAATGGAAAAATAAATAAATAATTTATCAGTCAAGAGTGTTTCCTCTCTGATCATGTTAAACTTATAGGAAATGACCTCTATTTATTTATCTGTTGTCATTATTGAACTTTAGATTCAATTTATTGCGGTCAATGTTACATAATTATTGGATCCCTAAGACTTATATAAGGTAGTGTAGAAATCATAATGGCGATTAGTGCAGCTGATGGCCTTGAGAGTGAGTGACGGCGCTTGACCTCCCTCTCACCTTGCCTTGCGGGGATGGATCGTGAGAACCGGAAGGCATGGAAGACCCTGTCTTCCGGTTTAAGGATATAGTAAGTTTAAGTCAGTTAGCAGGTAGGAGCTCGAAGGTGTAAGTCGCATTTTTATGCGCATCCTGTCATTTGCGCAGATTGTCTGGGTTTGGGAAATTGGAAATAAAGTAACATCATCGTAAATCGAAGTCTTGTGTTTATTACCTAAAAACTAACAATGACACAGGGCTTCTGATAAAGAGAAATCCCTAACAGAAACCAGACCCCAAGTCAACACCAGACGCTAGACCAGACCAAGATGATAGACGATCAGAATAGCAAAGCCGGCCAGGAGAGAAGACGACTAGAAGTAAAGAAGGCTATACGATTTTACTAGTAACAACTTGCTAAAATAATGTCATTTCTTATGTAGATCACATGTAAATCCTCACAGAATGGAACACCTAGTAATATTAACAATGCATGTAAACTCTTGTATCTAAGTTAACATAAAAAAAGTAAGAAGAAAACACAATGAGTATTTTAGATTTTAAAAAAGGTTTTACCAGACAAGATACAACCATTTTTCATATTTTTTCTTTATTCATTCCTTCTCTTTTGTTTCAATCTTGTTCTTCATCTGATACCATTACTGAACTCTAGATTCAATTTATTGCGGTCAAATCCGGTCCATTTTTACTGGTAACAACTTACTGAAATAATGTCATTTCTCTTTGTTTTGTATAGAGATAACATTGATATTATCTTTCATGAATTATTATTCCGAGTCAAATCTTTTATCAATAGGTTAGCATGAATATTGTTTTATAATGGCAAATATTACCGTTAAATTCAAATAAAAATTCCCTCCCTATCAGCCATTGTCTATTGTGTTAAGGTAATCGATATTAAATCTTGGAAACTGCGATTTAAGCGAATTGTTCCCTGCATAAGATGCAATGTTGCCAAATATGAATTATTGAGCAAGTTGAATGAATAGATTAGGGAATTGGGTTAAGACAGTTCTAAGTGACAGTTATCTCTAGGCTGCAGGTTCAATCCCGGTCAAGGGTGATAGTAACATAGAATAATAATTAACCCAGATTAGCACCTGTTCCCCAGCTATGGTTAGCGGAATGAGAACAGGATACCCCCGTGGATTGAATAAAAATATATTAGAATGACATAACAAATCTTCCTTATTTCTTTTAATTATATATATATATATTTATATATATATATATATATATATATGGACTCTCCCGTCAATTTCCACGTATAAGGGTTCATACACACAATGAACAACCACACAGTGATTTGTTTATAGTGGTGAAGGCTTGTGTTGGACCATCCGCACTTTTTGGAACAGTCGATAGGAAAGAATTGGTGCATCAAGGGTTGCCACAAACGCAATCAACGACCGACCTCAGGAATTTTGAATTCAGAGTTATCCCTCTCCTAGACTGGTTACCTACACAAGGCTGAAGAGCCCAGTCTGCCCTACTATTTAACCCATAGCTGGAGGGGGAATGTTTGGATTCGTACCTTTCCCAAGGGTATTAGCGCTATGTGAAATGCCAACAGCTTCGTCTAGGAATTGAACTCGAATCGACGAGTCCATTTTCCACGACTCTAACCACTAGCCCACGCGCCTCCATATATGATTCCTTTCCATGTTTTTTCTCTCCAGCGTTGCACACATATATATATATATATATATATATATATATATATTATATATATATATATATATGCTTTTAATTGTAGTCAGACCTAATTTTTTTGAAAGTTAATTCATTTATGGTTAATTAGGCGGGATTTAACTACTTAAATGTAAGGCTAAACAAATCGAGAAAAATCAAAAATCAAAAATTGTTTAGCCTTACATTTAAGTAGTTAAATCCCGCCTAATTAACCATAAATGAATTAACTTTCAAAAAATTAGGTCTGACTACAATTAAAAGCACATATTCTCCAAATACACTGTCGGCTGAAAATAGCTAGATTTGTTTACATTTGCATATATATATATATATATTAATATATATATATTATATATATATATATATATGCAACGCTGGGAGAGAGAAAACATGGAAAATAGTCATATATAAATATTAAAGAAGAACTAGAAGCTGAATAAACAACAACACCAAAGACTTTACTAGAAAAGATACAACCATTTTTCCTAATTTTTCTTACTTCCCTTTATTTATTCCTTCTCTTTTGTTTCAATCTTTTTCTTCATCTGATGTCATTATTGAAGTTGAACGAATAGATTAGTGAATTTGTAATAAAATTTAACCAATATTCGTTTTACCGAGTTGTATATGCTTTTCTCCTAACCCTCTTCTTTCCTATTGTTCTTTTTACTTTACAACTAAGGCCGATTTAGCTCAGTTGTTAGAGCGTCAGCCTGGGAATCACAAGGTTCCTTGTTTGATGTACGCCTTCACCAACCCAGCGTATCAGTGGCACAGGGATCTGTGCAGTAACGTGACCTATTGTTCTTTTCCCAACCCTATTGCTCTTATGGCAAGCGCCAATCCCTTTTTATCATACGGGTGCTAGAAGGCGGTGGCTGCGGGTCTACATGTCCTGGGAATGACGTTAAACTCTATCTGATGGTGAGGTTCCAGTTTTGAAGGTTTGGGGAATGTGGAGCACCCCTTCATCACCAATCCTCCCTGGTCCACTCTGACCCGGAGTGGTAGTTCCTGTTAGGGTCCCATCTATGGGTTATATAGAAAACATGAGTTTATACACAAAATTGTATTATCCATTAAAAATGGAATTATTTCAAAACTTTGTGGGCATTTAACATTTTTGAATACCAAATTACCAATAGAAGTATTCGGCATAAAAGGCTCGTTAACCATAGCTAGGTTACTAGTCTAGAAGGAAATCTCTCAATTCAAACCTGTTAAACTCCGCTTAAGAAATTGACCTTGTGTCACATCCTGCTCGTGCAGAGGGATTTGCAAATGTATATATGCGTTAAAAAGATATGATTGCACTTACAGAGATAACAACTGTGTTCAAGAAAGAATAAATAAAAACCTAAACATTCACGGCATAAAATAACCCAAACAGTTTACATGACGTAAAATCTAACCAACCAACCAACCAACCATCCATCCATCCATTAGTTTGTTTACAGGTGAGGTTTATGTCACATTTAATGTAATATATTCGTCCGTTTAACACCAGACTCTTCAAGAATTTTTTTTTCTTCCTTTTAATAAAGACCAGATCCGAGAAAGTTAATGAGCAGAGAAGACTCTATCCGAAATTCAAAATCAAATCACCTGGAGAAAATCTTCGTTTGACACATATAATTTTTCAAGAACTGTTTTTAATGACAAATCGCAGCCCTCACGGCAGCAAAAATGTAAACAATTTGGACAGGGATATAATTACAATTAAATTAACACTGCTTCAAGTAATTTTACCTGGAAGATAATTGGTTTGGACTAATGAGGCTTTCACTGTACGTACGTTGTGGACGCTTGAATACGGAACGGATAGTGGCATAACTGAAATAATAGCAAAATATTACATGATATTTCAGAAACTGATTTCTAATATTAAAGAAATTGATAAAGCAAGTCTCCAATGCGCTGGGAACGCAGGGAAACTGTTCGTGCAGCTATTATCAACACTGCCGTGTTTTTTGTGCATGTCCCTGTGTAGCGTTGTCCCTTTTTTCCGGGCACTAAAACGATATATGTAACGTTGTCGTATATCTGGTCCCAGTACCCAAAGCGATATACATAATGGGGCGGTGGTGGTGGCGGCGATATATTCACGGTACTAAAAATGTCTTCTTGTTGATAAAAATTACAACGCAAGAAATATGTAGTCACAACTGCTAGCCTTTATTATCGTGCTCGCCTCGTGTGCTGTATCGGAGAGGAGGAAAGGCAGAGAGAAAGAGAGAGAGAACACTACTTGATTACTGTGACCCATACTAGGCACCAAAGGCCCGTCCGTTCCCCTACGCATCCGAAAGCAAAAAGAGACTCGTCCTTTTCTCTGTCGTTCCACGTCACCACATGACTTCCGGTCAACACCCGAAACTTCCGATTGACACTCAATTATCCGTTCTGGGTCACGCTACGGTCAAACCATCGTTCATCCTGTTTTGCTCCTCACTATTTTTTAAACCTTTATCATCTCTCACTTATTTCCTTCTTCCTCCTTTTCTAATATAGTAGTTCTAGCTCACAAAAGCCAGGACAATATCCCATCTTGGTATATCTGTGCGCTTCACTGCACACTGAATCTTAGCTTGAGAGTAGTACTTGGAGAGTATCAGGCCAGTGTGGGTCGTCACCTTCATGATATCGACAAAGCATCTAGAAGTACCAAATTTGAGCCTCACTTTGCAAAATATTTCAAAACTGTTGGCTCATCAAAGTATTTTCTATATAAATAAATAAAAAGTAAAACAATCATTTTTTTCTTAGATTAATCTCACATTAGAGGTAATATTTTTCACAGTGCGTCAGACAACTTTGGACGGTGCGATTCCTAAGTGGATATAAAGGTCAGAATAAGAGTGCAAGGAATATCTTGAGATTGGACGTCAATACTAAAACAGATGCCAGAGACAGATCCAAAATTAACTGTCATTAAATAGATAGATAGGTAGGTAGGTAGGTAGATATAAACAAGTTGAGATAGACAGATAGATAGATAGATAGATAGATATGAATTGGATGAGAAAGAAAATATAGATAGATAGATAGATAGATATGAACAATCTGAGATATAGATAGATATGAACGAGCTGCAATTGATAGATAGATAGATAGATAATGAATGAAAAAAATAAATATATAGATAGATAGATATATAGATCATGAATGAACACACACACACACACACTCACACACACACACACACACATATATATATATATATATAGTCATCCACAGACACCGTGTTTCGACGTATTCTGTTTCTTCAAAAACTACCTTAAACAAAATAAACTTTGAAGTAATTCAACATGTTCTCACATGCTTATAATTTCCCGCCTACACTCCTCCCACTATTCCCTTCCTCTTCTCACAACTTGTGCCCCCCTCCCACAAAAAAATCACTACTGTATCGTTCGTTCGAATCACTACTATTCCTTCAAACCCCCCTACCAATTGTTATTACCTCCACTTCCAATTCCCTGCTACTACTCGTTCTCCTTAAAAAATGAGACACGAAACATAGCATCGTTTCCTACCTGATGATGGCAAACTCTATTGCCGAAAGCGCTCGTATCTAAACCTTTGGTGGACTGTTACACAGTTCCACCTGAACAAAAAAGATGGCCCGAAAATTAGAAAGGATCAACCAAAAACTCTTCCGACAGAATTGTCTGTACATTTCAACAAACTTATATATATATATATATATATATATATATATATATATTATATATATATATATATATAAGTTGGTCTTCATCACGAGCGACAAAGACGGGAAGAAAGATATCCGTTAAAAGACTGTTTACAAAAACGAATGCTGTATTGAACCGCTGAAAATTTTGAAAAATTCGTGTTCTGTTTTAAAAATAAAATAAATTTTATTTTTAATTTTTAAAAATCAGAAGCATTATAGTTTATAGTAAAACTCAAAAGAGTTTGTTGTAAAAATTATATAAGAAATGTAAAGTGGGTATCAAAATAGTATAGGATATATTTCAGCTGTTAAAAATATACAAGTCCACAGTGTAATTTGAAGAAAGATGTTAGTGTTCCAAAATTTACTTGTGGTGTCCGTAGAGTTTTAGATGAAAGTCTTCAAGGTGTAAAGTTCCAGATATAT
>CM042157.1:22909794-22962294 GCA_023376005.1 Doryteuthis pealeii
TTAATGTGGAGGCTGGAAGTAGAAGAATTGATGAGAAATGTGTTATAGACATTTTTAAATGTGTGTACTGCATTGGAAATTAAAGACTTAACCTATGTGAACCATTTGATTTCAAGTTTGCCGACAGAAATGAGCCCATGCTATGACTCAGTCTGTAAATGCTGAAAACTTGATTTGGGTGGACTTTGTTGATTCGGCACCAGATACCAACCATTTGTGAGTTTACAAGTTCTTTTCTCTGCATTGCCGTATGATATATCACAACCTCCAGCCCCTACTCTCAGATTATCTAAAATGCGGTATTCAAATAGATTCAAATATTTTCTACAAAATTCGTCGTGTAACGGCTATCGTCGTAGGAAATAGAAACGGCGACCAGGGTTCAAATACTGGACGGGGCTGTTCAATATCTCATAGCGCTAATACCTTGGGAAAGGTATGAATCCTTTGTCCAGATATGGGTAATCTAGCAGAGAATACGGGGCTCTTTAACCTGTTGTGGCAATCGGTTTAGAGAAGAAAAATCTGAATGAAATAAAAACCTGTGAAACACCGCTTAAAAATTGACCTTGAATCGCATAAGGATCGTGATGAGGAATTGGTTAAATTCTATACATCAGCAATTTCTTCCTTCATGTTTAGAATCGCAGTTAAATTTAATATTTCTTTTTGGGTTTTTGTTTGGGTTTTTTTTTTGTTGTTGTTTTTTTTCAGTGAGGCCTTATATCAGATTATTGCTGACCAATAAAAAACAGGATTTGTAATTATTTCTAAAGTGAGGATTTTCTGAAAAAAAGAAAACCAGAAAGGGAGAGAAATTAAAGGAATGTCAGATACAAGCACAGAAAAATATCTTGCTGTGATAAAAAAAAAAATGAATTCCTTACAAAAATATCCAGATTCAAACCTCCATTTCCATCAGATAATGAACGCTTTGGACGGCAGCCATGTTGAAATATACAAACAGTAAATGAAGGAAACAGATTGAAATGGTAGTGGTGGTGGTGTGGTGGGGGGGGGGGCGGTAGAGTATTCACACAGAGGAAAAAAGAAGAAGAATTAGAAAGGGAATGGGAATATGGAGCATCAGTCAAATGTGAGGATAGAAGAAAATAAGGAATGAAAATTGAAAGAAAGAACTGAGGAAAAAAAGAAACAGATATAATGAGTATTTAGCATTCTTTCATTTATACATGTAAATTAAACAAAAATCTCTGAATCTGGCCAACTTTTTAATGTTTCGGTGAATTAAACAATACAAACATTAAACAAGATAATTTCCGATACAGGAGATTAAAAAACTGGAATACATTGATGATACTTCAAAGTGCCGAAAGTAATATGAACTTTGGTGGACTTATCCACAATTATTAAAAAGTCGGCTAAAAAAATAAATTGTTAAACAGGAGATGTGCCTTTGTTTAATTCTACATATATATATATATTATATATATATATATATATATATATAATTTACCAACCCCTCCGCACGAGCAGGATTCGACACAAGGTCAATTTCTTAAGCGGATTTTAACAGGTTCAGAATTTTTCTTTCTCCTTGACTGGTTACCTAGCCATGGTTAAAGATTCCATTCTGCATTGCTATTTACTCATAGTTGGAGGGAGAGTAGGATTCATACCGTTTCCAAGGGTATTAGCTCTATGTGAAATACCAACTGCTTTGTCCAGGAATTGAACTCGCGTTGACGAGACCATTTCTTACGACTATAACCTTTAGACCACGCGCTATGTTTGGCATATAGAGAAAGAATGGATAATATAGTTTAAAAACAGAATGGGGTAGAATAGGTAAATAAATAAGAAAAGAAACAAACAACAAACAAACAAACAAAGGAAATACATAATTTGACATCATATAGGACGCACTTTTTTTCAAAATTTTGGCTCCAAAAATTAACCTGCGTCTTATACATCGTAGGTGAAGTGGTGTACGACCTGCGACATTTTGATTTAATTAGCAAATTTGTACGATTTTTTAAATCCATATGTACGACATTTCCCATGAATTGTTTATTTTCTAATGATTGAACAGCTATGTTTCGGCTCGTGTAATGCACAGCTAGACTGTTTTCAACAATATATGCTTAAATACACTAAAAACCATTTTCCTGAATCTGACCTGCTGAAATGGGGGTGCGTCTTATATGCCCGTGCGTCTTATATGCCGTCAAATACGGTAAGTGAGATTAATTTGGAAAGAAATTAAAGAAAAGAAAGCCATCTAAACTGAAAAGAAAAAAAAAAAAGATCGGAAAATTGGCCTGAAAGAAAGAAGAAAGAAAGAAAGAAAGGCCGGAAAAAAAAAGAAAAATATGGACACCAAAGAAAGGAAGAAAGAAGAAAGAAAGAAATAAAAAAGAAATAAAAAAGAAAGCAAAGACGGACTATTTAAATAGAATTGGGTCAGAAAGAAAAAAGTAAATATGGAAAAGTTTTTTAAAAAAACGTATAAAACTAAGAACTAAAAGTAAAAGAGGTGACAGAACTGATAGAAAAATAAATGAATAAATAAATAAATAAATAATTTTTTTAAAAAGCGGAAAATAATCCAAAAATGAAAAATATATTTAAAAATGCAGTTATATGACTCCCTCACAAAAAAATTAAGATTAAAAAAAAAGAAAATGAGAAGAGTTAACCAAAAGAAAAAGTAATAGGGAAATAGAGATAGAAGAAAGAAAGAAAGAAGAAAGAAAGAAAGAAAGAAAGAAAGAAAGGAAGGAAGAAGGAGAAAGAGAGAAAGATAGATAGAATATATATTTCACTAGAAAGAAAGAAAGAAAGAAAGAAAGAGAAGGAAAGAAAGAAGGAAGAAGAGAAAGAGAGAAAGATAGATAGAATTATATTTTTGACTTGAAAGAAAGAAAGAAAGAAAAGAAGAGAAAGAGAGAAAGATAGATAGAATGATGCATTTGATTAGAAAGAAAGAAAGAAAGAAAGAAAGAGAAAGAGAGAAAGATAGATAGAATGATACATTTGACTAGAAAGAAAGAAGGAAATGAAGGAAGAGAAAGAAAGAAAGATAGATAGAATGATATATTTGATTAGAAAGAAAGGAAGGAAGAGAAAGAGAGAAAGAGAGAAAGATAGATAGAATGATACATTTGATTAGAAAGAAAGAAAGAAAGAAAGAGAAAGAGAGAAAGATAGATAGAATGATACATTTGACTAGAAAGAAAGAAGGAAATGAAGGAAGAGAAAGAAAGAAAGATAGATAGAATGATATATTTGATTAGAAAGAAAGAAAGAAAGAAAGAAAGAAAGAAAGAAAGAGAAAGAGAGAAAGATAGATAGAATGATATATTTAACTAGAAAGAAAGAAAGGGGGAAATGAAGGAAGAGAAAGAGAGAAAAATAAATAGAATGGTACATTTGACTAGAAAGAAAGAAAGGAAGAGAAAGAGAGAAAGATAGATAGAATGATACATTGACTAGAAAGAAAGAAAGAAGAAAGAAAGGAAGAAAGAAAGAAAGAAAGAAAGAAAGAAGAGAAAGAGAGAAAGATAGATATAATGATACATTTGACTAGAAAGAAAGAAGAAGGAAGAGAAAGAGAGAAGATAGATAGAATGATACATTGACTAGAAAGAAAGAAAGAAAGAAAGAGAGAAGAAAGATAGATATAATGATACATTGACTAGAAAGAAAGAAAGAAAGGAAGAGAAAGAGAGAAAGATAGATAGATGAATAAGAAAGAAAGAAAGAAAGAAGAAAGAGAAAGAGAGAAAGATAGATATAATGATACATTTGACTAGAAAGAAGAAAGAAAGAAAGGAGAAAGAGAGAAAGATAGATAGAATGATACATTTGACTCGAAAGAAAGAAAGAAAGAAAGAAAGGAAGAGAAAGAGAGAAGAAGATAGAATGATACATTTGACTAGAAAGAAAGAAAGAAAGAAAGAAAGGAAGAAAGAAAGAAAGAAAGAAAGAAAGAAAGAGAAAGAGAGAAAGATAGATATAATGATACATTTGACTAGAAAGAAAGAAAGAAAGGAAGAGAAAGAGAGAAAGATAGATAGAATGATACATTTGACTCGAAAGAAAGAAAGAAAGAAAGAAAGGAAGAGAAAGAGAGAAAGATAGATAGAATGATACATTTGACTAGAAAGAAAGAGAGACAGAGAAAGAGAGAAATGAGAAATAGAAAGAAAAAGATTAAAAGAGAAAGAGAAAGATTTTTTAAAAAGTGAAAGTTCCACAAAAACGATAAAGAAAAACAAAGAGAAAGTAGAAAACTAAGCAGACCCCCAAAAAATAAATACATAAATAAATAAATAAACAAATAAATAAATAATAATAAAAATCGCACAAAAGCGAGACGCTAATCAGAAGACATAGAAAAAGAAAGACAAAAACAAAAAGGAGTGAAACCATCTGTTGACTGATTAAAGGCGTGAATAGTCGACAAAAAAGAAAGAAAAACAACAAGAAGAAAAAAACTAATCGATAAACAGATCAATCGATAAATAGTCAATGGAGAGTAGCATAACAGTCACCTTCTAGAGATCAATAGTTATTAAGCAAGTCTCGCTGGAAAAGTAAAAAAAGTTACGAGTTTGACCCTTACCGGCTGCCCCAATCTTGAAGCCTCCTATGAGAGTTAAAAGCTACAGATTTCCTAAAGACCAACTGTATAGATAACGGTGATAGGAGTTTTAAATACTGGCTGAATTTACATTTACGAGAACGAATAAAAAAGTAATGCCATTTTCTTTATTTCATGTGAATTTTTAAAAACAAAACAGGCCTACATTGAGACCCTAACGAGCATCAAATCAAGAATCCGACAAGTAAGACCCAGCATGCCAATCGACATTGTCCACCTTCTGCATGAAAATTCTTGACTACCCACAATCATCAGGACAAGGGAGAAAATTGCCTCGTTAGGTTGGACAACTTTACCACATCCTCCATACTCACTAGATTTAGCGCCTTCAGTCTATTATCTCTTCGGTCCCATAAAAGAGGGTTTAACATTTTTCCAGTGAGGAGGAAGTGAAATCTGTAGTGAAAAAGTTGTTCAAAGAACAGTCAACAGAATTTTATGGGACAGGGATACATGTTCTCATTCGAACGTAGGACATTGCTATTTAAAGAAACGGTAAATATGTGGAGAAGTAGGGATGTGATCCACAGAGAACAAGTTTCAATGTATGATACATGTTCCTATACCTGTCCATAACAAAATGGCATTACTTTTTGACTCACCTTCGTACTTCCAACTAAGATCCTTGGAAAATATAGGGAATTATATTTCCTCACAGTTGCGCTGGCCACCTTTGTAAGCCTGGGCCTTAATTTCCCATTTTATCATAGGTATTTTGGCCATTGTATCTTTGATGTGCCATACATATTTAGATAAGGTGGTACTGTTTGCATATCTTCTGTTGTTGAAGCTTAGATTATGGTTGACTATTGCACACACACACACACACACACACACACACACACACATATATATATATATATATATATATATATATATATATATATATATGGTATGGTATTTATGGAAATAGTGACTTACCGGTGAAAATGGTCACAGTGGTTAGTTGATTCAAGTTTCACAATAATAAGACCATTGAAATGGTCAAAATAAAACCCCTATGTGTGTATACATATATACACATTCTACTGGCTTTAATCAAAATAAATAACTTTATACATTCATTATTAAAAACCTATAATAGTATAGACAATCCTCATCATTGCCGTAAACCTTTAAAACAATACCACAAAGCGGATTTCTAACAATGTTTATATTTTGATCATTTGAAAAAAATGCAATTTCCGCTCTTTTCGAAATTTTGAATTTCAAACCAGCGTTCTTCGACCTATAATCAACAGTTTATCGTGAAAAAAAACACACGTGAAATCGACTGCAATTAATCAATATCTTGATTAATCCAGTGGATTTAACCCTGAAGATCCTTATCGTGAAACTCGAGTAGGTTATTACCGTGTATCTTTATGATAATATATATATTATAGATTTAATGATTCACACACACAATGAACAACACAGTGATTTGAGTGGTGAAGGCTTGTGTTGGACCATCCACACTTTTTGGCACAGTCGATAGGAAGAATTGGTGCATCGGTTGAGACCTCAGGAATTTTGAATTCAGAGTTATAGACTACCTGAAGGCTCCAGTCTGCCCTACTATTTAACCCATATAACCATATATATAATATATATATATATATATATATGAGGAAAAATGAGTAAAGAAATTTTTTTCCCAACGAATTTTTTCATTCAAAATAAATGTTCACTCTGATGAAGGTCGAATCTTCTATGTGTGCGAATTTTTTAAACTGACCGAAACACTGTAAGTGATTTGATTAATGTGAATCGATTAAATTCTCCTCTACATTTCTTTCTTTACTCATTTTTCCTCATATTGTCGGTTTCAATTCCTTTTCCATTTTATACATATATATATATATATATATATATGTGTGTGTGTGTGTGTGTGTGTGTGTCTTATTACGGGTAGCATGAATCGCTTGTGATTCTGTCGTTAATGAAGTTGATTAATATTAAGAGAGCCAGTTCTACGGTTGTAAGATAAAGAGCTATCAAACGTTTGATACAAAGCGATTTCAATTGAGTTTACTCCGTGTCACTAATTAGACACTTTGTGAGGGTTTCTTAGTTTGTAATCTAATTTTTCATTTAAAGTCGGAAATTAAATTCCAGGCGAGGGATGCTTGCGTTCACTTCGAAATAATGGCCATGAAAAATGGCATGAATCTCTAATAGATGTGTTTTGCTTTTGTTTGTTTGTTTGTTTTACGGCATATCAACTCAGTGGGTCATTTAATGCCGATAAAGTTTTGAAATAAATTCATTCGTAATGGATGCTCAATTTTTTTTATAGTTTTCTTTCTCCTAGACTGGTCGCCTAAACAAGGTTAAAGAGACTCGTCTTCCTTACTATAGTAGTTGGATTCATACCTTTCCCAAGTATATTAGCGGTATGTGAACTCTAGCTCGCGTCCAGGATTTAAACTGATTTTTTAACTTGCTGTTTTACTGAGAAATATTCCGATTTTGGGCTAAAATTGCAAATTGGTCGGAAAATTTAAACGGAAAGTTTTTTGGTGGTCCCCCATGACAGTTTAACTGCAGTCTATGAATTATCTTTTTGGAATTGTGTTACGGTTTAGGGGTTTGGGGATTAAGGTTGTTTTTTATCATGTATTGCTTACAAAAACACAAAAAAAATTACTTTACATTTAATTAACCATTGAAATTAATTATTGAATCCACGGTAGACACATTAGTCTTAGTTGTTTGTGTTAGTATTGTAATGTATAATTTCAATTAAATTTGGTTTAAAAAAATATTTTTCAACATTAAATGTATAGTAATTTGTTTTTTTTGTTTGTTTTGCAAGCAATACGTAATAAAAAAACAACCTTAATCCCCAAACCCCTAAACAGTAACACAGTTGGCAAAAAGATAATTCATAGACTGTAGTTAAACTGTCATGGGGGGTCACCAAAAAACTTTCCGTTTTAATTTTCCGACCAATTTGCAAGTTGCCCGATTTTGTAGACTACGCATTTTAAATTCTTGTGTATAAATAAAATGAAATACTGCCGTAAAAAAATACGCATCTCTTGTCACGAATTCATGTAAGATAATTATTGAAATAAAAAGAATTCTGAGGTATTTGATTGGATGAAAATCCACAGATACATTAAGACATGCGCATGCGCGGATATACACCCCCACCCACCCACACAAAGGGATTTGAAGAGTTATTCAGAAACTCATATCTACGAAGGTAATAAGATGCCATGACAACAACTCAAACATGAGACGTCGAAATGAATTCGCCAGCAGTGATATATTCTTTTTCAATTCTGGATAAAAACATGTTTGAGAAATGCAGATGGATATTATATACAGAGAGAGAGAATGCTACAGTGTCCGAAAAAAAATAATAAGAGAGACGCGCTAATTGTTACGCCGCGAGCACGAGGGATTCCTTATAAAATCACCTTGGCTATGAAATGCCTCTAAAGATTAGAAGTTAGATAAAAAAAAAATTATACTTATGTATAAGCTGCATTCTTTCCATATTTTTCAGCACATATATTAGGGGTGCTTATTATACATGAATGGGCCGGGTTAGCTCAGTCGGTAGAGCATTCGGCTAGAAACCACAAGGTTCCTAGTTCGATACCGGTCTTCGCCAACTCAGCGTTTGAGCAGCACAGGGATCTGAGCGGTAAAGTAAGGAGCTGATGGTAGGTGTGGCGCTCCACCTCAGACGCTAAAATAATCTCCTTGGTCTTGCGTAAGTGAAAAGGGGACAGACTCCCTCGCTGATTGGCTGATACCGACTTTAGGCCGCCCCGACGACTTTACTTTATGAGAATTAACAATTAACTATTTCTGTTAACTTCGATGTTAACTAAAGAAGGTTAAACTTGCAAATCGTTCTCAAAATTCTCTAAAACGGAAACTTGTTTGGTGGTGCTCCATGACAGTTTAATTACAGTGTATGAATGAACTTTTTGCGAATTGGGTTACGGTTTAGGGGTTTGGGGATTAAGGTTGTTTTTAATTACTTATTGCTTAAAAACAAAACAACAACAAAAAAATTACTATACATTTAATTATCCATTGAAATTAATTATAGAATCCAACTGTAGACACATTACTCTCCGTTGTTTTTGTTAATATTGCAATGTATAATTTCAATTAAACTTGGTTTTAAAAAATATTTTTCAACATTAAATGTATAGTAATTTAATTTTTTTTAAGCAATACGTAATTAAAACAAGCATAATCCCTAAGATTCTGTGGATAAGTAACACCTTCAAGAATGAATAAAACAAAACGTCTTCGGCATAAAATAACCCCAACGGGGTTGAAATGCTGTAAAATCCAACCAACCAACCAACCAACCAACCAACAATATCCTTGGATATATCAAAGATACCACACATTTCCTCATCAAGATATTAAAAAAAATCCATGCCTCCTTCCTCCCCCCCAAAAATACTACCTTAGTAAACATGAACGTGACTGCACTATACAATTATATAGGATATCAATAGATTTTTGCTATTTAATAATAACACTGGGGAACAATTTTGAACATAATTTCTGTTGAGTTTGATTTTTCATTTGATTTAAACTAACTAGCAAATATATGCACCCTCCGGGTGCAAGTATTTAAGTTTTAATATAATAAAATATCATGTTAAATTAGAAGGCTAATGAAACTGAATAAGAATTCAGATAAAGATATTTGGAACAGAGGGGGTATGATTGAAAAATAGAATAGCTTTGAAACTAACTCTTCCATCATTTTCCCTTACTCCCGTCTTTCATTGGTAAATTTTCCTAATTTAACTATTTAGTTAAAATAGGAAGTAAAGAATAATATTACAGTTATTTCTTCTTGTTAATGGATTCCTTTTAAGATTTATCCCCGAGATTTTTGTTCATATTCAATAAGATAAAACCAAACAATTAGAAATCAATAATACTGAACACATATTTATTAAAATCAAATTTTAAATATCAATATGCAGATTAGCCTTCCCGTTCACACTGTAAACCGCTATTTTGTTGTATATATAAATACAATTGCATGTTGTTTGTATGTAGACCTGGCCAACGCCGGGGTCCAGTGGCTTCGGCCCTGGATCTTTACAAGTTAATAGCGTCGATCCCAGGGGGCCATCCCCCCAGGCAACACCTGCCCCCTTGATTTAAAGGGGCAGGGCTGGGTTTATTGCCAGTGCCTGAGGCGCCCCCCTTGAGGGGGAATGCCGACGGGATCGACGCAATTTTTCACCTGCCACTCCATGAGCTTCGACTTGTGGGTGGTCCCACGTTAATAGGGACTTTGTGCCTGACCCGTACATGTGGGGTACGCGGTAAATATCATGTAGATGTGGTCAACAGATTTAATGATGTAAAACAATTTTATTAATAATTGAGGTTTAAATAAAAAAAATCATGGAGAATGCGATGTAAATAACAAAGGGAATTGTGACTTGAATAGTAATATAGTTTCGGTTACAGACATACAAACCCACAATCTCCATTATAATAAGATATTGGCATGCTGATTTCAAGACTGCAGTCAGTTTTTTTCTATTAGCTTACTCCCAAAATAACCACAATTGTATTGTTTGTCTGAAAGTAACAGAACTGTTCAGGTGATTCCGTTGATTATTTTATTGAAAAGGGGGAGAATATTTTAGATCTGGTTCCAAAGTTGATTCCCGTCAAAGAAGAAACGTCAGCACGTTTTGTAAGCCTAGTCTATTTAGTTGGAAAACTTAAAACCTTCTTTTGAAATGAAATTCTTTGGAAAACTTAAAACCTTCCCCTGTCTATATTAAATTACATTGTTCTATTTGTACACATGGATAAATTCCTGACCAAAACACGTGTAAGTAAAATTGATTTCCATATCCTATTTTATCCATTCTATACTTTTTTCCTTTCTTTCTTTTTTCAACATATATATATATATATATATATATATATATATATATATATATATATATATATATATATATATATGTGTGTGTGTGTGTGTGTGTGTGTGTGTGTGTGTGTGGAGGCGGTTGTAACGATTAGAGTCATGAATGTTTTGACGTATCCAACTCAAGAGGCCTCATATTATTTCATAAGGAGGAAAGAAAAATCGGAAAAACATCCGAAAGGAACAATAGGGACTAATTGTAATATTTCGATGAAGACTAAACACAATATATATTTAGGTATAAGACAGCTGATTAAATGCTGCTTAACATTTACAGTAAGGAAAGTTTCTTTTTAATCCCAAGAAACCATTACGGTGTATCGAAAGCATTTCTTTTCATACCTACCTTTAACACCAACCTCATTTCTATTACACATTTAACCATTACGGTGTATCGAAAGCATTTCTTTTCATACCTTTAACACCAACCTCATTTCTATTACACATTTAACCATTACGGTGTATCGAAAGCATTTCTTTTCATACCGACCTTTAATACCAACCTCATTTCTATTACACATTTAACCATTACGGTATATCGAAGGCATTTCTTTTCATACCGATCTTTAACATCAACGTCATTTCTATTACACATTTAACCATTACGGTATATCGAAAGCATTTCTTTTCATACCGACCTTTATCACCAACCTCATATCTATTACACATTTAACAACATCTACGATGATACAGAGCCGTTTCAGCCTTGGCAGGGTGGGGAGACTGCCCTACTCAGAAAAAATTAGCTCTAATATTTTACAGGGTTTTATTTTAACAAAATACAATAACGAAATTTAAAAAAATGTTCCACCAAAAAAATCAACTTTGACCCATTCTTGGGCGGTCGGGGAAGCCCCCTCCGATCAATAAGCTGGTCACGTCAAGCCATATCACTTATATGATTGCGTCAACCTTATTGCGCTTATGGCAAGCTCCAACCCTTTTTATCATATGGGTGCGAGAAGGCGGTGGCTGCGGGTCTTCATGTCCTGGAAATGACGTTAAACTCTATCTGATGGTGAGGTTCCAGTTCTGGAGGTTTGGCGAATGTGGAGCATCAACATTGCTCTCATGTCCACACTAACCTGGAGTGGTAGTACCTTTAGCTTATCGTATGGTTAAATAGAAAAATGTATTTATAAAATATTGAGTATCCATTATGAATGAATTTATTTCAAAACTTTGCCGGCATTAAATGACCCACTGAGGTTGATATGCCGTTAAAACAAAACAAAACAAAACAAACATATCCACCAAAGAAACATTCATTTCCGCTACGGTCCTGTTAGTTGGTTGGTTGGTTGTTGGTTGGTTGGATTTTTGCGGTATTCAAACTTTGAGGTATTTTATGCCAAATACGTTTGACTTTATTAATTCTTTCTGAGTATTAAATTTTTTAAAACTCAGTTTAAAAAACCCAACAAACTCATTGAGTCATTGAGTTATGTGATGAAAGACAAAAAAGACATTTGGTGAATTAGTGTAAGACTAGCAGCGGCTACCCGGCGTCGCCTGGGTAGAGAGGATTTTTTTAAAGTTATCCCCGCAGATCCATTATCACTGAATCGGGAGTTGAATCCTCGTGGATGCCCCATTTAAATCCCTATGTAAAAAAAAATAGACCTTGCATTGATCCAGCTACTCTAAAAAGAAATGTTAATGTCTACTATCTAAAATATTAAATGAAAAAAAAATCCATGTTGTCATCGTTCAAATTTTATTTTCTAATTTTCTTCACGAATAAGAATAAATCTCTATTATTTTTGCTCAAAAACCAAGCCCTGGTGATATTTAATGATATATATATATTTACTTTGTCGTTAATTGTTTTATTTTCGAAGCTTCCTCCGGACATACATATACACACAACTGCCCTTTATATATGTATAGATTACACGGGGTCTAAAACTTTAAGTGACTTCCAGCCTGATATGTTGTTTTAAATTTGCAAGAGACCTAACACCAAGAGGTGTATGTATGTTCAACATGGGAACGATTTTATACATATTTTCTGTCGGGTTTTTCATTGATTTTTCATTTGATTCAGATTAAAATTGGCATGCTGATGCTGATCAATTTTTTTCCCTACAGCTTACTCTCCAAATAAGTAAAATTGTATTGTTTGTAAGTAATAGGAGCTATCAACTTATTGGTTGAGTATTTTATTGAAAAAGCAGGATAATTTTTCTGGTCTGAAAACCAAGTTGATTTCTAGTTAATGGGCAAACACCGGTGCATTTATGAAACTAGTTTTAAACTAGAATTTAGGGATTAAGACAAGTCTTGGGCCCATCACCAGATGTGCAAGCAGTGTGTTGAGAGTTTATGGATGTAGATCAAGGGAACAGATGATAAGTTGCCATTTTGATATATTTAACCCATAGGTAGGATCATAACATGGACTATTACTCCGGTTCAATTATTATTATTATTATTATTATTATTATTATTATTATTATTATTATTATTATTACTCACTCCTTTTGAGTTTTCCCACCAGTGTTAGCTGATGGTATTTCACTGGAATCTGAGTGACAGCAAGTCTCCCCAGGTCTCCAGGACTCTCCTGCCTATTCTGGCAGATTGCAGCAGTGCAGTGTTCTGAATGGTTTCAATCCTTCCTTTGATATCCAAACATTCCAAACCCTTTTCTAATCCTTTTGGGACTGTTCCAAGGGCACTAACCACTATTATTATTATTATTATTATTATTATTATTATTAGCAAAAACAAAAACCCTCCGGGCGGTGTAAGAATTGATTTTTGAAAGATATTGCCTAAGAGTGTAGTAATTAAAAATTCAATTTCAGAGGGTGTGTATTAGAAGTAAAATCATCAAATTTATTAAAGGAGTAAAAAATATTAAAAAAATAAAACAATTTTATATAGAAACTTAGTTCTGTTCCCCTCAAATAAAATGTTGTGTCCATCAATAAATTATTAATTAAATGATTATTTTGAATAGTTTAAACATAATCGTAGGTATTTATTTATTTGTAAACTTTTTAATTAATGTCCTGTTACTGAAAAAAGGGCGAGGGTAAAAAATATTTTTTTTTTATTCTTTATTTAATGTATTAACGATTTTCGGTATTGTGACGTAAGCAGTGACGTAGTTTTGGTTACAGACAAATGGAGTCCGAATCTCCATTATTAACAGAAGATACAAGTCATATGAGTATCAGTATCATCTAATTGTGCATCTTGTTTCAATTAATTATATCCAATCAATTTTGAAACCCTATATTAAACTAGACCTCCAACCCTTTGCAGCTGCTTGAAGAATTCAGTATGTAGGAAGCAATGAAATAACATCTGACCTCTACACAAGAACGGTTTCAGCATTTGAAGACCAATGGCGTGTCGTTTAAGATAAAGCCCGGATGTAGATGAACATCAATTGTCGGTTATGATGCTTTAGATCTCAATGTTGAGGAGTAACCTGACAACAATTATTCCAAAGCATCCGTAAGAATTAGATCCAATTTGTAGAGCCATTACAAATATTCTAGCTTAAAGGTTAAAATTGTAGGAAATGGAATCGGTGACCGAGTTCAAATCCTCGACAAGTCAGTTGGTAATTTAATTTGTTTAGTAAATTAGAGTGTCCCAGAAAAAACAGAACCCACAAATTTTGTAATAAGACTGTTAATTTTAACTAGGGATGTTTAGGGTTAGAGTTAGGGTTAGGGTTGGGGTTTTGGTTAGTTTAATGGAAAATAAATTAATAATTTGGGTCTGTTTTTTCTGGGTAATCCAGAAAAAAAGAACCCTAACCCTAACCCCAACCCCAACTCTAACCCTAATCGCCAACCCTAAACCCTAACCCTAAACCTAAACTTCCCTAGTTAAAATTAACAGTTTTATTACTAAATTTGTGGGTTCTGTTTTTTTTTTGGTGGGGGACACCCTAATTTACTAAATAAAAGTTCATAATTACCAGGCAGTTTACGTTTCACTTCGTGCTAATACTATCGGAAAAGGCATGCTCAATCTTTCAATCCATCTCCTTGACTGCCTAAACAAGGCTAGAGACCCAAATCTGTCCTAATATTTAACAACAAATGGGTAAATAGTAGGACATATCTTAAGTATTGGTTTGGCAACCATAGCAGAAGGTAAGACTTTCAATTAAAACCAACTGTAATCCGCTTAAGAACTGACCTTGTGTTCCCTCCTGTCGGTAAGGCAGAGTTGGGTAAATATATACACATATTTTAAAAGGATATGGAAGCTCTTATGAGTTTCCAGTCATTTAGGTTTTAAAAATTGCATTTAATATACTCTAGTAAAATTGAGACCACAAATTTAATAGGCGACCATAATTGAGTTTCATTTTTGTAAGAAAGTGCAAAAAATAAATAATAAGGCAGGCAGGATGTCAATTATGAGGAAATTATTTGATCAGCATTCGCTTCGGATTCAATGGGAAAAAACACCCAAATAGGGATGAAAACTGTTACAATAAGATATACATAATCTGATGACCGAGAAAAAGGCGACGGAAGTGCTCACATTCGAAATTATTGTATAATTATTTTCTTTTTTGCAACGTCAAGGTTTTTGTTTTGAACTCATATGACTTTTGTCTCCGTTCTTAACAACATGGAGTATAAACAAGCTCTGATGACGATTTTCATAAAATCGAAATATTGTTCAATATCAGCTAAGTTAAAAAAATGTTTTCACTTTTCATATATACTCATACCGTCGGATTCATTTCCTATCTTTTAACTTATATATAGATATGTTGTAGAGAACACAGGAACAAAACTCAGACAAGTGTATGTAGGAGATATATTTCGCTAAGCAGCATTGACTGGTGATGCTGAGCTTAATACTTAGCGAAATATATCTCCTACATACGCTTGTCTGAGTTTTGTTCCTGTGTTCCACATATCTCTACTATATTCTGTCGGATTTACTCCAATCCTCCTTCCTCATATATATATATATATATAAACATTTATTTAGGTTTTCAATTTCCAATGAATTTTTTTCCCCTAATTATAAGAAATTATTTTCCAAAAAGAGAATAAAACGCCTGTACATTAATTTCTTTATTCCATCCAGACATTTCATCTAAGAGTCTTTGAATTTCTTCAATGAAGAATCATCAATTGCTTGACAAATATTTTATATATATCAATAGCCAGTTATCTTCAAGGTGCGCACTCCTAACATGGATGCGACACAAGGTCATTTTTTTAAGGGGATCATTTGTGTATATTGATGTTTGGTAGACTGTGAATTTAGGGGCGTAAATTTTACCATAAGTCTTTTTTTTTTATATGAGCGTTGTTATTTTTAGGAACTTAAATTGATTATACAAGTCCTATCCTCTCAGTATAGTATACTGAAATAAACTGGAAATTGATATAAAAATAAAACCTTGTGTATATATTACCAACACTACTATGTTGAATTAAATCAAAGTGTAATATCTTATTATAATGGAGATTGTGGGTTTTTCTGTCTGTAACCGAAACTATATTACTATACAAGTCACAATTCCCTTTGTTATTTACACCACATTCTCCATAATTTTATTTTTTAATTTAAACCTCAATTATTAGTAAAATTGTTTTACATCATTAAGACTGTTAACAATATCTACATACTAATAACATGCAATTGTATTTATATATACAACAAATTAGCGGTTCACAGTGTATATGGGAAGGCTAATTTGCATATTGATCTTAAAAATTTGATTTTAATGAATATATGCTTAGTATTATTGATTTCTAATTGTTTGGTTTTATATCTCGGGGATAAATCTTAAAAGAAATCCATAACTGTAATATTATTCTTTACTTCCTATTTTAACTAAATAGTTAAATTAGGAAAATTTACCACTTAAAGACGGGAGTAATGGAATATGATGGAAGAGTTAGTTTCAAAGTTGTTCTATTTTCCGATTATACCCCCCTCTGTTCCAAATATTTTTATCTGAATTTTTATTCAGTTTCATTAGTCTTTCTAATTTAACATGATATTTTATTATATTAAAACTTAAATACTTGCACCCAGAGGGTGCATATATTTGCTAGTATGTGTAATGTATGCGTGTATATGAAACTGACTGACCTGCGTGTTCAGCTGCAATGACCTCTGTCAGAATATATTCTGGGGTTTCCATTCCGGTTTTCCAGACGTGATTGGCCGGTTTAATCCCTTCCGCTATGAACCAATGATAAATTCCGCTGGATTGCAAAAAGCATATATTTGGCATAACCTGTTGTTGACATTCAACATCAACAATCATCTTCAGCGTCTTCCAGTTATTCTCCTTGAAAATTTTCATCAGATGATCGGCCAGTCGAATCGATGTGGCCCCTACTCGGCTCAGGGTCTTGTACTCGGCGGTTGGGTGCGTCTTGGACGCGAAGTCAAACACCATCCCGCCGGGGGTAATTATCGGGATGTTCCAATACGAAGCATATCGGGCGACGTGCGAGAGGGCGTAGTCCCAAACGGGACCGAAGAAGACGTTAACTTTTTTTTGCCGGTAGGCTTCGAAGGCCGCGATGGGTGCAATACGGCTGCTGCAACCCGAGTCTTTGAAATTGGCGACGATTTCGACATCGTTCATGAGTATTGAGGTTTTTACCTTATCGATGGCTAGTTCAACTGCCGGGCGAACATAATGCATTGAACAGGGCCTAGTGTTGTTTTGGGAGATGATTACAGACAGGTGTAATACCTGCCCATTAAACTGTGACATCTCAGTGAGTGAAAGAGAAATGATAAGTAAGAAAAACAAATAATAACCGGCTAGACTGACCGTCATTTTCAATATTTTCTTGCTGACACTGTTTCTTTAATCAATGTTTAAAATGTCATTTTTTTTCTCTAAATGAAAAAAAAAATGTTGAAATTCTTATTTCCGTTTAAAATATATATATATATATATATTTTTATTTGCTCTTTAGATATTTTGAAAGTATCTACAGATTTTTTTCTTCTATGTATTAAGAAAACACTAGATTTGCATTTAAATTATCATTAACATTAAACTTATAACTTATTATAAATATAAAATTATCATAATATTATTATAATATAACTTATTATAATATAAACTTATTATAAGTTGTGTAACTTATTTTTTTAAATAATAATAAGTTTATGCACGTAAAGAATGTTTTCGCGTTTATCTAGAAACATATGGGCTTCTAAGTTGACGTTTAAAGAAATAACCGTAAATGTTAAATATTTGTACATCTATAAAATTCCAAGTATGGTTGATGAAAAACACATTCATTGCGTTACTATTAGATATCTGACTATTGACATCATTATTTACAATGTTGTCCACATCGAAAACCAAAAATAAAATATAAAACGTTAAAAAAATACTTATTGTTTGCTTAAATTATATAAAACGATTTGTAACTTATCTTATCCTATATGAATCTATGAACTTAATATACTTGTTACCATTGCGATTAACACAAAAATACAATTAAAATTGATAATAATTATACAACTGTACAATAAACATATATCATAAGTTCGCACTATATTTTGCCGTGTGCATGAAACCCCTTTGAAATCGAGGCATGGGCGGAAAGCTAGTAGCCACGTAAAGAGAGAGTTTAATGAAAATGTTTAAAAGAATTCCTTCTTTAGTTCAGGGAGTTTTCTTTAAAATCCGCCTTTTTTTTTTTTTAAAGGAAAGGGTATTCTTAAAAATGCAGTAAGACTTTCTGTTTTGTTTTTACTGTAGAATAATGTTTTTATACAATATAAGTATTAGATAAGCAAGTAATTAAATATATAAAAAACCAACCAACAAAATAAAACAAGAAAAGACAGATATACACGTCAAGTTAAATGGGTTGATATAGATAGATAGATAGATAGATGGATAGATAGATAGATAGATAGATATGAAAAGACTGAGATAAATAGATATGTAGTGACTGAGGTGGTTATGAATGGACCGAGAGAAATAGACACAATAGACAGACAGACAGACAGACGGACAGTCAGTAGATAGATAGATAGATATATAGATAGATAGATAGATATGAACAAATTTAGATCGATTACCTCTAAAACGTACAAGTATCTACTAACGTGTCGTTTATATCATTCCGTAAATACTGTAAATACTGTACTATTATTTATTGTTTTATGCAACAAATAACATCAAAATAAACTATTTACAGCGATAATATATATATATAGTTAATATATGATATTTATATATACATAGTATACAATAATATATATAGTATTTAAAGTCTATCTTTATATGTAAATAAAATGATATAAAAATAAGTCGAAGGAATTACGAAAAGGGAATTCTTAGAAAATTCTCAAGTTTATAGAATACTTTCTGGTATTTCACCAGAATATTTTCATCACATTGTTGTTGTTTAACAATATATTTTTAAAGAAGCTTTTCGACAAAATTTTTTGTGACAATAATTTAATAGCAATAATATTATTTTCCTAATTGTACAATAAAACTGATTTATCTATACAATTTTTTTTTTTTTATATGTAGTTTTAAAAAAAATTATATTGATAAGTTGATTAAAATGACTTATTTCGCTTTTAAATTGTTTCTTTTTCTTTTTCCTTGTAGTCTAGCAAGTAGCTAATAGTGAGTTCGATCCTAACTGAGAGACACGCACTTCTCGCACAGACTAGTGAACGACTACAGAGTTTGTGTTTACGGAATGCTAGAGTGTGTTTTTAGGGAGAAAATATTTTTGACAACTTCTATATATACATATATAAATTATTTTTTTGTTATTGTCTTGTATGTGCGTATAGTTTGTTTTTTTTTTTTTTGTTTTGTTTTTTTTCTTAAATGTGTATAAGGATAAAAAGAAAATATTCAAAAGTTTCAAAAAAAAAAAAAAAAAAGAAATATTATATATATATTCCTGGTATATATCGGTAAATAATTAAAATGCAACAATGTTATAGTATTCCTGTTATGCAAAAAAGGGTATTTCCAATAATAAGGTGGTGGTGGTGTAGTGGTAATGACGACAGCGACGGTCGTGATCGCGTAGTTTCTGTTGATGATGGTGATAGTGATGATGGTGTTGGTTTAAAAGATAATCACAAAATTAGTAGTAGTTGTAGTAGTAGCAACGATCGTTATTCACCGAACCAGTAGTAGCAATAGTAGCGGTTGGAATAGTAGCAGTATTGGCAGTCGCTCGAACGAAAGCGAAAAAGTATTTTCATAAACCATTAAGTAATTAGTTTACGGAGAGAAAGGAAAGGCAGTGACTGCGCGAAAAGGTATCAATGAAAGCGAAATAAGTTTCGCAATATCTAGAGAGGTAAAGGGTTAATTTTTATGAGAAAGAAGGTGGGGGGAGGGGGTAAAAGAACAAAACAAAAAAAAAAAGGAGATTTTTACAAGCAGATGTTTTTGAAACTAGTGCAAAATCCAGGGGTTGGGAAATCCGTGTGAGTTCTGATAATCCATATATATCCCTAATCAACAAGCCCGGACTAAAAAAAAAATTACCAAAAGAGCAACGACACTATCCTCGTCGATATTATGCATGCGTCAAGTATACTGCTTATAGTGAGTGGATGCTGGTAGGATGAGGAGGAGTCTGTGTGGGTTACAAGCGTGAATGCCGGTTGTAGAGATTGCAGAAGGCTTGATTTATAAACTATGTTTTTAAAAAATGATGTATAGGAGACTTTTCCTTTTTACACTCACACACACACATTCACAAAGACAAGCATGCACGCACAATATATACATATACATATATATATATATCTGTGTGTGTGTGTGTGTATATATATATATATATATATATATATGTTCACATATATGTATATACATGTATTTTTATATATATGTATGTATATATATAGATGTATGAGGTTAAGTAAACAAACAAATGTGTTTATTTTTATATGGCTATAAGCCGACAATTTTTGGCGGATTGTGCTTAATTGAAGTCGTACCTAACTTTGAAAATTAATTAGTTAATAATTAATGAATTTTAGGCGGGCATATATGTTCAAATCTAAGGCTAAACGAATCGAGAAAATGTCAATCCCTGAATGTACATTTCGACCTATTAGGTCTCATCAGCAAGGTTATAGACATGGAATACTGCTCCGTATGTGACTCGAAACCTCGACTGTCAAGCTGACAGGCGAAGTGTAAATATATATATAGTGAAAAATTGAAAAAACACAGGTTCATAAAACGAGTGAAGTTGAACTTGTGTTTTTTCAATTTTTCACTATATTACATACTGTCACTTCTATTTTCTCTTCACACACACACACACACACACACACACATACACACGCATATATATATATATATATATATATATATATATTATTTGTGTGTGGGTGTATGTGTGTGTATATATGTAATATATATGTGTGTTCATATATATGTATATATATATATATATATATATATATTATATATATATAAAGAATGTATATATCTATATCTGCTCTCCTATATAAGAGATGGGGAACTCTATGGCGGTCTTTACATGCATAGAGATGTGTGTATTAAAACAGTTAAAATCCCCTTCACATTCCGTGGGTGACTATATAGCTTAGCGGTTAACGTGTCCACTATTCCGATCGGATTTCAATACCGGTTGTAGGTAGCTTACAAAATATCTAGCCACACTGAAAGACTTGATAAGTCGAAACACGTGTCTGTGGATGACTATATATATATATATATATATTATATATATATATATATATATATATATATGGTGAGAGGAAATTAAATGTATAAGTATGGACGGACACATAGATATTGATTGATAATAATAAACATTATTATATATATATATATATATATATATATATATATATAGAGAGAGAGAGAGAGAGAGAGAAGAGAGAGAAGAGAGAGAGAGAGTGAGTGTGTGTGTGTGTGTGTGTGTGTGTGTGTGTGTGTGTGTGAGAGAGAGAGAGAGAGAGAGAGAGAGAGAGAGAAAGACAGAGATAGAGAGATGTACAGAGAGATAGATAGAAAGATATAACCAACGTAAGATAGATAGATAAATATTAGTACACTATATAAAGGTAATCTGATAGATAGATAGACAGATAGATATATGAAATGAATGAATGTCTTTCCCACGTGCGTATGATAAGACACGGAAAGCATGCAGAGAAAAAAACAGATTGAAGTAAGAAATAATATACATGTATGTTTTTGTACTATATATATATATATATATGTGGTGTGTGTGTATGTGTGTGTGTGTGTGTGTGTGTGTGTGTGTGTGTGTGTGTTGTTTATTCGTAAGTCTAGAAAATACGTATATTATCTCCGTGATTTTACAAATGCATCTTAAGTGTCCTTGCTTCCGTATGTGAGTCTATTGAAATTTGCGTGATTATAATTACGTATTTACGTAAAACGTGATGTGTTATATGGGGTGAGAAATGTTGCTTCTTTTATTAGATCCGTATATGAATAAATGGGAAATAAAGAAATAAAAAAAAAAAGAAAGACAAAAGAAAAGAAAAAAAGAAAAAAAAAAAAAACGAAAGTAAAGTAAAAAGAAAGTAAGACAAAAGGAATGAAAAAAGAAAAAGAAAGTGAACGAACGAAAGAAAGAAAGAAAAGAAAGAAAGAAAGAAAGAAGAAAAAGAAAGAAAGAAAGAAAGGAAAGGAATGCAAGACAAAAGGAATGACGAGAGAAAGAAAGACAAAACGAAAAAAAAAAAAGAAAAAGAAAAAGGAAAAGGAAATAAAAACAGAAAGAAAAAAGAAAGAAAGAAAGAAAGTAAGAAAGAAAGAAAGAAAAAAGAAAAATAATTAAAGAAATACAAAAGAAAGAAAGAAACAAACAAAATAAGGAAAGAGAAAAAGCAAGCAAGAAAGAGATAGAAAGATAGAAATATAGAAAGAAAGATATAAAAATTTTAAAAAATTAAAGAATTAAAGAAATACAAAAGAAAGAAAGACGTAAAGAGAAAATGCAAGAAAGAAAGAAAGAAAGAAAGAATGAAAGAAAGAATGAAGGAAAGAAAGAAAGAATTAAAGAAATACAAAAGAAAGAAAGAAAGAAGGAAAGAGAAAAATCAAGCAAGCAAGAGAGAAAGAAAGATAGAAAGATAGAAAGAAAGATATAAAAATAGAAATAATTAAAGAATTAAAGAAATACAAAAGAAAGAAAGAAGAAAGAAAAAAAGAAAGCAAAGAAAGAAAGAAATAAATAAAGGGAAAGAAAAAGAGAAACAGAAAGAAAGAAAGAAAGAAAGACAAAAGAAAAAGACAGAAAGAAAGAAGTATATTGTCAACTCAGTCTTTCTTGAGAAAATGCTTTCGCGCGTTTAGCTTGTTAGAGCGATACCAGTTGAGTTCTTAGAAATACGTTTTTGTGTAGGCATGCGCATTACTGTTTATATGTTTAGGTTTGTATCTTAACAAAATGCATGCGTTGAGAAATAGGCAAAACAAGGATGAAGGTATGCTTGAAAAATAGAATACAGGGTATCCACAAGTCTGGGTATATTGGAGATTAAAACAAAACAATTTTATCTAATTATAATGTTAATAAATAGGCTGACTTCTGATTTAGGTCGGAAAATTAAAACGGAAAGTTTTTTGGTGGTACCAAACCAGATAGTTTAATTACAGTCTACTAACACGAATTGGGTTACGGTTTAGGGGATTAAAGTTGTTTTTAATTACGCATTGCTTAAAAAAAAATAAACAACAAAAAACCCAAATTACTAACATTTAATGTTGAAAAATATATTTGTTAAAGTAAGTTTAATTGAAATTATACATTGCAATACTAACACAAACAACTGTCTCAATAATAAATTCAATAATTAATTTCAATGGTTAATTAAATGTATAGTAATTTTGGGTTTTTATGTTGTTTTTTTAAGCAATACGTAATTAAAAACAACCTTACTCCCCTAAAACCGTAACCAATTCGCAAAATGTTAATTCATAGACTGTAGTTAAACTGTCATTGGGTACAACCAAAAAACTTTCCTAATTTTTAAATCAGAAGTCAGCAATAAATAAATTTCCAACATATTCATCATTTTCAATGGATAACTTGATGCGCCTTGCAAAATTAAATTTTATTGCATAAATAAAGACAATAGTGAAATCTCGATGTACCCAGACTTTGTGGACACCTTGTAGAAGAATAAACCGGTAATTAAGGAATCTTGTGGGGATGGAAAGCGACGATGGTTATAAGAGGGTTAAATGAAAGACAGAAAATAAAAAACAAAAATGGAAGTCGAAAAAATAAGCGTATTTGTTTTTTTTAGGTTTTTTTTATGGGTGGAGTTTCGAGACAGACGAATTAACACGTGTCTCTATAGCGAAAGACAGAAAGTTAGTAACTACACTGTTTTTAAAAAAACTAAGGACACTTATTCCAAAAAGCCAGAAAAGGGTTTTTAAAAATTAATTTTCCTGACTTTGAAATGTAGAAATATATCACGAAGAAAAATTAAATATGGACAACCTCAAAACAAACAATAACAACGAATAATAATAATAATAATAATAATAATAATAATAATAATAATAATAATAAACTGCAATTTGCAGAAGAGTCCTGGAGACCTGAAGGAGACTTGCTGTCACTCAGACTCCAGTGAAAGACCATCAGCTAACGCTGATGTGAAAATTCAAAAGGGGTAAATTATAATATTTTTCGCTAGCGCTAGACCAGGTAATTTGTTTTTGCTGAGTTGGAGCGCCAAACCTAGCGTCAGCTCTCCACTTTACCGCACATATCAGATTACCCAAGCTATGCTGCTCATACAAGTTGGCGAGGACCGGTATCGAACCCAGAACCTCAACAGCAAATAATAATAATGATAATAATTTTACTATTACTTCAACTACTACTACTACTACTATGAACAACGACAATGCTGATTATGATGATGATGGTGATACTACTCATAAATTTTCTCTAAGATGGCAATGAAATAAAGCAAATAAAAATGACGCCGAAAGATACGTCGATTTCTTTTTACGACACGAATAACCAATATTATCAACCATAAAATAGCCACAGCAGCAGCAGCAGTCAGAAACTTTATTTATTTAATTAATTTCTTTTAACAGCAGTAGTATTTCTTATTGAGTAACATAGTTTATTGCTTAACGAGAGGTAGAGCCGGTGCGTTAGTTGTTTTGGTATCAGTAGTTGGCATAGAGATTTTAACTTTTATCAAAACTTATCAAGTAAAGAATATAATAATAATCACAATAATAATAAAAAAGAGAACGTGTCAACTGGTGGACTTTGCGGTTCCAACAGATCGCAGGGTGAAGCTGAAGGAAAATAAAAAGATGGATAAATAGCTGGACCTTGCTAGAGAATTGAAAAAAGCTGTGGAATACGAGAGTGAAAGTGATACCAGTTGTAGTTGGTGCACTTGGAACGGTCCCAATAAACTTGGAAAAAAAGACTGGAGGATCTGGAAATCTAAGAAAGAATTGAGACCATCCAGACTACTGCACTGCTGCAATCGGCTAGAATACTCAGAAGAGTCCTGGAGACCTGAGGAGATTTGTTGCCACTCAGACTCCAGTGAAATACTATCAGCTAACGCTGATGTGAAAATCTCAAAAGAAGTGATAATAATAATAATAATAATAATAATAATAATAATACACATTTTTGTCTGGGTTTTGTTCTTTCATTTCTTATTTTACCTCATATATATGTATATAAAGTAAAAGTAAGTAAAGTCGTCGGGGCGGCCTAAAGTCGGTATCAGCCAGTCAGCGAAGGAGTCTGTCCTCTTTTCAATAGCGCTAGACCAAGGAGATTGTTTTAGCATCTGAGGTGGAGCGCCACACCTACCATCAGCTCCTTACTTTACCGCACAGATCCCTGTGCTACTCATACGCTGAGTTGGCGGGGACCGGTATCGAACTAGGAACCTTGTGGTTTCTAGCCGAACGCTCTACCGACTGAGCTAACCCGGCCCCTTAATTAATGTAGCGTAGGTATTACCCAACCCGTTCGTCACCGGTAGGAAATGACACAAGGTTACAATATGAGGCAACCATCGAGGATCGAACTCGTTTTACTTTTGGCAAATATATATGAAGTCCCCGATTCTCCCGGTTATAGGTCAAATTGTACCGCTTACTTTCTTCTACAAGGATCGATCTAACATTAAATAACCCACGAATGTTGATATGCCATTAAAGAAAGATAGCAAACCAAACTTTTTGAAACAACCTGTATGATCTTATTACTTAGTAAACCGGAAACCAAAAGTCTTTTATCTTTTATTTCGTTCTGAACATATTTCCTCACTAAAATACAAAATATAAAAGAAAGAAAATACTGCATGCACGATAACGTTCGTAGAAGGTTTCGATGCGTTGATTTAATTAAACTACTCAACGAAATATAATCTCATTAAATTGATATTGAATATCCAAAAGTAATATTTGAAAGAAGATGAATGCAACGAACACCGGAGAAGGAGAAGGGGGGGGAAGAAAAAGAATGAATAATCGTAACGAAACGAGGAAAATATTTTCCCATACGATTCATTATTTAGAATCAGAGAATTAAATTTAATCCACTAATTTTTTAAAAAAAGATTCATTATGTTGTCAAAACAAATCGTTAAGTACTACGCAATGAACACGCCTATCATTTGTGTTTCAGCATCTGACATGATTTCTCTAAAAAAAAAGACATACAGTGATACCTTGACGTACGAGTTTACTTCATTCTGTTTGTAACTCAATTTCCTCGTATATCAAATCAATTTCCCCCATTAAAATAGAATGAAATGTTATTAATCCGTTTCAGCCCTACCTTTAAAGACAACTAAATTTCTACGTGTTTCTTTTTTTTTTTTGGGGGGGGTAATTTTAATGTAAGTAAGTAAAGTAAAGTCGACGGGGCGGCCTAAAGTCGATATCAGTCAGTCAGCGAGGGAGTCTATCCCCTTTTCAATAGCGCTAGACCAAGGAGATTGTATTTAGCATCTGAGGTGGAGCGCCACACCTACCATCAGCTCCTTGCTTTACCGCACAGATCCCTGTGCTACTCATACGCTGAGTTGGCGAGAACCGGTATCAAACTAGGAACCTTGTGGTTTCTAGCCGAACGCTCTACCGACTGAGCTAACCCGGCCAATTTTAATGTAATCAAATTATTTTAAACATACTGTGATTCTACATAACGTATTTGAGATTAAATGTAAGTAAAGTCGAGGGGTGGCCTAATGTCGGTATCAGCCAGACGCGAAGGAGTATATCCCCTTTTTATTAGTGCTATACCAAGGAGATTGTGTTTTGCATCTGAGGTGAAGCGCCACACTACCATCAGATCCTCACTTTACCGCAACGATTGCCTATGCTATTTATAGGCTGAATTGAAGCGGGCCGGTATCGAACCAGGAACTTTGCTTTTCCAATAATTTCCAATATATGAGAGAAATAGGAAAATCTCCTACTACCAACCTCTGCTAACACCAACAACTGACCACACCTCCCCTTATTCACGACATCCTAATTCACTAGTATGAAAATGTTCACCATTGAAGCAAGAACTCAATTCAACGTCCTAAAGAAACGTTACAATGTCGACATCACTACCTACAATAAACATACACACACACACACACACACACACACATATATATATATATATATATATATATATATATATATATATATATATGATTTAGTAATCTATATAAAATAAGATAAGAGATTTATTTTAACTTTTCAAATCCCGGGCTACGCCGGGTATCTCTGCGAGTGTATCTATTTCTATTAATAATGAAGATTCGCTTCCGGTTTTTGTTTGTAACAAAAATTACGTCACTGCTTACGTCACATTACCCAAATCGTCATAACATCGAATAAATACACTCAAATTTAACATGCAACATTAGACAGTCCTCATTGTTTTTTTAAACAAGTTTTAATAAATACATGACTGGTATTATATATCTATATATAGTTTGTTTTATTCTAATACATATTTAAAGTTTACATTTCAAATTGTTTTATTTTTTAATCCTTTAATGAATTTGATGATTTTACTTACTTAGGGTACAAACTCGCTAACATTGAATTTTTTTAACTCCCACCCTCAGGCAATATGTTTCAAAAATCTATTTTTACATCACCCGGACGGTGTTTTTTTTTACTAGTCTTATTATAATGGAGATTGTGGGTTTGTCTGTCTGTAACCGAAACTAATTCCTTTCGTTATTTACATCATATTCTCCATGATTTTATTTTTATTTAAACCTCAATTATTAATAAAATTGTTTTACATTACTTACACTGTTGACCATATATACATACTAATAACATGCAATTGTATTTATATATACAACAAAATAGCGGTTTACAGTGTGAATGGAAGGCTAATTTGCATATTGATCTTAAAAAATTGATTTTAATAAATATATGCTTAGTATTATTGATTTCTAATTGTTTGGTTTTATCTTATTAAATATGAGCGAAAATCTCTACAATAAATAAAAGAAATCCCTTAACAAGAAGAAATAACTGTAATATTATTCTTTACTTCGTATTTTAACTAAACAGTTTAATTAGGAAAATTTACCAATGAAAGACGGGAGTAACGGAAAATAATGGAAGAGTTAGTTTCAAAGTTGTTCTATTTTTCAATCATACCCCCTCTGTTCAAAATCATTTTATCTACATTCTTATTCAGTTTCATTAGCCTTTCTAATTTAATATAATATTTTATTATAAAATTTAACTAAAATACTTGCACCCGGAGGGTGCATATATTTGCTGGTATGTATAATTGAAGAACTGTGGCTTTATCTAAGAGTAATACGTTAAATGATTTAGCCAACTTCAAATTAAGTTGATTCAATAGAAATCGGTTGATTTTAGTATGTTCTTTTTTTTTTTCCTATGTTTTGGTCTCTGAAATTCCCATTAACGCTACCTCGATATAAATGTTTGGACAGGGGAATATATATATATATATATATAAATGCCATATTTTCCACTTTGGAATATTTCAATCAAATATTCGTCATTCGCAAATGCAAAGAGAGAATTATGCACCAAAATGTCAAGATTTGATTTGTGGAATTCATATCATCAAGACACAAAGACACGCACGAATTGATTTTCAATATCATTAATATCTCATCCAAATCCTGGCATCAAATAATGCTTGAGAATGTTCACTCTTGTCGAAAGACATTGCATGATTAATGTTCTCTATGCACAGCACCCAAATAACCTGGCCTTGAACCAGTTTATAGTAAATGTAACGAAGATCATTCTGCTAGAAGTGTCTCCGATTCTAAAGTCAACTGAATTTTGACGCTGAAGAATTGATTAGTTGATTTTAACGGCACGTCAACTTGCTCCGGGTTATTTTATGCGGTCAAGTTAGTCATATGACAGATAATAAGCGCGTGGTGTGAATGGTTAAAGTCACGGGAAATAGACTCGTCGCCCGAGTTCAAATCCTGGATGTGGTAATTGCATTTCACTTTGCGCTAATACCCTTGGGAAAGGTATGAATCTTACTCTCCACCCAGCTATGGATAAATAGCAGGGCAGACTGGGCTCTTTAACTTGATTAGGCAACCGGTCTAGGAGAAGGAAAACTCTGAATTCAAACCCGTTGAACTCCGCTTAAGAAATTGACCTTGAGTCACATCCTGCTCGTGCGGAGGGTTGGTAAATATATATATATATATATATATGACAGATAATAGCTCCATTTCACAACATCTAAAATTACATTCATGCCCTCACTCTAAATACCAAAATATCCTAACGGAAAATACGCACATTCTGCACAAAGAAAAAAGCTAACCGTTGAGAGAAAGGCCCCGAAACGGAGTACATTCTCTCCTGATGATCCCAAGCATTTGTAAACATCATTTGTTTTTTCAATATATCAAATTCACACTGTCGGATTAATTTCCTTTCATTTTATATATATATATATATATATATATATATATATATATATATATATATAATATATATATATATATATGTATATATATATACTTTTTGTTATTTATATCTTTATTTTACCAGAGAGATCAGATTTCCATATGATCAATAATCTGTCTATAGTATTCTATGCCTTTCCTAGACTTATTAAAATATTTCAAAACTTTTGACTCGCCCAACTATTTAAATCTACGATTAATGAGGAATGGGTAACTTAAATTTAAAAAATCTTTTTACGCCCTTGTCCTGATCATGAAGCCAATAGCGGAAATGTTGACTGGGAGTACCTGTAGCGTAGTAGCTAACATGCTGGACTGCGACATCGTAAGCAGTGAGTTGCGCTATGATATTTACTTTCTGATGAATACCCTTGGAAAGGTTAGTCCCTTCAGCTCTGAGTTACATACAACTACTAAAGTTCATTTGCCTTTAGCATTAAATAACCTACGAAATTTGATATGCCATTAAACAAAGAAACCGAGAGAAATGAAATAGACCTACCAAAATACTGCTCAACTTCTGACTCTCCTCCGTATTTAAATCTATGATTAATGGACAAAGGTTTCCTTAAATTCAAAAATCTTCTTACGCCGTTGTCCCGTTCATGAAGGTCAACAGAGGAAATGGAACAGAACTACACTAAGCGTATTTTGGTGAAATCTCTGCGAATCTGCTTTGCTGCAAGCAGCTGAAATAGATTAAGAGTTAGAAAGGAAGGACTAATGCCCTCTTATAGACTAAGTGGGTGGATTTATTTTAGGGGCATCGTTGATGGGGGTTTAACATTGAAATCATGAAAACGTCTTGAACGGAAAGAAGGCCAAAAGCAACCAAATTGTTAACAGAATGACCATTAAGCCTGACTTGCTCATTGCACGGCACATCAACACATTAATGGGATAATCAGTGAAATCCAAAATTTTCAAACACGACACCAAGATGTAATAGGTAATCATCGCATCAAGGAAGATGCACGTTGTCATCTACCATGCACAGAGTAATCGTTGTGTAAGAGTCAATGAGAATCAAACCTACTGTTACATAATTAATAGGTAGCCTATTAATTATACTGGCCAGTGATGTTTTCAAATTCAAACATATAATAGCTGTTTTCTACGCTGAATTAAAAAAATTATACTCATTTTCTTTTCTAATCAGATCAAATTTTTAAGATACAAGTATTAGGTTTTCATGGGTCATCCTTTGGCCTTCAAGCAAGAGCGCTTGTCCAGTGGAATTGGATACTTCGTAAAGAGTCCTCCGATAAGGAACCCTTTGGTTCTTCTGAAAAAGAGTTCTCAGTTCCTTCGTCAATGGTCGTAAGTTCCTCCTCAATGATTGCAAATGAACTGTGGCAAGTATATGTGTTTAAGTAATGTATCAGCCACACGGTATGACTTGCTGATTGGCTGGTGGAGTAAACGACGTGACCTTGGCTAGTCTATAAATCCAGGTGGGTAATTAGAGCACACCTTATATGCCAGAATATTCCAATAACAAGTTCTTACTTAAAATTTATAGAACAGTATTGTAGCTGTGACAAGTAAAGTCCACAGATTTTGAATAAATGTAATTATCATGTACAACATATTCAAGCATATCGTAAAATCCAGATCTGATTTAACACATGCATGATGTTTTTAAATTCAGCATAAAATTGTGATCTTATATAACTTGGTAAACCTTTGACCTTTGGAAAAAGTCATCAGTGTTATATACGATAAGTGTAGCTTGAATTCAAACTAACAGTTATGGGAAAACACAGAGGATTTGACTGACACGTTTTAACCCTGCGTTGACCTCCTTCTAGAATCCGCCAGTGCGAACGTATGGAAGAGTTTAGGGAAGCTAGATTTTACTTGAGTACTGAACAGGACAGATTGTAACGGCGTTCTCTCCGTTGAAACTAAATTCTCACATGCGTGTTTGTTCTCTGAATCTTAGAAAATAATAAAGAGCTCTAAACAAATCAAACGGCTTGTGTTTGTTAACTAAAAACACTACACGCAAAATAAGACGCCTCAGTATCAAGTACAAAAGATCCAGTCCAGAATAAGAAGAGACATATACCAGCCTAGAGGAGCCCAGATGGCAAGATAGAAGATAAGATATAGACGAGGCCATTTACTCAGAACTATGTAAGAAGATACACAAGATACGTATAAAGAAGATAAGTATATCTGTATACAACCATGGGTATGCAGGTGTACTCTACTATACTATACGTATTTACGAGTATGGTATGCAATACTCCAACCTGATTGCCCGAGTCTGCTATGTGAGTCTCGTAAACGGGGCACTGAAGCCAGTGAAGTCAAATGCAAGCAGTGACATAGTCATTGAAACTTGAGCAAGTTATTCACATTGTGGGGAGATAGTAAATGATCAAGTCTCGTCACACGTGGTCGCGTGTCATCGTTAATGACGTCACCAATTACTTTTTTATATGATTTATTATGGTCACGTGACACTGAAAGCACAGGTTCACGCTTGATTCCCAAAGTTAAGCAGCAATGAGCTTGCTCAACACTTAATTTGTGACTACTTAAGCAACAGCAGATTCTGTTAGCTACCCAAGTCCTTTATATAGATTCCTTGATTTGGAGTTAAACGGCCAGAAAAGGGTTAATATACCGACAAACAACTTACCAACATCCTCGTACGATTTCTTCTCACGGTCTAGCAGTGCTTGGCGTGTTTCAGCATCCATTCTCCGAACATCCCCCCTAATATAGCAAACGTTTCCCTGACCACAAGGCACACAGTTATTTGTCCCCATAGCTACTACCGAACAAGAAGTAGAACGGCGACAACGTTCGTGACCCTTATAATATTACAAGAGTATATGAATTATTAAAGATGGAGAGATTTAGATAATTCCTTCTTTTTTTTTATTTTTTTAGAAACACATTAAGAAAATTCTCTTTGAGTCTAGCTGGGTAAATATCGAATAACAGAAACGATTCATTTGAAACATAGACAAACATAATGCCAATGATATACTGCAACTAAAGATGAAGAAAGATGGAGTGGGAAAAAAGTAATTATCTTGGCGCCGAATCCGGTTTTATCCTTAAAAAAAAGAGAAAAGACGTAAGGAATGTTCAAAAGAAGCTAAACAAGAGACTTAACACGAGACTTGGATCTGAGAGGCGTGTCAAAGAGCCGTGTTCTAGAGATAAAGGGAGGCTGGATTGCCTTGACATCAATGTTGCGTAGATTGCTGAAGTATGGCTCTTTATCTCCCAACTAAAAGAATTAATTATGTAGTCGTGTCCCGAGTGGTGGAGTGGTAAACCCTCACGCACGCGTCAGAACAGTCTGTTGATTCCCAGACAAAGAGGCGGGGTTACTTTTCCCATTTTCATATTCAAATAAAAAAGTAAAGTCGTCGGAGAGGCCTAAAGTCGGTATCAGCCAAACAGTAAGGGAGTCTTTCCCCTTGTCACTAGCGCTTGACCAAGGAGATTGATTTGGTGTCTGAGGTGGAAGCCATACGTAGAAATGTTAAAAGAACTAGCAGGACCTGTTGATATACCATAGTATGATAATTCAATTAAAGTCGTCGGGGAGGCCTAAAGTCGGTATCAGCCAAACAGCAAGGGAGGGAGCTTGATTCCTACCTATCCCATGGTATTAGTGCTATGTGAAATGCAAACAACCTCGAACAGGATTTGAATCGTCTCATTGTATCCACTTCCTACGATGGTAACCAGGAAACCACGCGCCTATCATATACAGATATAGAAGTCGTCGGGGTGACCTAAAGTCGGTATCAGCCAGACAGCGAGGGAGTCTATCCCCTTTTCACTAGTGCTTGACCAAGGAGATTGTTTTGGCGTCTGAGGTGGAGGCCACACGTACCGTCAGCTCCTCACTTTACCGCACAGATCCCTGTGCTACTCATTGGTTGAGTTGGTGGAGGCGGGTATCGAACCCAGTACCTTGTGGTTCTTAGTACAACGCTCTACCGACTGAGTTAAACCGGTCCTTATAGTCACATTATATTTATACAGCGAATGGCCTAACTTACGAATAATGCGGAACAATTCAATTAGCACCTGCAAAAAAGAAAAATATCAGGAAATTGAAGTAAAAATATTTAAAAAATCAAAATGATTTATCAAGAAATTTTAAAAGAACTAGCAGGACCTGTGGATATACCATAGTACGATAATTCAATTATCACATATGATATGTCTACTTAAAAGCTATTGCAAAATACCTTAATATGTAAAATGTATAATAATCTTGATTTGACTCCCTCTCATTGTTTTTTTCCTTTCTTTCCTTCTTTTCATCTTTTTATTATCCTTGATTGAAACAGATTAGCATTATCCGTACGCTCACCCCCTCTCAAACTTTCTCCTACTTTCTTTTTTTTTTCTTATATTTTTCTTTGTAGCATTTCCTTTTTCTTCCCTTTCTTTATAATAAAAACACAATGGTCAATGTCCCAATGTCTTTTTCTGCCTAGTCGTGCCTATTTCATCAAACTATCTTCGTGAGTCGGACATGGTCCTGAGTAACTCAATTCGATCAATCGGCTGGTTACGTCAGGTCCTAGCACCTATATGATTGTCCCGATTCTATTGCCCTTATCACAAACTCCCATCCTCTTTATCATATATGTGAAAGAAGGCAGTGGTTGGGAGTCTTTAGTGTCCAGTGTATCACGTTGAATTTTCAATTCTGGAGCTCTGGGGAGTGTGAAGTGCCCCTTCATCGCCATTGCTCACAGGTCTACCCTGACGCAGAGCGGGGTTCCATCTATAGGTTGAATAGAAAAAAATGAGTTTAAATATTTAGATTTTTAAAAAAATACAGTAACTATCAAGGATGAATAAAACAATGTCTTCAGCATAAGATAACCCAACAAGGGTTGACATGTCGTAAAATCTAACAAACAAACCAACCAACCAACCAACCAACCAATCATGAAGAGAATTTGTTACACTGTATCTCTTTACTACACTAACTTCTTATTGTACACTTATAAGCGTTTACTAGAGAGAAATAACAGAACAATAAGGCCGATATTTTTATACGGCTTCCTAAATTCCGACTTGTGTGTCATGCAAATTAGGTGACGAACACATTTTCAAAAGAATATTGTGACCTATATTTCTCTAGTGGAGATGTGGGATGTCATGGTAGTTGTCAAAGGAAATGGACACGGCAAGGCGAGTTCAAATCTTGGAGAAAGACGTTTGCATTTAACATACCGATAATACTCTTGGGAAAGGTATGAATCCAACTATTCTCTCTCCGGATATAGGTAAACAATAGGGCAGACTGGGTAGAGCGTTCGGCTAGAAAACACAAGGTTCCTAGTTTGATACTGGCCCTCGGCAACTCAGCGTATGAGTTGCACAGGGATATGTGCGGTAAAGTAAGGAGCTGATGGTAGGTGTGGCGCTCCACCTCAGACGCCAAAACAATCTCCTCAGTCTAGCGCTATTGAACAGCGGATAGACTCCCTCGCTAATTGGCAGATACCGACTATAGGCCGCCCCGACGACTTTACTTACTCTTTTTTTATTTACCCCACAAGTGTAAATATTGAGCTATACTACTTTTCCTCTGCTGCAAAACCAATAAAAAAGAATACAATATATTTTTTCAAAAACTTTGTAAAAATACATTTTTCTAAAAAACTTTTAAGAAGCAATTTTGAAGAAATATTAGTAAATATAAAACTATACTGCCTTTTCTCTACCACTACTACTACTAAAAATATAAATATTTTTTTCAGATTTATCTATGAATAAAAATTGTAAAAAAATATATTTTTTTACAATTTTTAAAGATTAATTTTTGAGCGAATTTTTTTTACATCCCAGAAATATTTAATAGATTTTTAAAAAATGGGGAGAAAAAGAAAAAAGGAAAACACTTTCGACAAAACATTTTCACATTTATTGCAATTTTCATTTTATGGCTCAAGCAATGAGTTTAGAATTGAATTTCAATTGGTTTAATTTCTCCTGGGACTCTTCTTTATAGAAAAGAATATATTCTTAGCGTCCAATTGATATTTTGCATAGATTAAACTAAATAATGCAAAGTTTGATTGACTTAAAAAAAATAACCGGCAAATTATTCCTGAATGAATAAGTAGAAAAAACATTCAATTCGGTTGAATCGCTGGTGTCATGCCCGCTAGTTATTCGCTACTGATAGTTCTCCAAAATCAGGGGTCGTTGTTTGCCACTAAAAACTACGGATTAGTGTCAGTTCTACTGAAAGTTAACGCTTGAAAGGCTAAAAGTCATATGACGAAATTCGTTTATGCGCAAGAGGCTCGTTGCACCATTGGCGTTTAAGTTTTAATGAATTAATTATACTAGCAAATATATGCACCCTCCGTTTTAATGTAATGAAATATTGTATTAAATTAGAAAATCTAATAAGAATGCAGATAAAAAGATTTGAAACAGAGTGGGGGTATAATAGAAAAATAGAAATGAAACTTACTCTTCCATCACTGCCGTCTTTCATTGCTGAATTTTACTTATTTAACTATTTAGTTAAATTAGGAAATAAAGAATAAAATTACACTTAGTTTTTCTTGTTAATTAATTTCATTTAAGATTCATTGGAGAGATTTTTGCTTATATTCATTAAAATAAAACCAAACAGTTAGAAATCAATAATACTAAGCACATATTTAATAAAATCACATTTTTAATAACAATATGCAAATTAGCCTTCTCGTTCACACTGCAAACCGCTATTTTTTGTATATATAAATACAATAGCATGTTATTAGTATGTTGATATGGTCAACAGTGGCTTCGGCCTCTGGACCATTGATATAATTAACAGCGTCGATCCCAGGGGCCATCCCCCCAGGCAACACCTGCCCCCTCGATTTAAAGGGGCAGGGCTGGGTTTATTGCCCAGTGCCTGAGGCGCCCCCTTGAGGGGGAATGCCGACGGGATCGACGCAATTTTTCACCTGCCACTCCATGAGCTTCGGTTTGTGGGTGGTCCCACGTTAATAGGGACTTTGTGCCTGACCCGTACAAGTGGGGTACGCGGTAAATACCATGTAGATATGGACAACACTAATAAAAAGGTGAAGCAATTTTATTAATAATTGAGGTTTAAATATAAATAAAATCATGAAGAATGTGATGAAAATAACTATATTAATTGTGACTCGATTAGTAATATAGTTTCGGTTACAGACAGAAAAACACACAATCTCCATTATAATAAGATTATTTAACCAACCCGGTCTGTAGAGCGTTTGACTGGGAGCCACGAGGTTCCTGGATCGATACCAGCCCTCGCCAACTCTGCGTATGAGTAGCACAGGAAACTGTGCTGTAAAGTTAGGAGCTGATAATAGGTGTGGTACTACACCTCAGAAAAAAATAATCTCCTTGGTATAGCGCTGGTTAAAAGGGGATACACTCCCTCGCTGTTTGGCTGATACCGACTTTAGGCAACGCCGACGACTTTCCTTTTTTTTAACCAACCAGGGTGATTCCCGCTAAAAGTAAAATAATCAGATTTAGGATCCGCTTTTACCGACATCGCGGGTATAAATAAAACCGAAATTTGTTTATATATTCATTTCCTGCTACTCCCAGAATCCCATCACTCGCGGTCACACAATATCCTCCGAATCAGCTGGGCCGTCAAGACAGCTGACACTATATCTCGACATCATACCAATCCTTTCCTTTGCACTGACCAAAACTAAACCGGTACTTAAACCCATAGCTGGGGGATGTGTGGATTCATACCTTTCCCAAATGTATTTGTCCGAAAGTGAATGTATTTGCGCGACTGTAGATCAAACTCGCTTACTTCAATGTCTTAGTCTAATATCATTGTTTTGTTATATATATATATATATATATATATATATATATATATATATGTGTGTGTGTGTGTGTGTGTGGAAAGAGGATTGGAATGAATCCGACAGAATGTGGTAGAAATATTAGGAATGGATGAAACAAAACTCAGACAAAAATGTGTAGTATATTTCGCATGGAGTTGAACTCGGCTTCGTCAGCATTTATTATAATGGTTAGAGTCGTAGGAAATGGACTCGTCGACCCGAGTTCAAATCCAAGACAAGGTTCTTTGCATTTCACATATCGCTAACACCCTTGGAAAAGGTATCAATCTAATTCTCCCTCCAGCTATGGATAAATAGTAGGGCAGACTGGGCTCTTTAACCTTGGTTAGGCAACCAGTCTAGGAGAAGGAACATTCTGAATTCAAACCTGTTAAACTCCGGTTAAGAAATTGACCTTGTGTCGCATCCTGCTCGCGCGGAGGGGTTGGTAAATATATATCTTTACGATGCAGGTATCATTGGAAAACGAGAAAAGATTTGGTAAATGGGTCAAAGCTTTTCTCGTTCCCCAATGATACTTGCATTGAAAATAAGTTGTATCAAAATTCGACTTCGGGTTACGTTTACCATTCTTTTAACCTGGACTAAAATATCAACAACAATTTACTTTGGTTTCTTTGTTTAATAGCATATCAAACTTCGTAGGTTATTTAATGCCAGAGCCATCCTTGGTAATGGTACTATTTTACCCGTATCTGGGGGTATGAGAATATTCATACCATTTCGAAGTGTAATAGTACAAGAGTGAACATAATTGCGCGACTGGGGTTCGAACACGTTTAATACGATATCCCAGTCCAGTACGGCAGTTATTAAAACACGGGACTTTCTCAACAAAAGTATCTTAATTCATACATTAAATACTCTAAGAATTGATTGGCTACTTCAGAAATAATTCGGACCATATTACCTTTAGGCACCCCTTTTTGATCTCGATTAAGAAAGGACATGTTTTTCATTTACACCGTCAATATCCGGTTGTTTGTAAGGGTTAGGGTTAGGGGTTAGGTTTAGGGTTAGGGTTAGTGGTTAGTTTTATAATTTAGAAAAAAATCTTAAAATCGTATGTTAAAACAACCGGATATTGACGGTGTAAATGAAAAACATGTCCTTTCTTAATCGAGATCAAAAAGGAGTGCCTAAAGGTCATATGGTCCATAATTCTCTTATTATTCTTATTTTTAACCAAACGGTTCACAGATAAATAAATAAAAGCTCGTTTAAAAAAGGAGATTTTTGCCCTCAGGTCTAAGAAGCTGTTGGAAGTGACTAAATATAAACAATTCTCAGTTATAAGATTTAAGATAGCACATTTCGTAACACATATGTATCTGAAGTACAGCAACTCTCTTAAAATACTGAAAGGTATCTATGAGAATTCTCTCTCCCCGTGAAAAAAACAAAGACAATATACTATATCGTTGTGTTATTAAAACAGATCATGATCTTATTTTAAGTAACTCAACCTGAGGAGATTTTAGATGAACATTTCTCGTATATTTTATGCCACGAGGAAATGACATGACTCGGAGCAAGTTTATATTTTTAAAGCATTCGTTCTTTTCTAAGGATATTTAAAAGACATCCACGCACCAAGTGGCGATAAGAATATTTATAGTTACTAGCAAATATATGCACCCTCCGGGTGCAAGTATTTAAGTTTAAATGTAATAAAATATTAGATTAAATCACAAATGCTACTGAAACTAATTAAGAATGCAGATAAAAAGATTTTAAACAGAGGGAGTATAATCAGAAATAGAACAACCGAAACTTACTCTTCCATCACTTCCGTTTTTCAATGCTAAATTTTGCTAATTTAACTATTGAGTTATTTAGGAAGTAAAGAATAAATTACAATTATTTTTTTGTTAATGAATTTCTTTTAAGATTTATCCACGAGAATTTGCTCATATTCATTAAGATGAAACCAAACAATTAGAAATCAATAATACTAAGCACATATTATTCAAATTTCTAATCTCAATATGCAAATTAGCTTTACCGTTTACACTGTAAACCGCTATTTTGTTGTATATATAAATTCAATTGCATGTTATTAGTATTTAGATAAGGCCAAAAGTGTTAATAATGTCAAACAGTTTTATTAGTTATTGAGGTTTAAATAAAAATAAAATCATGGAGAATGTGACGTAAATATCTAAGGAACTTCTGACTTGAATAGTAATATAGTTTCGGTTACAGACAGAAAAACACACAATCTCCATTATAATAAGATAACAACAAAACAATTGCAAAATATCTCAAAACAATCTAAATGCTTAAAAGATATACAGTATAAAATTCATTTATTATATAAGCATAGGTTAAATGTCCACTATCGTATGTCACCCGCCGAAAGAAAAAAATACTAAAAATCAAGTAATAAACGGAATTTAATGAAATTTTCAGTGTTGATACATTAATGAATAAAAGATATAATGCATCAGTTATTTTATTTCAAAACTTAGCGTGTGATCTGTGCGGTAAAATGAGGAGCTGATGGTAGGTGTGGTGCTCCAACTCAGATGCTAAAAACAATCTCCTTGGTCTAGCGCCTGTGAAAACGGGATACACTCCCTCGCTGTCTGGCTGTTACCGACATTAGGCCGCCCGGATGACTTTTATATTGCCTGAAACTTGTTTACGTATTTCAAGTTGCAGACACCTATATGATTGCCCCAACCCTATTGCCCTTATGGCAAGCCCCAACCCTTTTTATCATATGGGTGCTAGAAGGCTGTGGCTGAGGGTCTACATGACCTGGTTAAACTCTATCAGATGATGAGATTCAAGTTCTGGAGGTTTGGGGAATGTGGAGCACCCCTTCATCACCATTGCTCTCTGTTCACTCTGACCCGGAGTGGTAGTACCTATTAGGGTCTCATCTATGGGTTAAATAGAAAAACATGAGTTTATAAAAAAAAATTGAGTATCCATTAAGAATGATTTATTTCAAAATTTATCGGCATTAAATGACCCACTGAGGTTGATATGCCGTAAAAAAAGCAAACCAAAGCAAACCAAATCAAGTTGTAGACAGACGAAGAAAGAAAGAAAAAAATCTAAAAAAAAAGAACGTAAGTCAATCCGTTTATTACACAAATAGATTATTATTTCTACCACACGGATATGGTATCAACTTTCTCAAACCAGTCGTTATGTTGGCCATGCTTGTATGAATTATTAAACGATGTTATCATAATAAAGTAAGGAAATGAATTGACATAATAGCAGAGACATATAATCATTATCAAGTCGTGCTGACAGCACGGATTCCCCCAACTCTCTCTCTCTCTCTCTCTCTCCTCTCTCTTGCTATCCGTCCCTATCGTCTATCTCTTTTGTAGAGTCGTTGTGTTGATTTACATATCACAGACAACAGGTGAACCAGTACAGTTGTCAAGTGGTTTCTATGAGCATGGAAATGACCCCTTGGAAAACCTCCAGGATGATGAAAAAAATGAGACTGTTAAAACAATTCAGACCAACATTGAGAAGAAGGTTGAGAGCACGGCCCACTATTATATACGGCTGCACATGTTACATAAGCTGGTAGAATTCTAACTGGCTGATTTGTTTTATAATCAATCTATGTCTGTTTTGTCTGAAAAATGTTAAAATTGTACAAAAATACACAAACAGAAAAAGATTGTAAACAAACAAACAAAAAGAATAGTTATTAAAAGAAATATGCAGTATATAAAAGATAATGACATTATTTCGATTCACAGGTATAAAAAAAACACACCCCACTTCATTCCAAATTCAAAAAGATATTTCATGTTTGGTGAGATTTGTTTGTTTATTTGTACCTCCAAAACTTTTCACTCTCTAACTCAGGGTTTTTTACTCTGTTTACTCAAAGGGCCAGGTTTGCTCAGAGATAGATAGATAGATAGATAGATAGATAGATAGAGAGAGAGAGAGAGAGAGAGAGAGAGAGAACAGAGGGAGAAGGAAAGTGAGATATATCTAGAGAGGATATAAATAACAAAAAATAAAAAAATGTATAGAAGTCGACAGACCGACAGTCAGACAGACAGACAGACAGACATAGGGGGAGTGTGGAGAGAGAGCTGGTGTATGAAGGAAAAATTTAAAAAAACAACAGAGCTGGCGGGAAAAGAACTGAATTCATACCAAAGGTTCTTAGCACTTTGTGCAATTCTAACAGCCTTGTCCTATAAAGCTATTACAACGTGGATTTCTGAGCCAGGGGAATCCGTGCTGTCAGCACGACTTGATAATGATTATCTGTCTCTGATATTATGTCATTTCATTTCCTTACTTATCGGCAAGCTTCTGACGAAGTGACATCAATATTCGCATGCGCATTCATGGCCTCGGAAATAAATAGTATATAACGTGTAACATTCGATAGAGCTGAATATTCTACTCCGGAAAAAGAAATTGGACTCGATATCTTCGATATATCATGGAAATGATAAGCCGATGTTACCACGGCATCTTCTCTAATCATCTTGCATAAAAGGAAGTATTGTGATAACCATGCATGCACATATACATATATACTTATGGAGGCACGTGGTCTAATGGTTAGAGTCGCAGGAAATGGACTCGTCGCCCCGAGTTCAAATCCTGGACGTGCTAATTGCATTTCACTTAGCGCTAATATCTTTGGGAAAAGTATGAATCCTTTCTCCCTCTAGCTATGGATAAATAGTAGGGCAGACTGGGTTCTTTAACCGTGGTTAGATAACCAGTCTAGGAAAAGGACAACTTTGTTGAACTCCGCTTAAGAAATTGACCTTGTGTCGCATCCTGCTCGTGCGGAGGGGTTGGTAAATATATATACATATAAACTTACACAAACTTTCTTGCTCTCTCTCTCTCTCTCTGTCTTCTCTTCTTTCTCTCTCTCTCTCACACACACACACGCGCGCGCGCGCGCCACGCGCGTGCACACATACAAACAAACACAGACACACAATCCTAGAAGAAGCCGTTTATATTTCACATAGAAATAATACAGTAAAGATATGCATGCAACTATAGGGTAGACTGGGCTCTTTAACCTTGGTTAAGCAACCAGTCTAGGACAACGAAAGCTTGATAATCATTTCTTTAGAAATTGATCATGTCAGATCCAGTGCGCGCGGAAGGGTATATATATATATATATATATATATATATATATATATATATATATATATTGGCAGCATTTTTTTCTTTTAAGCATGTTTTGATAAACTCTACTGACGATTCTTGTCGGACGAGTTTCACACCTGAAGATGGGACAGGGACATGCCGAAAGCGCTCGTGAATAAACCTTTGGTGGATTGCTACAGCAATTCCACCCTGGCATTAAAATGATGCCCAGACAGTTAGAAAAGAATTGAACAAAACTCGTCCAACAAGAATCGTCAGTAGAGTTTAACAAAACATATATATAATATATATATATATATATATATATATATATGTGTGTGTGTGTGTGTGTGTGTGTGTGTGTGTGTGTGTGTGCGTTTTCTTAAACTCTACTAACGATTCTGTTGGACGAGTTTTTGTTCAATCTTTTCTGTCTGGCCATCTTTTTAATGTATATATATATATATATATATATATATATATATATATAATCCTTATTCAGTATTATATACCTGTTATATCGTTTATGCACGATGAATAGAATAAAAGCTCCCGATTCCCGCCAGAGCTTGTATTGAACACATCTCACTTATACCAACCGATAAAAGTCAGACCAGTTGATCACTAACTTACCTGAGGATTGAAAGCGTGAAACATCGAGTTACGAGTCTTTGTCGTGTTTGTTTTATATCTTAGACATATAGTGATATTGCTCTGCCTTTTCGTGCATTGAGCACTGTAATTATTCAACGGATGCAACACACTTTTAAGCGTTAGATTTAATACTTATTTCAAATGTGTATTTATATACGAAGGTGGCGTTAAAAGTTCATAGGCTGAAAAGTTCATAGCATGATGACATATCAGCTGTTGATTTTTTTTTTCATCAATCGGGACCCGAGCATTGCAGCAGCGACGTAAGAAGTGTGTTTGGAACACAGTGGGATTATGTTAGAAATAAACCTACTATTACATGGGGGTATATTAGCCAGTCAGCCTATGAACTTTTTCAGCCGATCCTCGTATATATAAACATATAAACTTTCGAAAAAGTTTTATTTTCCAGAAAAAAAACAAAACTTTTTGTCCTGATGATGACCAATGTCGAAACTATTTAAGAGCGATCAACAAATGCATAACTTGAAATAAATACACCTTTGTCCTATCCCTTTTGTTCATCTATATATATATATATAATATATATATATATATATATATATATATATATATATGCTTCCTATTTATATATAATGCGTAATATATATATATATATATATATATATATATATATATATATTATTATATATATGTATATATATATATATATATATATATATATATATATATATATATATAAAGTTTGATTTGATTACTTTATTTAATATATGCTGACTACTTTATATAATATATATGTTGACTAATATATATATATATATATGTGTGTGTGTGTGTGTGTGTGTGTATATAATATATGTATAATATATATATATATATACATATATATATTAAACATACAGACTCATGCACACATATGTATATTTGTATGTATGTATGTATGTATGTATGTTTCTATATATGCAGGTAAATATGCAAAAGTATCGATTCTGGGTATGCTTTATAAATATTGATGTCTTTATATGCAAAACAAAACATAAAGTGGAAGAAGTTATGACATTAAAAATAAATGACCCCAGGTCAAACCAATTGATAACGAAAGGCAATATTCATTAAAAACAAAACATATAAGCAATATAACATATAAACAAATCGACGCAGCGTCTTTTATTTTCTCTTCGCGCGTAAACAGTGACTGCACCGAAATGATACATTAGTGTTTACCTTTTTCTTCCGTAAAGTGAATTATGTAACACACACACAAAATAAACAAACGTGTTGCACCTGTTTGATGAACTAACCTGAATGTTGTGTACTAACAATATCCTTCAAGATGTAATCCGGTGTCTCCGTTTTGATGTCCCATGTGTGATAGAGTTTCTGTATTTTTCTTTTTTCATGTGATTAATTATGGAATCGCATATGCGATGACAACAATCGGGGACGATTCTTTGCTGCCCTTTCGGATCAAGAACAAATTTGACTTGTTGCCACTTATTCTGACGTAGAATCTCAAGCAGACGAAACGACAGTGTGTTATAGGTTGCCCCGACCCGCGTCAGCGTTTCATACTCCCCACCCGAGGAGATTTTGTTTTTGAATTGATGGGTCATGGCCCCCGCTGTAAGGACCGGGATATTCCAGAGTGGGGCGTAGCGAGCCACGGGGGCTAGACTGTAGGAGCAGACCGGGCCGAAAAACACGTGTACACCCCGATCCATGTAGGATCGTAGGCGGCCATTGCCCCTTTCATAGCATCGCAGTTGGAATCCATATAAGTGGCTGTGAAGTTGATATAAGTCGACAGGGATAGGGTTTTTGTTTTTTCCAGGGCTATGTCGACCGCGGATCGAACCTTGGAGATGGAAAAGAGCCTGCTGTCGTCCTCCGGCAAAAGAAAAGCCATTTTTACGTTTGTGTTGTTCATGGACCCGGACATGTGAGAAACGAAGCAAATTACGAACAGGTGGAGGGTAGCTTTAGATGACATTTTAAAAAGCTTGGTGAAGTACTCTCTTCGGTGTTAAATAAGGATTAATTTGATTATTTCTTTAAAAAAACAATTCTTAGTGATTTCCCCGTTTTAGTGAGTTTGAATTTGAGTTTCGTTTAACAGCATATCAACCTCTGTGGGTTATTTAATGCCAACCCCCAGAAAGAATTTGTTATTAGATCACTAAACGTTATCAGTTGAGAAATATTCTTTCTTTTCTTTCTTCCTTTTTTTTTTAAATACTTGTTTCCGTAACTTCAGCAACACTGGAATAAATGTAGTATTATTTGATAAATTATAGGTAATAATCAGAATAAATTTGCTTTCTTGGTAATTTGTTTTGTATTTTTTTAGATTTCGATTAATTCTTGAATATAATAACTCCATGTAATCTATTATGCGTACGAAATCCTCGTTTATTCCAGATGTATGCATAAAAATATGTTTTAATTATCTATTGCATATATTCTTTGAATTAACTTTCAGCGTAATCAATATAGTTGTATATCTATATGTTTTTTATTTTTTTTTTTTTTTAGGATTTAATTGCACATTTTTTTGTCTTGATTTTTTTTTTCAATTGAAGATTTTTTAAATCATTTTAAAGTAATTTTTTTTCTCAAATTTTCAAGCATTCAATTTTTTTTTTTTTGTATTTTTTTTTCTCGTGATTTCTTTTAAAATATTGGGATTTCCTAAAAAAGGAAATCATTTCACGGGTAAACATTTTTTCTTTTTTTTTCCTTTTTTTTTATTTTCTTTCTTTTTTTTCTTTTTTTTTTTTTTTTTTTTTCTTTTTTCTTTTTCTTTTTTTTCTTTTTCTTTTTTTTTTCCGTATTTATTTGTTTTTTTTTTCTCTCTTTCTTTTTTTCCTTTTTTTATCTTAATTTTTTTTCATTGTTGCAACATGATACCTTGTTTTTTTTAATAATCCCCGACAATCATTATTTCTAAAAAAAAATTATGTATATACATATATATATATATATTCTCCGGTATTAGTATTCGTTCATATATCCTTGCAAATTCAATAGCCATATAAGTTTTCCGATAAGTCCATAGTCTTTCTTTAAGCTTTCATTTATTTGAAAAAAAAAAAAAAAAAAAATTCCCGAATCAACGCAAAAATTCGTTTAGAACAAAAAACATTTTTCTAAAAATTAAAATAAAATCAAGTCATTCCTTTTTTTTTCCAGTGATTTTTCTTTTTCTTTTAGTGAAATTAACCGTCTGGGTTGATACTATAATTGCTATTGTTGGTGATGATGGTAATGGTGATTTAGATGATGATGATGTGCATGATGATGATGGTGGTGATGATGATGAATGTTGAAAACAACAATCATGGCTATCGTAGTGAGGTTGCTGCTGTGAACATTGTCAGCTCCTGCGAAGGCGTTGGCGGGTGAAGGAGGTGTCGCGCAAATAAAAATACCCAACCCCTTCGTACCACCATCAGTTCATTCGCTAGTAAAACTCAATGCATCGTTTAGTTTCTTCGACAACAACAACAACAACAGCAACAACCAATGAATAAATAAATAAGTAAATAAATAAATAAATAAGTCTCCACTTTATTTGTTAGAGTATTGACTAAAGCACTTCTTAGTATTTCTCAGGTTTCTTTTCTTTTTTCTTTCTTTCTATTCCTTTTTTTCTTTCTTTTTTCTTTTTTTTTTTTTCTTTTCGGTACTTATTCCTTCTTGTTGCGTTCCTTCGCGTTCCAGTCTCCTTAGGAATATCTCGTCTGCTGCCGACTACGTAAATTCTTCCGCGGAGTTCTGCGATCTCCTCCCTCCGTCTTTCGCTTCCTCTGTGATTCCAATATTGTTTTCATTCATTTTCGCTCGACGTTTGCGTGTGGAGATATAAAACTCCGGTCGCTTTTATCACATCTTAAGGTTAGACGATATTTTTTTACAAGATTTATATATATATATATGTCTATTCCAAAAACCAATGAACAATGCAATTAATATATTAATAAGTATTTTTTTTTTTAATAACCAAACAACAATTACTGTATCTATAATATCAACAAAATAAAAATGAAAAAAAAAATGGACGGAATTTATCAGACACAGAAAGTTTCCTAGAATTTGAATTGTTCAACATTGGTAGCGCCAATGAAACGAAAGCGTAGATAGTATTCTCCTACCGTGATTTTATTCAGTATCATGTGACAGCAAGCCACGTCAGTATTTTAGCGCTAACATTATTTTCACTAACTTTCTGTAATATAGCAATGCCGTTTTATTTTAGGCTTTCGGTGTTTCTTGACGAAGTCAAAATCGTCGTCAAATTCATAATTATTTCGTTAATCTATCTATCTATCTATCTATCTATCTATCTATCTATCTATATATATATATATATATATATATATATATATATATATATATATATATATATATATATATTTGCATATATATATTTGCATATATATATGTGTATATATATGCTAATATATGTATATGTGTGTATATGTATTTGTTTATATATGTATATGTGTATATATATATATATATATATATGTATATATATGTATGATACATATGTATGCATATATGTATACGTATATATATGCATGTTTATGTGTGTATATATATATATATATGTGTGTGTGTGTGTATATATATATGTTTATATATGTATACGTGTGTATATATATGTATATTAAGCCGTGTCGTTATAATCATAAAAAAAGTAAATGAATATTTAAATAAATAAATAATAATAAATAAAATAAAATAAATAAATAAATACAGAGATAAATAAATTTATTATAAATAATCAAACCGGGTTGTTATACTTTTAACAGAAAAAAAGAAAATTTGTAAAAGTTTACTTCTAACGGTAGATATCAAAATGCTTCTATATATTAATATGTATATATGTGCATATTATATGTATACATTTATGCTTTATATATATGCATGTATATGTATATGTATATGTGCATATATATATATATATATATATATATATATATATATATATATATATATATATAATCTTTAAGCTAAATGCCGAACACCTTCTATAGTTAAACACTTACTCAGAATGTAGAATTTATGCTCTCATCAGAAACCACTTTTTAACGCAAATACTATGAAAGATCTGTTTGAAAAAGACAATATAGATGACATTCTGTCCTTTTTGAGACAAATACAATTATAAAAAAATACAAACATAATCCTGACCAATCCTATTCTAAAGTCTTCCCTCAACACGATTCCCAATGTTGCTAACATATCGTTAAAACACAGCTACAAAAGTGAAAACATACATGAATACAACATACACCATTTTCTAACATCTAGGCATAAAATAACCCCACACAGATTATATGCCGTTAATGCGACTAGATTTTTTTTCATTTGAAAGTTTTCGACACGCTACTTCTGGAATTATTTACCATTTTAACCTGTAAAAAAAAAGTTCGCTTTATCAGTTTATCGGAATTTAGAGCAACTAACGAAGAAAATACGTTGCTTGGTTAAATTAAACTTAACGGACCTAAATTCCACCATCGTATGTCACCCGCCGAAAAAAGAAAAACCCACAAAAATCAGGGAATTAACTGAATTTAATGAAATTTTCAGTGTTGATAAATTAATGACTAAAAGATATAATGCACCAGTTATTTTATTTAAAAAACTTTTACATTTTTCAGGTCAGTTAAATTTGAACCACGTATGTTTGAGAATCTGTGTTACGCCTCAAAGATACGTGTTTCAAAATTAATTGACCTGAAAAATGTAAACGTTTTTTTAAAATAAAATAACTGGTGCATTATATCTTTTATTCATTAATTTATCAACACTGAAAATTTCATTAAATTCGGTTTATTCCCTGATTTTTGGTATTTTTCTTCTTTCGGCGGGCTGACATACGATGGTGGAATTTAGGTCCGTTAATTTCGAATTATGTCTTTTATTGATTAATATGTTGAATAAAGCCAACCCTGTAATCTAAATTATTCTATTGCTTAACTGAATATTAACTCTGAACTATGAAAAAGTACGGCGGTACCTTGACTTACGAGTGCCCCAACATACGAATTTTCTGAGTTACGAGCTGACGCTCGGTCGATTTTTTTTACTTTGTGTTGACAGCTAAAATTTGCGGTATGAGTGAGCTTCAGATACGCTTATGTTAACAAGTTCATAAAAAACATTTATGCTTCTAAATTTATTATGCCAAAGAAAAAGATAATTCAATAAAATAATCATTAAAACATATTAAAGCACATAATTCAACGCGTTCTATTTAATTATGTTTTTACAGTCGGTAGAGTGGCCGACTACGAACCACAACGTTCCGGGTTCAATACCGGCCCTCGCCAACTCAGCGTATGAGTAGCACAGGGATCTGTGCGGTAAAGTAAGGAGCTGATGGTAGGTGTGGCGCTCCACCTCAGACGCAAAAACAATCTCCTCAGTCTAGCGCTGGTGAAGAGGGCATAGACTCCATGGCTGATTGGCTGATACTGGATTTAGGCCCCCGGCGACTTTACTTACACCGCTACATGCCCAAAACAAAAACACTCTAATATTTTTGTCACATTCTTTTTTTTTAAATGAAGAAAATTGGACTGTATTATATAAAGTAATTAAAGTCAGGGGGGGGGATAAAGTCGGTATCAGCCCGACAGCGAGTGATTCTATCCCCTTTTCACTAGCGCTAGACCATGGAGATTGTTTTTGCGTCTGAGGTGGAGCGCCACACCTACCATCAGTTAATTACTTAACCGCACAGATCCCCGTGCTATTCATACGCTGAGTTGCCTATTTTAAGCCGCTCAGAGTGGCTCTCCCACCACGTCCAAGAAAAGTACAAAAACTGATGGTTAGTTCATTATAATTGAGCAGAGGGACTCAGAGTAGAATTATAATGGGACTTTAATTTGAATGGAATTAGTTCTGTGGTGGATAGCTTGTGATCTTGTAAAGCGATGTATACTATGTATACATCGCTGATGAGACTTAATGAAGTCGAAACAGTCTGTACGATGCTCTACACACCGAGCGATCCTTTGCTGGGATTACACCTGTCAAGTTCATTTTCTATTAATAAAAAAAGTACCGAATTTTATGTGATACATGCATTATAATTGCCTTCAAGCAAAATATAATATATACTTTATTCAACAATGCTTCTAAAAATCAAACATCCAAAAATCGTATATATATATATATATATATATATATGTATATATATATATATATATATATAATACAGACAACCCCCGCACAAAATAAACAAACTAGTAGTGGCAAAAAAGAAAACAGGAGGTCACTAAGAGCGACCGCCCCCCACCCAACAAGGTCACAGGAGATGATACCATCAACATCAATAAAGAGTATATATAGATGCCAGAAAGCCAATTTATCAGTTCCGAAGGGTTATAAACATCCCCTAAAATTTAACGAAATGAAACGAAACTTAACATTAAAAAACTGTGTCTCTTATATTTCACTCCTAATGCTTCATACTAAATCCCTAACAATATATATATATATATATATATATATATATATATATATATATATATCAGGTCTCCAGGACTCTTCTGAGTATTCTAGCCGATTGCAGCAGTGCATTAGTCTGGATGGTTCAAATTCTTCCTCTGATTTCTTGATCCCCCAGTCTTTTTCCAAGATTATTGGTACCGTTCCAAGTTCACCAACTACAATTGGTTTAACTCTCATATTCCACAGCTTTTTCAATTCTCTTGCAAGGTCAAGGTATTCATCCATCTTTTCATTTTCCTTCATCTTCACCCTGTGATCTGCTGGGACCGCAAAATCCTCCAGTGACACGTTCTCTTTTTCTTTTTGTTAATCGATACTAGGTCTGGTCTCCTAGCTGGGATAGGGTGATCCGTCTTTATCTCGAAGTCCCAGAGAATTTTATGCGTTTTGTTCTCAAGAACAGATTCTGGCTTATTCATATACCATTTTGGTGTATGGTCAAAACGTAATTTTTGCATAATTCCAGTGGATCACCTTTCAAACCCAGTCGTGCCTAGTGTTGTACTCATTTGCCACATTCGCATAGTACATGGTTTACAGTGTCATCTCTGTCACCGCATAGTCTACATTTACTATTTAGTTGGGTTTTATCAATTTTTGCTTTGTACTAATGGCATTATTTTGTGCAGCAATTATAAGTGATTCAGTTTCTCTTTTGAGGTTTCCTTTTCTTAACCATGTCCAAGTCTTTCCATGTGCAACCTCTCCGATTTGTCGTTTGAAGTGTCCATATAATTGCTTTTCTTCCCATTTTTGTTTTCTAGTCTTTGTTGTTTTTCTGTTTGTCCATATGTCACATCTACTTTTGTTTGCTGCCATAAGTAATCTGTCTTTGCTCATTTTTGTGTAGTCTTCGAGTTGTTGGATTGTGGCCTCTACGCAGTCCTCTATGTTGGCAAGACCTCTTCCCCCTTCCTTTCTTGATACATATTATTATTCACTCCTTTTGAGTTTTCACACCAGTGTTAGCTGATGGTATTTCACAGGAGTCTGAGTGACAGCAAGTCTTCTCAGGTCTCCAGGACTCTTCTGAGTATTCTGGCAGATTGCAGCAGTGCAGTGTTCTGAATGGTTTCAACCCTTCCTTTGATATACAAACTTTCCAAACCCTTTTCTAATCCTTTTGGGACTGTTCCAAGTGCACCAACTACAATTGGTATAACTTTCACTTTCGTATTCCATAATTTTTTCAGTTCAGATATTTGCCCATTTTTTCATTTTCCTTTAGCTTTACCCTGTGATCTGCTGGCACTGCAAAATCCATCAGTTGACAAGTTCTTTCTTTTTTGTTTATCAACACTAGGTCTGGTCTTCTTGCTGGGATAAGGTTATCCGTTTTTATTTCAAAGTCCCAGAGAATTTTATGTGTTTCGTTCTCAAGAACAGATTCTGGTTTATGCATATACCATTTTGTTGTATGGTCGAAATTAATTTTTTTGCATAATTCCCAGTGGATCACCTTCCCAACCCAGTCGTGCCTAGTTTTGTATTCTCGTTGTGCTAGTTTGTTACGTTCGCAGAGTATATTATTATTATTATTATTATTATTATTATTATTATTATTATTATTATTATTATCACTGGTTATGCAACTGGTTATGTAATAGGGGTAGTGATTAGAGTAGGTGATGTAGTAATATTAGTTGTAAGAAAAATCGTTAGATGAAATGAATGTGTATTATTAACAGAATTGGTAAGATTCCCATCGTAAACAATACTGACTTTTATACACCGTTATTGGAAACTTTGCTTGACTCAGGTTTAGATATAGTGGCATAAGTCATGGTTGAAAACACATGTGCATCGTACGACTGAAATCCTTTTAAATCTCTCTCTCTCTCGAAAAAAAAAGA
>CM042157.1:22964794-23003643 GCA_023376005.1 Doryteuthis pealeii
TAGTAGATAGATAGATAGATAGATATGAACAGAGTTGGATTGATATAAATATACATACAATCATACATACGTGCATAGATATAGATAAAAAAATATAGAGTAAACTGAGATATATATGAACCGGATGAGAGACAGTTTTGAACATACCAAGATAGATAGATAGATAGATAGATAGACTGAGATAATTAGGTATGAACAGACTTAATTGACTCGGCTCGTTCATTATGAATGGATCGTATTTAACGGGGGGGGGGGTGGATACGAAAGCAAAATAAAAAGACAATAATTTTGTAGATATAATAAAAGAAATTAGAGACAGACACAGAAACAGTGAGAAAGGTGGGGGGTTTTTTTAGAGAGAGAGAGAGAGAGAGAGAGAGAGAGAGAGAGAGAAACGTAATACCCTTGAGGTCGACAGGGACACTTCTCAGACTCTACTAACCCACCGTGTACACCTAGTACATGTTGATGCTCACGTTCTTTATTTATTTTTGTATTTTTTTTTATTTCTTCTGTTTTTATTCTCCTCGACTCTAACCACGTTTTCACTTCATGTACATATTCATGCACCTACGCGCACAGTTTCTGCTAATCCTCTAAGTACAGAGTCGACAAGTCGCTACTGCAAGCGGTGCCAGCGCGAAAGAGAGGCCAACACATGAACGCGAACACACGAACACAAACACACGGACACAGGCGCACGTCTTGCGAGCTGCGACTAGCCGTGTCTATTCAACCGGTGCTCAACAGATATCTCAAATGCCGATTTTTACTGATTTGCCTTTTTTCTTTCTTTTTTTTTTTATTTCGTTTGTTTTTTTTTTTTTTTATCTATACTGGCAAATATATGCACCCTCCGGCTGCAAGTAAGATCCCTGTGCTATTCATACGCTGAGTTGGTGAGGACCGGAATCGAACTAGAAACCATGGGGTTTCTAGCCGAACGCTCTACCGACTGTGCTAACCCGGCTCTAGAAAGCCTAACGAAACTAAATAAGAATGCAGATAAACAGATTCGAAAGAGATAGGGGGTATAATCGAAAAGCATAACAACTAAAACTTACTCTTCCATCACTCCCATCTTTCATTGCTAAATTTTCCTACTTTAACAAAAATATCGTGGCCTTTTTTCTTTCTTTTTTTTTTAATGAGAATCTAGTGTTCCCCAAAATTTGAGCGTCCAATTTCAAAAATTGGCGGAGTTATGTCGAAATTTAGTTCTCCAATGTTGTCTGTAAAATGAGTTCTAGAGCTTCCATACTCATAAAAAATTGATTTATAAAAGCATTTTACCCAAGAAATCCAAAAACGGTATCGAAAAAGTTAAAAGTCAACCAATTTTAAGTTATTGATGATTCCTGATTTTTTCATAGCAAGATCAATATCCCGATGTGGCACTGAATCTAAGATAATTTTTTTCTATTATTATTTCACATATATTTAATATTATTTGTACCAAAAAGATAGTTTGGTGTTTGATTTTGACATGGAATTAGCCTCTTGGTAATAGTTGTGAGAGCTCGATAGCTTTTCCCCACTTTATATACATTAAGACCAGATATTGGAAACCTTTTCCGTGAAGTGGGCCGCATCAGTCACGGCTTTTCATAGGTCGGCTCGCACTACTAAAATATATTAGAGGTGATTTTTCGTTGAAGGTGACTCAACCATTTTCTTTACGGAAGGCCGTAAGCGTAAGCATCTGCCTTAGAAATAAGATAAAAAAATTTTTCTACTTGAAAACGCTGATTACAGTCACTGAATTATATCAAATCGTTATATTCCGTGGAATCAGAAAATGAACATCAAATTAACCCTTTTCTTTCATTGACGTTGTCTTGAGTAGAGATGCCAAATTAAGGCTATTGAAAGTTTGGATTACTGTGGATTGACTATTATTCAGATTGATAATGGTTAATATTCTTCTTCATTTTTCTCACTGGTGTGTTCGAATCTCATTGGATACCTTATGCATGCTGTCTTGTGATACAACTAAGAATAACTTAGTAAATAACAATTGTTGCATAGCTCTTCTTTACCGGCACTAAATCGTACCTGTTATATACTGGCATCTTCAAACTCACACTGAATCGTATACGTTGCTGGTATACTGCTTAATGAAATCACAAGGCATGCTGTATGTAGTAGGAGATTGACTTTTTATTTAATTCCCTTGTGGTGCGTGTGAGTGGCGAGCGTTGACAATGGGAACTACTGCTGCTGCTACTGATGGGATCTGAGGCAAAGAGGGGTGGACGAACCTCACTGACCGCTGGCTGCGATGGTGCGCGACCGCGCCGGCCACGCACGTTCTCGTCGGCTGTCTCTCTCCTGACTGTCTGTCCATACTGACCGCTGAATGCTTAACCCTCTCGCTTTTGTATTGACGACACGCTACGCATTCTAATCTTTCTCTTTGTCCCTCAACCGGAAGTCCTTACTTCTCTTTCCAGTCTCTTTGTTCCTTTGTCTTTTCGAACTTCCCGCGCAAAACAAATGCGAGAATCGCTAAACCATAACACAATATTACAACCCATATGTTATATGGGCAAGTGAAGAGGTTAATGGGTAATTCCATGTCAAATCAAATAGATAATGAATGTTGAAATATCCCATCATACAGGTAAAAAAAAATACCAAGAAAACTTGGTACAGCCTTGTGGGAAATTTGGTAGGCAAAGAGTTACGAAGAAAACGATATATTTCCATGGCTGACAATGAGTGCCAGTATTATAAACAAAGAAACTTACTCTATCTGTCACGAAGACTTAGAAGTTACCTATTTGGTTGACGCTCACCAGAAAGGGGTTGATTGAATCAGAAATGTCAGTGTGCTGAGAATGACGTAGTCAATTTAGTACACTCAGATGTCGTTTAAATTCAACTAGGAAAGAAACTCGATCCAAAAAAAGAAACCGTGGTTAAGGGTCTATCCTGGGAATGAAGTTAAACTCTATCTGATGGTGAGGTTACGGTTCTGGTGGTTTGGGGAATGTGGAGCACTCCTTCATCGCCATTGCTCCCTGGTCCTCTCTGGCCCAGAGTGGTAGTACCTGTGGGGATGGTATTAAGTCGAGTCCCATTTATCTCAGCATGGATATTATTCTTGAGCTGTAGCAATGTCTTAAGCTTATTTAAATATACACACTCCTTTAACTTTTTGTCTACCAAACTCGATGTCAGAGAAGAAATTGGCGAACATTGTCGGATTATTCCATTAAGCTGTATCCCCATTGCAAAATGGATCAAGTAACAGTTTCAGGTTTAATTCACAGACTGTTATACACCCTACCTATAAACATTAATGGGTACGTCCCAATCCTCATAGATACGAAAGTATTATGCGGACCAAGTAGTCTTATACAACTAGCAGTTAGCGCTAATTTCCTTGGGAAAGGTATGAATCCTAATCTCCCTCCAGCTATGGGTAAATAGTAGGGCAAACCGGGCTCTTTAACCTTGGTTAGGCAACCGGTCTAGGAGAAGGAAAACTCTGAATTTAAACCTGCTGAACTCCGCTTAAGAAATTGACCTTGTGTCGCATCCTGCTCGTGCGGAGGGGTTGGTAAATATATATACAACTAGCAGTGGTTTACCTTCTTCCTAACCGCTGGCGAGTATTGTATCTGGTTAATGTTATAAAGATTCTATTTCATTTCCAACCTCCGTTTGGTTATTTCTCATTTAGTAACCTTTGTTAGGTTACAACACAAACTAAACAAATAGAAGACAGGGGCGTTCACGTAGTGTTTTTTTTACAGTCTAAACAAGTATATCACAGTTATAGGAAGGCCGCTGTGAGCGGTTCAAAGTAGGCAACGTATGGAGCCACGTGAATACATAAATATTTTCTATCAATTAGTTAACATACCTATTGTATTAAGTCTTTCATTGTTCAAATCATAGGAGAGACGTCTATCCTTACGCTTTCAGAAGATTTCATTCTTTATTTGAAATGAAGTTTGCCCACAAATGTGTCATGAACCATGGAGAGCCACACGTGACAGGCTTAACTTTTATATTACATGCATACTCATGTACATTATCATTTATTTACAAACCTACAGAATCACACGCACATATTTATATTAATGAAATAGTATATTTGACAGCAACAGGCTAACACATAAATTGCACATTCTTATACATGGAAAATGGCATTTTTTGGCTAGTATTGAAAATTCTTAGTTTCTCTCTCTCTCTCTCTCTCTCTATATATATATATATATATATATATATATATATATATATATAAAGTATATCAGTATTAACTCTTTGTCTAACAAATTTACCTCGCGTTTCTCGATGTCAGAGAATAAATTGGCGAATATTGCCGGATTATTCCATTAAACTGGTTCCATATTGCAAAAGAATCCAATGCCAGTTTCATGCGTGGTTCACAGACAAAACAAAAGACGGCAGAGATGTTCACGTAGTGATGTTTCAGTGTAAAAAAGTGTATCTAAGTGCTAAGAGAATTGCTCACAGAGTTTGAAATAGGCAAAAAGTTAAATAATCCCACAAAAGAAGTCAGTCAGACAAAGCAAGTAAATTGTGAGGGGAGCAATTTGAATTCTGAATTTCTTGAAATTATTCTGCCACCAATGTTTTTTTTTATTATTGAAATTATAAACCTTTCAATGGAAGGTATTAAAATTACTTAAATTAAGTACTCTCAGTGGGTAGAGCGTTCCGCTAGAAACTACAAGGTTTCTAGTTCGATACTGGCCTTCGCCAACTCAGCGTATGAGTAGCAGAGATCTGTGCGGTAAAGTAAGGAGCTGATGGTAGGTGTGGCGATCCACCTCTGACGCAAAAACAATCTCCTTGGTCTAGCGCTTGTGAAAAGGGAATAGACGCACTCGCTGATTGGCTGATACTGACGACGACTTTACTATTACTTATGTTGGGACCAGTTTGCCTCAGAACCACAAGGTTTCGGGTTTGATACTGAATCTAGCCAATTCAGCGCATGGTAGCACAGCTTGGATTTGTACAGTAAAGACAGGAGCTGATAAAATTCGATTTCAATTTGTTCTTTCACATTTTAATTTAAATTTCCAGTTTGCTTAGGTTACTGATAAAATATCCGCCCTGTTGGCTGTGTGGTAGAATACACCAACTGCATCAATGCAGAGGGGCAAAATCCCCCCAATGGGACCTCTTGTTCACCGTGGGTGGCAACCCATTATGCTAAAGGTCGGAATCTTGGTAACTGAGCAATTCATGACATGCAACACTCCACCTCAGCCCTTATTTAGGCTAGACGGGCGGTCGGAGAGACCCCTTCAAAATCAATCGACTGGTCACGTCAAGCCCTAGCACCTATCTGACTCTATTGCCTTTATGGTAAACCCCAACCCTTTTTATCATATATGTGCTAGAAGGCAGTTGCTGAGGGTCTTAATGCCCTGGGTAAGATGTTAAACTGCATCTAGTGGCGAAGTTCCAACTCTGTAACTCTAGGAAGTGCAGATTATCTCTTCAACGCCATGACTCCCAGTTCCACCCTGAATCGGCGTGGCAGTATATGTTAGGGTCCCATCTATGGGTTAAATATATCAAAATATGAGTATTAGAATGCGTTAAATATTGAGTTTGAAAAAAAAAATGAAATCCCAACAAGAATGTATAAAAGAAAATGTTTTCAGCATAAAATAGGTCACTAAAGGTTGACATGCCGTAAAATCCAAACAACCAACCAGCCAACCAACCATCTCATTTTTGCCAAGGAATACAAAAATGCTATAAAACAATCTTAAAGTTAACCAATTTTAAGTTATTGATTGATTGATTTTAACAACATGTCAACCCATCATATCTTATTATAATGGAGATTGTGTGTTTTATGTCTGTAACCGAAACTATATTACTAATCGGATCACAATTAACATAGTTATTTACATCACATTCTTCATGATTTTATTTATATTTAAACCTCAATTATTAATAAAATTGCTTCACCTTTTTATTAGTGTTGTCCATATCTACATACAAATAACATGCAATTGTATTTATATATACAAAAAATAGCGGTTTGCAGTGTGAACGGGAAGGCTAATTTGCATATTGATATTAAAAATGTGATTTTATCAAATATGTGCTTAGTATTATTGATTTCTAATTGTTTGGTTTTATTTTAATTAATATAAGCAAAAATCTCTTCAATGAATCTGAAATGAAATCCATTAACAAGAAAAAATAACTGTCATTTTATTCTTTATTTCCTAATTTAACTAAATTGTTAAATACGTAAAATTCAGCAATGAAAGACGGGAGTGATGGAAGAGTAAGTTTCATTTTATTTTTCGATTATATCTCCACTCTGTTACATATCTTTTTATCTGCCTTCTTATTAGACTTTCTAATTTAATACGATATTTCATTACATTAAAACCTAAATACTTGCACCCGGAGTGTGCATATATTTGCTAGTATATGATAAATATCACAAAATAACATAAAAATCTGCATTAATTCAAAGACAAGAAAGTTATGAATTAAAAAAAAATGTTTCAATATTTTGTGATCCGCCCTATTATTCCTATTAGATAGCAAGCATTCCATACCGAAGTGGTATTTTTAAGGTTACTTTAAAATCGTTTGGAATAAGCGCAGCATCTTATATTTCACTGAATAACACTTCGTTCGTTTCTTAATCCATAATTCAAGAACACTATGACGTACAAAGACATCATTTTCAATAGTTCTAATGAGACATCGGAGCATCGTCTTCTCATATTCTTTCTACACAGAGGCTTGATTTAGAATATACCTAGTCTCTCCAAATTAGTCCAACACCGAAAAGCCGGAACACCAGTCCACAGGGGACAATTCTCGTTCAACACGCCGTCTCTCATATCTTTACAGACTCGAGTAACTCGTTACTTAAAGTGTGAAAAAGACCGTTCCTCCTCTAAAATTCCCCCAGTCTTATATCATAGTAAGTTACAGCCGACTGGCCAATCAATGCACGTGGCTTTCTTTAAAAACGAAAGCTTGATTAGTTTAGCTGTCATTGAAAAGAATGCTGTGTTGCATGTCGTTTGTGTTTTGAGCAAAGAAATATGTTATTTACCATTACATTTTACTCTAGACAATTCATCACTGTAATAATATATGTATAATTATAAACTGTCTTTTATGCTAGCTAAACTTAATCTTTATCTTTTTGTTTAACCGTATAGAGTAGACATCTAGACAAAATGTGATTCTAGCCAGACATCAGTTATAAACTTTTTTTCCAAGCCCTTTTTTCTATCCTTTTTCTAGAAATTCTTTCGTAGTAAAGAAAAAAAATGTTTTCAGATTTGAATTAGAATCAATGCCTAAGGAAATCGTAGACGTTAACCACTCGACAGTTTTTATTACATCATAACTCCTTATGAAATCACATTTCTGTATTATGATTTTGTTTGATGCTGAAATTAAAACTTATGTATTTACCAACCCCTCTACATGAGCCGGATGTGACTCAAGGTCATTTTTAAGCAGAGTTTAACAGATTTGAATTCAAAGTTTTCCTTCTCTTAGACTGGTTGCCATACCAAAGTTTAAAAACTCAGTCCGTCGTACTATTTATCTATAGGGAGAATAGTTGGATGAGTACCTTTCTCATGATTATTAGAGTTATGTGAAATGCAAACAGCCGCGTCCAAAATTTGAATTCGTGTCCATTTGCTACGATGATGACTATTACACCAGGTGAAAGGGAAAATGTACGACGTATTTCAGAAAAGTCCAGGTTGATCGCATTTTTCGATTTGTGGGGCATCGTCCATTGCGAGTTCTTGCCACTGGGCCAGATGATCAATCAGCATGTCTACAAAGAGATACTGCGGCGTTTGATTCGTTCAGTGCGCGAGAAGGGGCAAGGGGTGTGGCAGGATAACTCGTGGATCCTTCACCAACGCACATGCCTACATTGCCCTGGGTATGCGCGATTTCCTGGCCCAGAAGAACATCACTGTGCCGGGGCAACCCCCCTACGCATTTTGAGGATGAGCTCGACATAAAAAAAGCCGTGATGACAGAGCTACGCAGTATCCCGGAACTTCTTTTCCAGGAATGCATTCAAGCATGACAGAGAAGGATGGGAAAGTGCATTAGATGCCAGTCGGATTACTTTGAAGGGGATAACTTGTAGTTTGTAGTTTGGATTTTAAATAATTTTTTTGTGACACCAGACCAGGAACTTTTTTGACGTACCTTTTAGGAATAAATAGAGAAGGGAGGAGGAGAGCAGGAGCTCTGAAAGTAGTTCAACTTACGAGATTAAAGCTCTTTTGGTTTGAATTCAGATTTTTCTTTTTAGTCCGGTTGCCATACCAAGGTTAAAGAGCGGAGTTTAACAATTTTCCTTCTACTAGACTGGTTGCCTGACCAGTGTTAAAAAGCCCAGTCTGTCGTACGATTTATCCATAGCTAGGGGGAGATTATTTGGATTCGTACGTTTGCCAAAAGTATTAGCGCTATGTGAAATGCAATCAGCCCCGTCCATGAACTGGTTTGGCCCTGTCAATTTCTTACGACGGTAACCATTACACCACGCGCCTCCAACAATGCACCACGGGCCTCTAACATTACACCACGAGCCTTCAAGCTACAACTTGATCTCGAATAACGACAAAATGTGTTATCGCTGAGGATTTGAACGCCTCTCGCCTTGTTCATTTCCTACGATGGTAACATCACACCACACGCCTCCAACATTAACCACGTTCCCCAACATTATACCACGTACCTTAACATTACACCACGTACCTACAATCTTATACCACGCGTGGTCTAATGGTTAGAGCCGTGGTAAATTGGAATCGTCGACCCGAGTTCAATTTCTGGACGAAGCTATTTGAATTTACAGGGTGCTAATACCCTTGGGAAAGGTATTTGAATTTCACATGGCGCTAATACCCTTGGGAAAGGTATGAATCCAATTCTCCCTCCAGCTACGGGTAAATAGCAGCGCAGACTGGGCTCTTTAACGATGGCTAGGTAACCAGTCTAGGAGAAGAAAAACTCTGAATTCAAACCTGTTAAACTCCGCTTCAGAAATTGACTTTGTGTCACATCCCGCCTCCAACATTACTCCATGCGCCTTCAACACTACACGCCGCGCCTCCAACATTGGCCCATGCGTCACCAAGCTACCACTTGGTCTTGGTAACGAGATATTTTTTTCTTATGGCGAAATGAACAAGTACATTACAAAATAAATAAATATAAGAAACATTTCCAAAAGAGAATATTAAAATATATATATGACAGACTAAGGGGCAGCGATATAATTAGATTTTAGAATCGAAATGGCCTCGAGTGTGCAAACAAAAGCTTTGCACACCATTCAGGGCTCAAGGAACTAGTAACCCCCAGAGAGAAATGACACCATTCAAACAATATCATTTTCTCTTCTATATATATATCGGCAACAATACGCAACAGAGGGTGAGATTTGGGGAAGCGTCGTGTCACGTGATCTCCGGTGAATGACACCAGACAATAACAGTGTGAGATTTCATTTTGTATTTTCGCGTATTAGATCGTTTCTATGTTTGTGTTGCTGGCCAGATTCCTGTCAGAAGCTCAACTTTATAATGTTTTAGTTCAAGTGAAGTGGGTTAACACATTTCAGAAGCTTATTTTTTTTAAAACAGGTGACACGAGCGACAGCCATTGTCGGTGACTTACGGTAGGCAAATAGTTAACCAACTTTTTTCAGTATTTTCATTATTTTTAGAAGAGCTGTAATTAGTGTTTTTCGTAGAATTTTTTTTATAGAATCAGATTGATTCTCCTCTTTTCAAGTACTTCTCTATTTGATCATAATATGACTTTTTATAGAGCTGTAGAATTTATAGAGCAGTTGAATTTACACTTTATATGGCACTAGTTTAGTCTGTAAAGTTACACAGTGAACACTCCTTATAAATAGATCATAAAAATCATGGTCTTATATGTATTATGAATTGTAATCACTTAATATTACATAAAGAGGAGTTGGAGTCAGAGGTGCCAAAAAAACAGATGAGTCGGAGTCAAAGGTTTTGAGTTAGGGCTTCACAACTTTGCTTTTTAAAACCCTTACTTATAAGTAATATTACACATAGATGAGTAGGAGTAAGAGGTTTTAAAAATAGAGGAGTCGGAGTTTTGTGTTCCAACTAAAGAAAGCCCTGCTTTTTTTAGACCCTTACTTATAAACGATATTACATCTTTCTTGCGACTCCTATATTTTATAAAATGTAAAAGACGCACCAACCATAACTTCTATCTAAATAGGGCGTCATTCCATGTCACTGAAAAAGTGCTTTCAGAAATGAAAATAACTAATAAATTCCTGATGAGACTCGAACTCACGTTTCTATTTTCCAGTGATTTTGTTGATTTTAGAAACAGAGTTCTTACTACAGCATTATGGTTTAGCGAGTTGGTCATTGCTTTCGTGCCATATTTCCAACATATACATTTCCCCTCAATTTTGGTGACCGTGTGGCAGACTAAGCTTTGTAAATAATTAATTAGATTAATCTAATGAAATGATTAGTATAGCGTAATTATTACGGTCTACGGAGAATGTGGGGATTGAAAAAAAAACGGTAATCGTGTTGTATATTGTACAAACGGAAATAGAAATTTCCGGTTGAATTAAACAGAGGGGGGGGGACGACAAAGGTGACAAAGGTCTTTTTCCTGGTGGGAGCGAACAAAGAAAACGCGTAGGCGTTTGAGATATATAAAAGGGGGTCAGTAGTGAACAGACCCCAGTGAGGAGGAGACGACGAACGGAGTGACCGACGCTTGCGGTCAATCGCTGCCAGCGGGCAGTGAGGCGCGCCCACCACTTCCACCTCCCGATCGCCAGCCTGAACATCAGTAGTTCCCATTGTCAAGCTCACTAACCACACGCACCACGAGAGAATGCAAAGAAATAAACTAAAGTTTGTTACAATGCCCATCTGTTGAGTCTCTACGCCGACTACTAACCTACCCGCAGTATATCAGCAACGTATACGATTCAGCGTGAGTTTGAAGAAGCCGCTATATAACATATATAGAATTTGATGCCAGTATATAATATGTACGATTTAGTGCCGGTGAAGAAGGCGCTACGCAACAATCAGATTTCTGGAGAAAGAGAAGAAAAGGAAATAAGAACAAAAAGAGGGTAAAGTTTGGAATTGTAAACACTCAAAGGGTGTCAGCCATTGACCGACCAATGACCCCTGAACTAGATTTAAGAATAAAACCGGAAGTCCCAGGTTTTCTGCTGAGGGCGGAAGCAGGTGTATCCCTTCCCCCACCCCGGGGACCACAAATGGAAGAGAAAAATCAGTCTTTTTCGTCTGAGTCTTTGTCGGAGGCAGGCGTGGGTTTCTTGGAGTCGCAGGGTGACGTGTCGAGGCTAGCAGCGAACAGCGCACATGAACGTGATTTACAATTGAACAGCTAGACCTTATCTCTCTCTCTCTCTCTCTCTCTCTCTCTCTCTCTTCTTCTTCTTCTTCTTCTTCTTCTCCTCTCTGAATAATAACCCACGAGTCTAGAAGGAAATAATCAACCCCCTTTTCGACTATACGACTTTCGTATGTTGTTTCTCTGAGCTAAAGACGGCTCATGTTTACTATTTCTCTGAATGTTTGAGCTGAGGCTTGATGATTAGTATTATCTGCGTTATTCGGACTATTGTTCCCATCTTTATTGTTATTTGTACAACGTTTCGGCCGATATGCCCTCCGGCCTTCTTCAGGTATTTCTTGTCGGACTCGGAAACTTTCTCGGACTTGGGAACCTTCTTTTCGGACTCAGGAACCTTTATTGTCGTAGTCGGGAACCTTCTTGTCGTAATCGGGAGCCATCGCGGAACTACGAACCTAACCCTTTATTCAGTCATAGGGGTAACCTGTTCTCATTCCGCTAACCATAGCTGGTGTAGGAGTTGTGTTAATTGGACACATGGCCTAGTGGGTAAGGTAGTTAGATTAAGACAGTTCTAAGTGACATTTATCTCTGGATTCCGGGTTGAATCCTAAGTAGAGGCAGTAACATAGAAAAATAATTAACACACCTCCTACCCCAGCTATGGTTTGCGCATGTCCGACAAAAAGGACGGACTCCCTACCCCCAAGATAATACCTTGGCCATTCGAAGTTAGGCCCGCAACTGAGCGTAGGTCGTTTCCTGGCTATGGGTTAGCCCCCTCGCCACGGCCGACTATGGTCCGTTCAATAAAGCCTGAGTCATAAAACTACTTCTTGTCTTTGTCTCTTTCCTCTTTCGTGCGTTTAAGTTCCATTTCAGCGAACACAAAAACAAAAGAAGCAGTTTTATTGGACTAAGATACAGCTCACACGAACTTAAATTTGTCCCATACTATACGAGTCACTCGTACAGTTATTCTTTCTTCACTAATTTTTAAACTAATAATCCTAAAATCTACGATTGCAGGTCACGCCGTACAGTTCCGGTGTAATTTGGATAGACCAGAGCATGCTGGGTAAAAATTGAAAAAGTGACGGTTAGACCGAGAGTTCAGCAGTTGAGATTTGGTAGCCGTTAAGTTCAGTCCCTCCCGTCGACTCTCCGAAGAAGAGACTTGTTATAACTACGGTTCATTTCACCACTCATTCAAGCCGGCGCTATCACGTCTCACACATCCTTTCATCCACGCCAACCGAGGAAAGAAAATAAAGTCCAGCTTTCTTTTGTATACCTGTGTTAGTTTTTAATCCAGTGTACTACACACCAGCGCTGTCAGTTGATACAGTATATAACAATATCAATAAACAACATATACCGAATTACTCGTTTCTCGATATACTAACTATAACCATAAGGAAACGCTGGACACATGTGGATACATATTCCAACACGAATCTCAAAATATAACAACAACAACAATATTGACCATGAACAAGGCTCTACACCCTAGAGACGATAGAAATAGACTATATGTATCAATAATGAGTGAGTGAGTTGGTGAGTCAGTGAGTGAGGGATTATAAACTACTTGAAATGCTATGTTTAATATTTAATGGTACTAGCAAATATATGCACCCTCCGGGCGTAAGTTTTAATGTAATGAAATATCGTATTAAATTAGAGGCAAACAAAAAGATATGTAACAGAGTGGGGGTATAACAGAAAAATAGAAATGAAACTTACTCTTCCATCACTCCCGTCTTTCATTGCTGAATTTTACTTGTTTAACAATTTAGTTAAATTAGGAAATAAAGAATAAAATGACAGTTACTTTTTCTTGTTAATGGATTTCATTTGAGATTCATTGAAGAGATTTTTGCTTATATTCATTAAAATAAAACCAAACAGTTAGAAATCAATAATACTAAGCGCATATTTAATAAAATCACATTTTTAATATCAATATGTAAATAAACCTTCCCATTCACACTGCAAACCGCTATTTTTTGTATATATAAATACAATTACACTAAGGTGTAAACAAACCTTAAATCTAGCCACATTCAATGTCAGAACACTAAAAACTATAAACCAACTGCCCGAGTTAACTGCATCTGCAGAGGACAAAAATATAGACATAATCTGCGTACAAGAGCATAGATTTGATCACAGTGAACTAGATATAAAATACCACGAAACAGGTAACGGGATGGACTTTCGTGTCAGCATCTGCGTGGAAAACTCCATAAATGCCACTATAGGAGGCGTAGGAATGCTCCTCAGCCCCCAGGCTATGAGAGCACTAAACAGTATAGAAAAAATCCAACCGAGAATCATATGCGCTACGTTTAATGGGAATCCCTGCATGACAGTAGTCTCGTGCTATAGCCCCACTAATGTCAGCGAAGAAACGGACATAGCAAAGTTCTATAATGAGCTATCCTCCCTATGCAGACAGATTCCCAAACACAATGTCCTAGTAATTGGGGGCGACATGAATGCGCAGATAGGCATAAGCGAGAACAATAAATACTGCCTACATAACACCCCAAACAGGAACGGCGAATTACTAGCAGAGTTCTCTCTTGAGAACAGGCTAGTATGCCTAAATACAAAATACCAGAAAAGAAAAGGCAAAACTCTGGACCTACACATACCCAAACAATACAAGAGCCCAATTAGACTATATCCTAATAAAATAAAAATGGATAAATAGTGCAATGAACTGCGAAGCATACTCCTCTTTTTGAAGGAGTATCCTCCGACCACAGAATAGTCACAGCAAAATTACGACTTAGCCTACGTAGGAACAAAAAGCAAACCAGTAAGACTGTACGATACAGCTGGTCAAACACTTGCCAACAGTGATATATGCAATCGATATGCTGTGGCAGTAAGAAACAGATTCGATATCCTCCAGGAGGCATTTGAAAGCCCCACCGCAAACGAAGAATATGAAAACTTCGTCAATGCCCATCTAGAAGCAGCATCCGAATGCATACCGACCGAACTGAGAGCCAAACGCTCTGTCCCCTGGGAGACGGAGGCAGTTAGAGAAAAGAGAATAATATCAAAGAAACAGCCCAAATTAATAAAACAAACCCAACTAGCACCAACCTGTACAACCTTAAGAAAGCCCAGGTAGCCTTAAACAAAACATACAAAAGGGAACAAATAGAGTACATACAGGCACAAATAAATAATATCAGACAATCGGTAGAAGACAGACAGTCGCGATTAGCCTGGCAAACAGTAAACGAAATTAGTGGTAGAAAAAGCACCTCTAAATCAAAATTAAAGGCAACCAGCCAAGAAGATAGACTAAAAAAATGGAAGGACCACTTCCAGAAACTGCTAGGAAACCCCCCAGAAATCATAGAAAGTAATATCCAAAAGATTGTAGATAAACAACTAGATATCAAGCTGGAGATTTCACAATAGATGAAATTAACCAAGCTTTAAAGAAGCTAAAAGGTAGAAAAGCAGCAGGACTCGACGAAATACCCCCGGAGGTGTGGAAGATAGGAAAGTTCAATGACATACTGCTTAGGCTATGCAATGCAGTATATAGACAAAATAGAATAGATAAATGGACGAAAGGCTGCATCCTCCCATTCCCTAAAAAGGGAGATCTCGGAATCGCTAAAAATTACAGAGGCATAACTCTCACTGCTATTGCAGCCAAGATATATAATGCCCTTCTACTTAATCGCATCCGGCCCGAAATAGAAAAAATCCTTAGAAGAAACCAAAATGGATTCCGCAGAAATCGATCCACAACCTCTCAGATCCTGACTATTCGACGGATCATAGAAGGGGTACGAGCAAAGAATCTAGAGGCAACGTTATTATTCGTAGATTTCTCCAAGGCATTCGATTCCATACATAGAGGAAAAATGGAACAAATACTATTAGCATATGGCCTCCCAATGAAACGGTCTCAGCTATAATGATGCTATACAAAGACACTAAAGCGATGGTACGCTCACCTGATGGCGACACAGATTTCTTTGACATCGCCGCTGGAGTCCTTCAAGGGGACACACTGGCACCATATATATTTATAATATGTCTAGACTACGTACTCCGAACATCATTAGATACCATAAAAGAAAAAGGTTTCACACTAAAAAAGGCAAGAAGCAGGCGATATCCCGCACAAACAATCACAGATGCGGACTATGCTGATGACCTTGCACTTCTTGCAGATACACCGGCAAAGGCTGAATCACTGCTACATAGCTTGGAGGAGGCAGCAAAGAATATAGGCCTCTATGTGAACTCCGGTAAAACAGAGTTCATGAATTTCAAAAATAAAGGAGACATCTCCACACTCGACGGCAAGCCTCTTAAACCAGTAGAACAATTCACATACCTAGGTGGTAATATCTCCTCCACAGAGAGCGATGTTAATACACGAATAGCAAAGGCATGGGCGGCCACAAATAGATTATCAGTCATATGGAGGTCCGATCTCCCTGGCAAGCTGAAGCGACAGTTCTTCCAGGCTGTGGTTGTGTCGGTGCTGCTGTATGGCTGCACCACCTGGACCCTGACAAAGCGTCTTGAGAATAAGCTAGATGGGAGCTGCACAAGAATGCTGCGAGCAGTCTTGAATAAGTCGTGGAAACAGCACCCCACAAGGAAACAGCTGTACGGCCACCTGCCCCCCATCTCACAAACTATCCGAGTGAGACGGACAAGGCATGCAGGACACTGCTGAGAAGCAGGGATGAACTCATAAGCGACGTTCTCCTGTGGAAGCCAACACATGGACATGCAAGTGTGGGGCGCCCAGCAAGGACATACATTGACCAGTTATGTGAAGATGCTGGCTGCTCCGCAGAGGAGCTTCCAGGTGTAATGAATGATAGGGAGGGTTGGCGAAGGATTGTCATGGATGCCCGTGCTGCGTGCGCGACATGATGATGATGATGATGTATGTAGATATGGACAACACTAATAAAAAGGTGAAGAAATTTTATTAATAATTGAGGTTTAAATATAAATAAAATCATGAAGAATGTGATGTAAATAACTATGTTAATTGTGACCCGATTAGTAATATAGTTTCGGTTACAGACAGAAAAACCACAATCTCCATTATAATAAGATTTTCTCTTTTCTTTTCAGGGACAGAAATGCCATTCACAGGAAAGAATGTGTCATTTCCACATGCACTTTTAGAATTTGAGTTCATTTGAACGAGAACTAGTCAAGTTATTAGATTAAGAAATGATTTTTTCTGAAACACCCCATACATCTCAAGTGTCATCAATTTTTTTTCAAACACCCTGTATAATTACTTTTTCCATCTTTTATTCACATTTGTTGAATGAAAATATGAATACTAAGAAGATTTTAAATTACAATATTTCTGACATTATTTTTTACAGTTTGTTACATAAAAATATCAATTAAAAAAAAAAAGGAGTGTGAAGATCTGAAAGTGACGGGACTATAATTAAGAAATTAGAAGAAATCATTTTTTCCATTGTTATTTAGTTCATTTTCTAAGAGAACCGTCAATTAGAGATTCGAGGGTCATTCAATTAATAAGGTGAATTTATACAAACAATCATAGGAAGCACTGTTTACAGTTGCCCCTTTTCCAAGGAAATCAAGGAAATTCTATTCCATGGGCTGTCTTTTAAATCAATAGTGATGGGTCCTTTCATGTCTCAGAAAACTGTCAGCATGACCTTCTTTACTTACTCTTGCACCCAGAACTTTTTCTTTACCAGAGTATTGTTATATAATTATTAGATTCCTAATACTTATGTACAGTAGTGTAGAAACCAAAATGGCTATTATAAGTTCAGCCGGTGGCCTTGAAGGATTGAATGACAAGGCTTGACCTCAGTCCTGATCCTCGTGGAGAAGACCCTCTTCCGGTTTAAATTAGAGAGAGTTTTAGTCAGATCGGCCAAGACCACGACAGTGGTAAGTCTTGTTATGCACGCTGCTGACTCAATCTCCGCAGGTAGTCTGGTGGGGATTTCAGAATAAAATATGATCTAAGTTAAATCGAAGTCTTGTGTTATTATCTAAAACTACCAATGACACAGGGCTTCTGATAAAGAGAAATCACCTTTGGAAGACCAACGCGAAGTCCCCAAGACGAAGTCCAGACGCTAGAAGCGACGCTAGAAGAAGAATAGAAGTGAGTAAGGAAAGAGAGTATACAACAATATCAGTATATTTCTATTCCATGCACTGTCTTTTAAATCAATAGTGATGGGTCCTTTCATGTCACAGAAGTCTGTCAGCATGACTTCTTTAGTGACGCTACGCCGGAACTTTTTTCTTTACCAGTGAATCAGTCATTGGACTGTGTTTTTTGTCAGGCTCTTAGTTCCAAAACCCAGGATTAACCCATTTCAGTTTCTGTCTCTGTGACGGCGTTCGGACTGGGTCGGTTGAGCCGACTCCATCCAACGAATTCATCTGTGATCACGTTGTAATAAAGCTGAGGACAACAGTCCGAAAAAATCTAAATAATATAAATTATCAAGATGCATCACAAAAATTCAGACAAATAATACCAATATTTTCGTGGGGTGGTGTTGTCCCTTTCCCGTGGGTGCACGCTTCGTATTCCGGGCCGAAAATCAAATGAATATTCATTTGTTTCTTGTTTGTTTGTTTGTTCATTGATTTGGGACACACATTCTACAAGATTTGAATGTTCAGGACTTCAATTTGCTACTCACAGCATAACTAAAAACCATACGAGGTAGGCTAAATCATATGCGAAACAACCAGAATCGACCCTGAAAGAAAATAAATTTTACCAGGATTTGAAATTGAAAATCATCGCCCAACCCAGGTCGGATCGAATTATTATATTGGTGTGCCGTAATTAAATGAGAAAATTAAACTAACACGATAAAATTAATTACAAAAATGATTTTATGTACGCGGTAAACATTTTGATTAGCGTGATTTTCCAATCCCCATCTGTAATCAAATGAAAGACAGAAAGTAGGAAATACGAAAGGAATGAAGAATCAGAGGGAAATATAGGAACTACACAGATTCATACTCTGGCCAAGTTATACGAAGTAAAGAAGTACAATACACGATAGGATTGACATAGATTTGTGAATGACGTCTCTAAACTCTTTGTGACCACCTATTCCCGTTTCACAGGTAAGCATGGGAGACAGTTTTTAGATAATCAGTTTCTAGCTAACAGTGGAAGGATGAGGGTACAATAGCCTGATTCCCACAGGCGCGGTTGAGTGATCTGGATCCAAGGCTTTAATAAAAATGTGAATTCACCAAAGTAATATCGTGTGTTGTTAAACACAAACACACACATGACGTCTCAGACAACCCAGAAATTTAAGAAGACAGGCATATCGTGAATAATAATAATAATAATAATAATAATAATAATAAAATAATAATAATAATAATAATAATAGCGAAAATTGATAAGACCCAACAAAATAGTAAATGTAGACTTTGCGGTAATAGAGATGAGACTGTAAACCATATACTTTGCGAAAGTAGTAAACTAGCACATCGAGAATACAAAACTAGACACGACTGGGTTGGGAAGGTGATCCACTGGGAATTATGCAAAAATTAAATTTTGACCATACAACAAAATGGTGTATGCATAAACCAGAATCTGTTCTTGAGAACGAAACACATAAAACTCTCTGAGACTTTGAAATAAAAACGGATCACCTTATCCCAGCAAGAAGACCAGACCTAGTGTTGGTAAACAAAAAAGAAAGAACTTGTCAACTGGTGGATTTTGCAGTGCCAGCAGATCACAGGGTAAAGCTAAAGGAAAATGAAAAAATGGACAAATATCTGGACCTTGCCAGAGAACTGAAAAAGTTATGTAATATGAAAGTGAAAATGATACCAATTGTAGTTGGTGCACTTGGAACGGTTCCAAAAGGATTAGAAAAGGGTTTGGAAATTTGGAAATCAGAGGAAGAATTGAAACCATTCAGAAAACTGCACTGCTGCAATCTGCCAGAATACAGAAGAGTCCTAGAGACCTGAGGAGACTTGCTGTCACTCAGACTCCAGTGAAAGACCATCAGCTAACACTGATGTGAAAACTCAAAAGGAGTAAATAATAATAATAATAATAATAATAATAAGAAGAAGACAACCAGAATCTTCAGAAGCGTTCCAGAACCAGTTAAAAAAAGTTAAGAAGACAGGATCGACCGATAGATACGACAAGTTAGAGGAGCTACTCAGACAAACTATACGAAGTAAGAAGAAATATAATACAAGACAGGGTCGACAGTAAGAAGAAATACAGAATGAGATTAAGAATGATATACAGCCAAGGGTATACGCTCCTACTATATATATATTTACCAACCCCTCCGCACGAGCAGGATGCGACACAAAGTCAATTTCTTAAGCGGAGTTTAACAGGTTTGAATTCAGAGTTTTCCTTCTCCTAGACTGGTTACCTAGCCATGGTTAAAGAGTCTAGTCTGCCCTGCTATTTACCCATAGCTGGAGGGAGAATTGAATTCATACCTTTCCCAAGGGTATTAGCGCAATGTGAAATTCCAACAGCTTCGTCCAGGAATTGAACTCTCGTTGACGAGTCCATTTCCTACGACTCTAACCATTAGACCATGCGCCTCCTACTATATATAACGTTATAAGAATTAGGGTGGTTTTAACTTAAGTAGCTAATACGTATTTCTTATGATCTGTTAGGAGACCTCAAAAGGCCACCGAATGCAGAATTTTTACATATTCATATAAAACTAATTAGGTTACATAACACGTGTTGTCACTTTATCCCCAACGATTAGAATGACTTTTTTTTTGTTTGGCAGAATGATAATTTAGACCAGATAATAAATCAATGCTGGGAACTTGTCATGGCGATCCCAAGAGAGAAAGCAGGGTCATTGACACATTTCGAATGGAGGAGACGACCCGGCTACCAACATGCAACCCAATAGATACAAGCATGGAAACTTGACTGTTCAATAAATTAAAAAAGAATATGAAAAAACATTTATATATGAATAGATATATATATATAGATAGATAGATAGATAGATAGATAGATAGATAGATGATGCATATATAGAGAAATGGAGAGATAGATAGATAGATAGATGAATAGATATAAATATATAGAGATAGATATAGATAGATGTATATATAGAGAAATGGAGAGATAGATAGATAGATAGATGAATATATAGAGATAGATAGATAGCTGAATATATATAGAAATGGAGTGATAGATAGATAGATAGATAGATAGATAGATGAATAAATATATGAATATAGAGATAGATAGATAGATAGATAGATAGATAGAGATAGATAGATAGATGAATATAGAGATAGATAGATAGATGAATATATATAGAGATGAATATATATATATATGAATTTATAGATTGATAGATGAATATAATGAGAGATGGAAGATAGATAGATGAATATAGAGAGAGATATCGATAGAGAGATGAATATATATATATATATATATATATATATATATATATATAGATAGATAGATAGATAGATAGATAGATATATGAATATATATATATTATATATATATAAATATATATATATATATATATATAGAGAGAGAGAGAGAGAGAGAGAGATGAATATATAGAGATATAGAAAGATAGATGAGTATATAGAAATATAGATAGATAGATGAATATATAGATAGATAGATAGATGAATAGATAGATAGATGAATATATATAGAGATAGATGATAGATGGATATATATATATAGAGAGAGATAGATAGGTGAATATATAGAGAGATAGTGATATAGATAGATAGATGAATATATAGAGATAGATAGATAGATGAATAGATATATGAATAGATATATATATAGATAGATAGAGGAATATATAGATGAATATAGAGACCTAGATAGATGAATATATGAGAGATAGTGATATAGATAGATAGATGAATATATAGGGATAGATAGATAGATAGATAGATGAATAGATATATGAATATATAGAGTTAGAGATATATGAATATATAGAGAGATAGATGAATATATAGAAATATAGATAGATAGATGAATATATAGAGATAGATAGATAGATGAATAGATAGATAGATAGATGAATAGATAGAAGCATATATAGAGAGATAGATGAAAATATAGAGATAGATAGATAGATGAATATATGGAGAGATTGATAGGTGAATATATAGAGAGAGCTCATCCAAGCTGGGATAAACGGATACCGAATAATGAAAAGTGACTCTGTCAAAACGTCAAATTGTCTGTTCAGATAAAAACACAGGGTTAAAATTTGCAAAGAAAGAGGATAGATAAATATTTCCAATAACTTTAGATCCTTGTGATGCTACAAAACAACAGTGAAAAAATAATCTTTTTATATATTATTGTCACAGATTTTAGTGCATATCGCATAAATGCGTTCTGCCCTTAAAAAGATGTTAACCGGTGCCTGCTAAAAACCCGACCCGTGCGATATTTGGCCCCACACCCGTGAATGTAAATATTTCTTAAAAATTTTTAAATATTTTTAGCGGTGTGAAGACGTTTTTGCTGACAAATAACTTTTTGGTGGTTTGAAGGCATTAAAAGTAAACCACCCCAGGATTTTTTTATCAACAAGTAAATGTAAATATTTCACCCCACACTTTAAAATATCATTTTTTAGGGGGGGGGGTATTTTTGTTTTATTTTAATTCAAAACAACTTTCACGAATTTCTAAATAAATACGACCGAGTTTCGAAAAGAAAACCACCTTCAAAAATTAGGGTATTCATAGGAAGCATGGGTCGGATTCTGGATACCACACTGAAGACCTACCAAAAGCAATGACCGACAGGCACGCTTGAAGAAGCAGAGTCATGGGAATAGACATATTAATTATTTTCTCAAAAGCGTTAGTGCAACGCAAACAGCTTCGTCCACAATGTGCACTTAATTCTTCGAGTCCGTTTATTTCAAGGATAACCATTTCGCCATAGTCGGCTCACCTAAATGAATTCAAGTATGCATGATATATTTTTATTCTTTAGTTTGCGATTTTAAATGATCGCATTATTATTTTTCAGGAAAAGAAAAAGAAAAGAAAAAAGAAAAAAAGAAGAAAAAAAAAGAAAAAAAAGAAAAGAAAAAAGAAAAGAAAAAAGCAAAAAAAAAGCAACACACGTTTGAATAATTCCCTCTTAAATATCTGTTGCAAAGTCACGCCTAAATTTTTATTGACCACTTAATAAAGACAAAATTCCAGCACCACTCAAAAAATACATACAATATAACTGGCAGTTCATCCGGAAGTGTGAAGAGCTGAATTAAAAATAAAGACACAGTTGACGGATTTTATTCATTTTAAACATTAATGGTTTATTTTACTGACTTGTATTTACCTAACCACTCAGGATGTGACACAAGGTCAAGTTTAACTTAATTTAGAGTGTTCCTTCTGCTAACGCGTTAGCCATACTAATTGGTTTGAATAATCGCATTGGCAGAAGCTGTCAGTAACCAAGCGCTATTAAATCCATATCCACACAACCCTAACTTAGATGCAAGTGTTCTATTCCCAATATTGAGCACTGTTTACTTATAGATATGGCACCCATACTATCTATATGAAAATAATTTATATATATATATATATATATATATATATATATATATATATATATACTGATAATAGACTGGCAAATATATGGGTGTAACTGGGAATTGTGATACAACCTTAGAGTTGTTACACAAACACGCACAACCACAACACGCATACACACACACACACACAACCACAACACACACACACACACACACACACACACACACACACCACGATCGAAACATTGACAACAGTTTTCAATTTGCCTAATGCAATAAAGTGGTAACGCTATCTTTATAGGATTCGCTCGAAAATATTCTGTATTCAATTTAATTCATGTTTTAGACGAATATTGTCGATTATTATTATTCGATCACTCCTTGCGAGTTTTATTTCATACCAGCATTAGCTTGGTTGTATTTTACTGGAATATCAGTGGTAGCAAGTCCCCTCGCGTCTACAAGACTCTTCTGCGTATTTAAACCGAGTTTAACAATGCTGTTAAGCGAGGATTCCTTCACCATTCCTATTATTATTATTATTATTATTATTATTATTATTATTATTATTATTATTATTATTATGTAAGTTTTTCACATCAGCATAAGCTGATGGCTTTTTACTGGAGTCTGAGTGACAACAAGTCTCCTCGGATTACCAGGACTCTTCTGAGTATTCTGGCCGATTGTAGCAATGCATTGGTCTGGATGGTCTAAATTCTCCCTCTGATTTCCAGTTCCTGCAGTCTTTTTACCAAGCTTTTCAGGACTGATCCAAGTGCACCAACTACAATTGGTATCACTTTCACCCTCATATTCCACAGCTTTTTCAATTCTCTGGCAAGGTCCAGGTATTTGTCCATCATTTCGTTTCCCTTCATCTTCAGCCTGTGATCTCCTGGAACCGCAAAGTCCGCCAGATGACAAGTTTTTTCGTTAATCAATATTAAGGACGGGTCTCCTTGTTGGGATAGGGTGATCCATCTTTATCTCAAAGTCCTGAGAATTCTATGCGTTTCATTCTCAAGAACAGATTCTAGGACTATGCATATATCATGTATGGTTAAAATTTAATTTTTTGCATAATTCCCAGTGGATCACCTTCCTGACCAAGTTGTACCTAACTTTATATTCCCGTTGTGCTAGTTTCACTCCCGCGAGTGATGATGATGATGATGATGATGATATGGTGATGATGATGATGATGATGACTTACAATTCGAACACCTGTTCTACATCGAGAGACAAAACTAAGTTATAATTACATTTACCTTCCTCTACAATATTATCTGAAGAAAAGAAAAACATCTATTTTGTATATTCAATTTGTTATTACGCTAAGTTCACTTGGTTTTTCAACTCTAGTCATAGCCTAATTCATTTTTTTATTCAAAAACAACAGCATAGACAATTGTAATAAATTATTTACAGTCAATGTCTAAAAACCGAATCTTTTCTTTTTTTCTGATTTATTTTATAAAGAATTACATTGGTTTTAAATGATAACTTTTTTTACCTTGCCATACAAATAGGTTTAAAATAGGTTTTAATAATTATTTTTTATCTTGACATACAAATAGGTTTTAAAATAGGTTTTAATGATTACTTTTTTATCTTGACATACAAATAGGTTTAAAATAGGTTTTAATAATTACTTTTTTCTTGACATACAAATAGGTTTTAAAATAGGTATACAAATAGGTTTTAAAATAGGTTTTAATAATTACTTTTATCTTGATACAAATAGGTTTTAAAATAGGTTTTAAAATTACTTTTTTATCTTGACATACAAATAGGTTTTAAAATAGGTTTAATAATTACTTTTTTCTTGACATACAAATAGGTTTTAAATAGGTTTTAATAATTACTTTTTATCTTGACATACAAATAGGTTTTAAAATAAATAGGTTTAATAATTACTTTTTATCTTGACATACAATAGGTTTTAAAATAGGTTTTAATAATTACTTTTTTATCTTGACATACAAATAGGTTTAAAATAGGTTTTTAATATTACTTTTTTATCTTGACATACAAATAGGTTTTAAAATAGGTTTTAATAATTACTTTTTTATCTTGACATACAAATAGGTTTAAAATAGGTTTTAATTATTTTTTTTTATCTTGACATACAAATAGGTTTTAAAATAGTTTTTAAATAAATTATTTTTTACCTTAACATAGAAATAGGTTTAAAAATAGATTTTAAATAATTACCATATTTGACGGCATATAAGACGAACGGGCATATATAAGACGCACCCCATTTCAGCAGGTTAGATTCAGAAAAAAGTTTTTAATGTATTTAAGCATATATTGCCACCATACGTTCCTGTTAACTTTGATTATAAGAATACCAGCAATAAAATAAGGATGCATGTAGTTTAGGGTACGTAAAAGTACTGAGCGTAAGCTGGGTTAGTGAACATCATAGAGAAGATTAGCCTACTATAGGAGGTCTCAAACTTCACCTAAGATGTATAAATGCTGAGCAATTTTTGAGTCAAATTTTGGAAAAAAAGTGCGTTCTATATTAACCTTGACATACAAATTTAATTCGTTCAATTGTAACTCAATATCCCGTAAATCAAATAAATTTTCCCCATTAAAATAAACTGACATGCATAAATCCATCCACACCCATCAAAAACATCATAATATTTTTTGTTACAAAATAGATAATTTAAACAGCTCGTAACTGTTTTAAATACGCCATCAAATAAGTAATTCAATTCTTTTTTTCCTGTTTCGAAAAAAAACTTTACACGGTTTAATTGGAAAGCCGGCGGTTACGTAGCGCTTAAGTTATCTCTTGTTTCATATTTGAGGAACAAACAGAAGCGACAACACACTGACAAAAACAAAGGGTTAGACATTTCTCCTTGTTAAAAAATTATTTTTACATAGACTATAACCCTAATGATGGTTTGATAAACAAACCGAAATGTTATAACGACGGGTAAGTAAAAGTATCTTCCTTCTAAACACCTTGTTTTTCTTAAATATACCTTACATACTGTGGATTCATTTCTATTTTTGCTCACACACACACACACACACACACACACACACACACATATATATATATATATATATATATAACATTTTTGATTGGTGATTAGTCACTGAAGTATGAGTGTCAGCAAGTTTTCTCAAGTCTCCATATTCGACCCAATCTTGAAAGTGCTGTGCTCGGTGATCTCCATTCCTTTTCTGATCTCAACTTCCCCTAGTCACATCCTACTCGTTTGGAGGGGGTGGTAAATATGTATGTTATTTGTAATTGGCCCCATTGCAACGGTTCCCTAAGGCGTACTACATTTAGTACGCCTTAGGGAACCAAGGCAATGGAGCCAACTACAAATGACATACATAGTATGCCTTAGGGTACCGTTGGAATGGCACCAACTATAAATGACATACACAGTATGCCTTAGGGTATCGTTGGAATTATGTAGGGTACCGTTGGAATGGCACCAACTACAAATCACATACACAGTATGCCTTAGGGTACCGTTGAATGCACCAACTACAAATCACATACATAGTATGCCTTAGGGTACCGTTGGACATACATACCACCAACTACAAATCACATACATAGTATGCCTTAGGGTACCGTTGGAATGTCACCAACTACAAATCACATACATAGTATGCCTTAGGGTACCGTTGGAATGGCACCAACTACAAATTACATACATAGTATGCCTTAGGGTACCGTTGGAATATCACCAACTACAAATCACATACATAGTATGCCTTAGGGTACCGTTGGAATGCACCAACTACAAACCCATACATAGTATACCGTTGGAATGGCACCAACTACAAATCACATACATGGTATGCCTTAGGGTACTGTTGGAATGGCACCAACTACAAACCCATACATAGTATGCCTTAGGGTACCGTTGCAGTGGTGCCAACTACAAATGACATACATAGTATGCCTTAGGGTACCGTTGGAATGGCACCAACTACAAATGACATACATAGTATGCCTTAGGGTACCGTTGGAATGGCACCAACTACAAATCACATACATAGTATACCTTAGGGTACCGTTGGAGTGACACCAACTACAAAGCACATACATATTTACCAACCCCTTCACACGATTAGGATATGACACGAGGTCAATTTCTTAAGAAACGTTTTAATACGTCAGAATTCAGCTTTTTCCCCTTCTATTACACTGGGTTACTAAACAAGGTTAAAAAGGCTCTACTATATACCTATCAAAGGCATCAGCGCCATATCAAACGCAATCAGTGTGGTCCAGGATCTCAACTCATCCCGCCGTGTCCATTTTCAACGCTGATAACCATTGCAACACGCGCATCCACTACAATTGACATAATCCCTAATTTCCTGTTCCAACGCTTTTTGTATACCTCATTCTTTTCACTTTCTTTTATTCTCACTCTGCCGTCTGGCAAATCAACTAGATGACAAGTTCCCTTTTTTTTTCTCGTTAATTAATACTTTCTCAACGCTGACGTGTATTCTTTCCGTGTTCGTTTTCTGCATTCGCTTATTATACGATTAACTGTTTTTATCTCTGTTACCACATAACATACATTTGCCATTCTTCTGCACATTATCAATTTCTCCTTTGATATAATTGATTCCCATGGCATTATTTCTAGCTGCTTTAAAAGGAGATTCACTTTCTCTTTTGCGGTTTCCCCTTCTCAGCCATGTCTACGTAATCTCGTGTGCAATTTCTTTGGTTCGTCGCTTGAAGTATCCATAGATTTATTTTCTTCTTTTTGATTTTTTTCTCCATTTTTGTTTTCTAGATTTTGTTGGTTTATTGTTTGTCTCTGAGTAATGTCTGTTGAAATTTGTTTATTATTATTATTATTATTATTATTATTATTATTATTATTATTATTATTATTATTATTATTATTATTATTATTATTATTCACTCCTTTTGAGTTTTCACACCAGTGTTAGCTGATGGTATTTCACTGGAGTCTGAGTGTCAGCAAGTCTCCTCAGGTCTCTCCAGGACTCTTCTGAGTATTCTGGCAGATTGCAGCAGTGCAGTGTTCTGAATGGTTTCAATCCTTCCTTTGATATCCGAACTTTCCAAACCCTTTTCCAATCCTTTTGGGACTGTTCCAAGTGCACCAACTACAATTGGTATCACTTTCACTTTCATTATTATTATTATTATTATTATTATTATTATTATTATTATTATTATTATTATTATTATTATTATTATGTTGTGATATCATTGTTATTATTATTATTATTATTACTAGCAAATATATGCACCCTCCGGGTGCAAGTATTTAAGTTTTAATGTAATGAAATATCGTATTAAATTAGAGGCAGACAAAAAGATATGTAACAGAGTGGGGGTATAATAGGAAAATAGAAATGAAACTTACTCTTCCATCACTTCCGTTTTTCATTGCTGAATTTTACTTATTTAACTATTTAGTTAAATTAGTGAATAAAGAATAAAATGACAGTTATTTTTTCTTGTTAATGGATTTCATTTAAGATTCATTGAAGAGATTTTTGCTTATATTCATTAAAATAAAACCAAACAATTAGAAATTAATAATACTAAGCACATATTTAATAAAATCACATTTTTAATATCAATATGCAAATTAGCCTTCCCATTCACACTGTAAACCGCTATTTTTTGTATATATAAATACAATTGCATGTTATTTGTATGTAGATATGGACAACACTAATAAAAAGGTGAACCAATTTTATTAATAATTGAGGTTTAAATATAAATAAAATCATGGAGAATGTGATGTAAATAACTATGCTAATTGTGACTCGATTAGTAATATAGTTTCGGTTACAGACAGAAAAACACACAATCTCCATTATAATAAGATTATTATTATTATTATTATTATTATTATTAGTTTTGCACACCTGCTGTAGCCGGTGGTTCACTGGATGCTAAGTGACAGCAGGTCTCCTATGGTATTCAGGACACTTCCGAGTATTTACGTGAGGATTCTTAGAATCCTTCACTGGGTCTTGAAAGAAAATCACTATCACTATATGTTTAACTTTTTTTTTTAGTTCTTTGGTGAGATCCAAGTATTTGTCTATCTTTTCGCTTTCTTTCATTTTCACTATGTGGTCAGTCGGGACAGCAAAATTCACTAGATCACAAGTTAATTTTTTCTTGTAAATTAACACTAGGTTTCGTCTTCTGGTCGGGACGAGGTGGACCGTTTTATCATTTAACTTATTATTTTTAAGTTATGTTTTAAGTTATATTTAATTTTCTTTTTTTATATTTTAAATATTTTTTAAATATTTTAAGTTATATTAAGTTATATTTAAGTTATATTCTTAAGTTAATTTTTTCTTGTAAATTAACACTAGGTTTCGTCTTCTGGTCCCGATGAGGAGGACCGTTTTATCATTTACCTCCTGACAAGTTTTTCATACCAATGTTAACATGAGGTCATTCCTTGGAGTCTAAGTATTAGCAAGCTGAAATATTTTTGTGTATATAAGGTGTGCTACAATTTCTCACCTAAATTCCTAGACTAGGCGAGGTCACGTGGTTTATTCCTCCGGCCAATCAACAGCCAGCGTGGCTGATTAAGTACTTAAACACTGATACTTTTATAGTCCACTTGCAACCATTGACGAAGGAACTTACAATACTGAGGATTATTTACCAGAGGATTACCAAGGATTTCCGCTGGAAGATTGTAACATTTCTCTGGTCTCTAGGACACGTTCTGAGCAATCTAGCTGATCTCAACAATGCTGTTGTTTGGATGGTCTCGATTCCTTCTCTAATTTCCATTTCCTTAAATATTTATCTTTTAGGTTTCTTTCATTTATAAAATGTTAACTAGATGACAAGTTCGTTCCTTTTCTTGTTGCCTAAAACTAAGTTTGGTCTTCTGTCTGGGATAATGTTATCAATTTGTACCTCAAAATCCCAGAGAAGTTTATTAGCCTCGTTCTCTAGGAATAATTCTGGTTTTTGCATATACCATTTGGTAGCATGACCAAATTTTAACTTCTTCTTCTTCTTCTTCTTCTTCTTCTTCTTCTTCTTCTTCTTCTTCTTCTTCTTCTTCTTCTTCTTTGTCTTTCTTCTTTTTCTTATTCTCTCTTCTTCTTTTTTTCTTTCCCCATTCTTCTTCTTTTCTTCTTCACTTTTGTTTTTCTTCTTATTATCATTTTCTTCTTTTTTTTTCTTTCCTCGTTCTTTTTCTTCTCTCTTCTCATTCTTCTACTTCTTCTTTTCTTCTTCCCTTTCGCCTCTCTTCTTTTTTTTCTTTTCTTCTTCTTCTTCTTCTTCTTCTTTCTTCTTCTTCTTCTTCTTCTTCTTCTTCTTCTTCTTCTTCTTCTTCTTCTTCTTCTTCTCATTCTTCTTTTTCTTCTTCTCTTTTGTCTTTCTTATTATTATATTCTCTCTTCTTCTTCTAATTTTTCTTTCCTCATTCTTCTTTCTTTTCTTTTTTTCTTCACTTTTGTTTTTCTTATTATTATAATTTTTCTTTCTTTTTTTTCTTTCATTATTCTTCTTCTCTTCTTCTTCTTCTTCTTCTTCTTTCTTCTTCTTCTTCTTCTTCTTCAATGAGGAATGAAAAATTGTTCAAAGCTGTTGAGTTGTGCTCAATCATGCATCATCCCGCATCCAAATTGTGAATCCTGTGCAGATTTTAATTCAAATAAGAATCTTTTTATGTCTTCTGTTATCCCGGAATGATGCCTTGCAGGAAAACAGTTGATGTAAAATATTTGATTTATTGAAATTCATATTGCAAATATGAAGGACAAATGAAAAAATATTAAAAGATTAACAAAAGAAAGAAAAATATTGGGTGCATTATTGCATATCGCAATCTAATTTCATATATATATATATATATTTATATATAATATATATATATATATATATATATATATATAGAAGGAAAGGAGACATAACCACACTCAACGGTAAGCCCTTAAGCCAGTAGAACAATTCACATACCTAGGTAGTAATATCTTATCCACAGAAAGCGATGTAAATACACGAATAGGAAAAGCGTGGTCGGCCACAAACAAATTATCAATAATATGGAAATCCGGTCTCAATGACAAGCTAAAGCGACATTTCTTCCAGGCGGTGGTTGTATCAGTGTTGCTGTACGGATGCACCACTTGGACCCTAACGAGGCGCCTTGAGAATAAGCTGGACGGGAGCTGCACAAGAATGCTGCGTGCAGTCCTGAATAAACCGTGGAAGCAGCACCCCACGAGGAAACAGCTATATGGCCACCTGCCCCCCATCTCACAAACCATACAAGTGAGAACGGACAAGACATGCCGGGCACTGCTGGAGAAGCAAGGATGAGCTCATAAGTGACGTTCTCCTGTGGAAGCCAACACACGGACATGCTAGTGTGGGCCGCCCATCAAGGACCTACATTGAACAACTAAGCAAAGATGCAGAGGACCTCCCTGGCAAAATGAATGATAGGAAAGGTTGGCGAGAGATTGTCATGGATATCCATGCTAATAGCGCGACATGATGATGATGATATATATATATATATATATATATATATATATATGAGAAGTAAATACACAAGCGATGTGTTTATGATATGGCTTTTTTTAGCCGACAATTTTTGGGAGAATATGTGCTTAATTGAAGTCGTACCTAATTTTGAATGTTAATTAATTAATAATTAATTAATTAGGCGGGCATACCTATTTAAATGTAAGGCTAAACAAATCGAGAAAAATGTACATACATAGATTGATTTTTCTCGATTTGTTTAGCCTTACATTTAAATAGGTATACCCGCCTAATTAACTAATTATTAATTAATTAACTTTCAAAATTAGGTACGACTTCAATTGTGCACATATTCTCCCAAATATATATATATATATATATATATATATATGAGATTATTTTGGTATATGCATCCGTTTGTGGGAGGTACATATATCAGGTTTGGGCATTTGTATGAAGCATTAAAGAAATAATTATCAGAAACTCGGTTGTTTTTTTAGTAGAGTTTCGTTTATTTAGTAGTAGTAAATTTTCCGGATTATTATAGCTCCCTTCTTCAGACTGTGTAAGGACAGTAGTGTTGCTGCCTTCTGGTTGTTCCTTCTAGTGGGGGTAGCTGCTGCTTGTGGTAGTATAGTTGTCATCTTTGTGTGTGGGTATACATGGCGCTGATTGGTCAGTTTGTAATATAGGAGTTTGTACTCTGTGTCCCTTGTAGTCTGTTGGGGGTCATGGAATTAGTGGTGGTGAGAGTGTATATATATATATAAACATATATATATATATATATATATATATAAACATATATATATATATATGAGCATATATATATGTATATATATACTTTGTTGTGGTACCAAGTATCTTGGTACAAGGTGATTCTAGGCTGGTCCTATTCACTACCAGTAGTTTGTTGTAGAGTTCAGGTTACTTATGAGAGCTCAATGTTTAATTATTGTAAACAGAGTAAAGTTATTTGTGAATAAAAAGGCCTGAAATACCATTGGTATCGTGGTTATGGACCATTTCCACTCGTGGGCATCTGGGGCCCACCGAGCTTCGTCAGACTACGTTTTTATTTCATTCAGACAAATGGCCAAAAATGTGGTCTGACGAAGCTCGGTGGGCCCCAGATACCCACAAGTGGAAATGGTCCATAACCACGATATCCATGGTATTTAAGGCCTTTTTATTCACAAATATGTGTATATATATTATATATATATATATATATATATATAGTGTGTGTGTTTATGTGTGTGTGTGTGCGTGCGTATGTGTGTACAAGTGTTCATGCGTGCGTGCGTATTAGGAAAGAAAGAAGGGAGTGCAGTTACATACTCTTCAAGATTGCAGAGATTTCTATTTTCAAAACCCCAGTAGAACTGGTGTAAAACATAAAAGCATAACACACTAGAAACAGTTAAAGGTTGTTACTAGAAGTTTCACGGATGCGGGCCACAATCAGCAGACGGTAAAAATTGTCCTGGTTTACTTTACGTGTAATTTATAACATATATTTTGACCTGTTGCTGACATCTTATATTTTATTTTATGCTCAAAATCCAAGCTGTGTTACGTTTATATATATATATATATATATATATATATATATGTGTGTGTGTGTGTGTGTGTGTGTGTGTGTGTGTGTGTGTGTGTGTGTATTAAGATGAAACTGGAAATGAATCCGACGGTATGTTGAAAGAATGAAAAAAGGAAAGAAAGTATAGAAAGAATAATAAAGGATAATTTTAATCAACATCCCTTACACGTGTTTTTTTAAAAAAGCATTCACTTTGATGAAGGTCAAATTTTCTTTGTGTGCAGAACACTTCTACATTTTTTCTATTATTATTATTTCATTTCATTTGTTTATTTAAAAATAATAAAAGTTTAAATATTGTACACATAGATAAACTCCTGATCGAAACACGTGTAAGTGATATTGATTAAAATTATCCTTTATCCCTTCTATACTTTCTTTCCATTATTCATTCTTTCAACACACACATATATATATATACATATATATATATATATATATTTGTATATATGTACATTTTTTTGGTTTAACTGATTTTATTTTTAAAAATCCTCAAATAGTATCATACTTTATTCGGTTCGATCAACTATTTAAACACTAAATAGGAAGTTTGAGGTAACAAAAAGAAATCCAAAGAAAAAAGGAAACTTAAGCGCCCTTTCGACCGGTGCATTGTCAAAAGCTTACAACCGCTAAATCGTTTAAATGTCAAAGTGTATAAATTGGGTAAAGGGTAAATTAATATATATATATATATATATATATATATATATATATATATATATATATATCACTTTGGTTAAAGAACACATGGTAAGATTCTAACTAATTCACAGTGTCGGATTAATTTCCTTTCCTTTTATTTTCACACCACACACAGATAATATATATATATATATATATATATATATATATATATATATATATATATATAAATCCTTTTTTCAGCTGAAATATATATCTTATGTAAATCTGTATTTTATTATATCCATACATCTAGTTTAAGGCATTTACTTGTATGCCCTCACTCTCTCCCCCCTCTCTCTCTCTAACTCTCTCTCTCTCACACACACACACACTCCCACTCACTCACTCTCTCTCTCTCTCTCTCTCTCTCTCTCTCTCTCTCTCTCTCTCTCTCTCTGTGTCACTCTTTCTCCCTCTATCTCACTATCAATTTCTCTATCGCGCACACATTTTTCTATTTCTCTCACTCACTCAACACTCTCTCTCTCTCTCTCTCTCTCTCTATATAATATATATATATATATATATATATATTATCTCACTCACTCACACTATCTCCCTTTCTCTCTCTCTCTTTCTCTCTCTCATCACACTCTCTCTTTATCACTCACACACACACACACTCTCTCCCTCTCTCTCATTCTATCTATCTATCTATCACACTCACTCTATCTCAATCTCCCTTTTTCTCTCTCTCACTCTCTCTCACTCTATCACACACTCTCTCTCTCTATCACTCACAACACACACACTCTCCCCCCCTCTCTCCCTCCCTTTCTCTCTCTCTCTCTCTCTCTTTCTTTATCTTTCTCTCTCTCTCTAAGCCATATATTCTGAATAAAAATGCGTACAAGCCCTTGTATGACCCATTGCCCCTGACCTGAAAACCAAACTTAAACTGGTATGAATTTCAGTTCAAGGCAATCTAAATAAAAACTATTCCACAGGAAACAAGTGCATTTTATTACTGCTCCGTAACCTCACACCGACATTAATATTTATAATGACTTAAATCCCTGCATAAAGTCGGATAAGGCACCAACAGACCACACCGGCTATTTGTATAAGTGAAAGATTTAAATTGACAGGAGTAATTACAGCCACCATTTCTGTGCAGGATATTTGAAAACTTTAACTGCTCAGTAAAATACTCAAGTTTTCCGTTTCTGTCACATCTTATTTATCAAAAAATAAATAAACCTTATCTTTTTATATCCCGTGCATTTCGCTTGAGTATATCTCTGTCTCCAAGATTCATATATATATATATATATATATATATATATATACACTGAAGAGACGTGATACGTCGAGACACGGTGTATCTGGATGACTATATATATATATATATATATATATATATATTATATATATATATATATATATATATATAGATATATATATAATATATATATTATATATATATATTAATATATATATATAATATATATATATATATATATATATATATTTGGGAGAATAAGTGCTTAATTGGAGTCGTACCTAATTTGAAAATTAATTAATTAATAATGAAATTAGGCGGGAATTAATTCATTATTAATTAATTAATTTTCAAAATTAGGTACGACTCCAATTAAGCACTTATTCTCCCAAAAAATATCGGCAAAAAGCCATTCTAAACAAACCGTGTTTATATATATTTTGTATTTGGGCAGCATCTTTTCATTGAAACAAATTTGATTGAAAAAAAAAAAACAACAGAATCCTAATTTTCTTTCTCTCTCTCTCTCTCTCTCTCTCTCTCTCTTTCTCCCTCCCCTCTCTCTCTCTCTCTCCTCTCTCTCTGCCTTTCTCTCTGTCTGTTCTGTCTGTCTGTCTGTCTGTCTTCTCTCTCTCTGGTTTTCTCTCTGTTTGTCTGTCTGTCTGTCTTTCCTCTCTCTCTATTTCTCTTTCTTTTCTTTCTTTCTCTCTCTCTCTCTCTCTCCTCTCTCTCTCTCTCTCTATATATATATATATATATATATATATATATATATATATATATATATATATATATTCTTTCGGCATTTAAACTCTGAAACCCAAAATGCATATATATATATTATATATATATATATATATATATATATATATATATATATATATATATTGTATTTGGGCAGGATCTTTTCATTGAACCAACTTGATTGAAAAAAAAAACAACAGAATTCTAATTTTCTTCTCTCCTGCCTCTCTCTCTCTCTCTCTCTCTCTCTCTCTCTCTCTCTCTCTCTCTCTCTCTCTCTCTCTCTATCTATCTATCTATCTATCCATCTATCTATGGCTTTCTGTCTGTGTCTGTCTGCCTGTCTCTCTCTCTCTCTCTCTCTCTCTCTCTCTATATATTATAATATATATATATATATATATATTCTGCGGCATTTAAACTCTAAAACCCAAAATGCATATATATATATATATATATATATATATATATATATATATATATATATATATATATATATCAGGCCCAAAATACACACCTTATATAGATATATATTCAGTTATTTTTAGTTACTTAGGTTAAACCTATAACTTTTGGTAAGATACGATAATAATATACGTTTCATTTAATAATATTCTACTTGAAATAAAGACATTATTGTATATGTGTCAAGAACAAAATAACAAGTTTATGAAATAATTTTTATGACTGTACTTACTTATGGTCATTAATGTATAACAGATTTTTTTACAATAACAAACTGAGTCACTGGAAATAAAAGACTTGCGTAGTTCATAAATGGATGATTATGTAGTGCAAACACAAGAGCAATAAATTGCTGGTATACATGGAAAGCTATCGAAGAGTACCACTTAGTGAATGCTATCTCAAAATTACATCCGTGCCCAGGTTTCTAGAACGAAGTGATACCTATGTCGCGTTCAATGACCGGAACAATTAAATGTGTCATGATCAAATGTTCATTCTACAATCTGAGTACTGCTCAGACGTTTTGCGCAATAGATGCTTAAGGACGGAATCCTATTAGCAGAGCAGTCCTCCTTTTAGCAGCCACTCCATGTGTTGTATACTCTCTTTCTTTACTTCTATTACTCTTCTGCTCATCTTTGGTATCTTACGTTCTTTTCTAGCGTCTGGACTTCGTCTTGGGGACTTCGTGTCTGGTCTTCCATTGGGGATTTCTCCTTATCAGAAGCCCTGTGTCATTGGTAGTTTTTAGATAATAACCCAATACATCGATTTGCTTTAGATCATATTTTATTTCGAAATCCCTACCCGACTACCTGCCCAGATTGAGTCGGCCGTGTGCTTAACACGACTTACCAACTTCGTGGTTTGGCCGATCTGAACTAAACTCTCTTTCTAATCTAAACCGGAAGAGGGTCTTCTCCACCGATTCTCACGGTATCCACCGGAAGGATCAGGATGAGGTCAAGCCTTGTCATTCAATCCTTCAAGGCCACCGACTGCAACTAATAACAGCCATTTTGGTTTCTACACTACTGTAAATAAGTGTTAGGATACTAATAATCCACATGTCGATTAGTTATGAACTTTTTAATGGCTAATTAGTTCTGGACATGCAGATGCAATAACACACATTGCTAGGGAAATTTCCATCTGCATTCTGTGGTGCATAGCGACGAATAAATCGTTTTTCCGCAGCACTATTTTGTTCGATATTAAACCGCTCAGTTCCTGTGTGGCATTTCCAACCCGTCCTTTGGGGGGGGGTCCGGTGTGCTTCGGTACTGGATCGGTGTGTTGAATTAATAGCATCGACCCCAGGGGGCTTTTCTCCCAGGCAACACCTGCCCCCTTGACTTACATTTACTGCCTCTAAAAAAACAGAAAACATGTTGGAGTTCAGGTGTCCAATTTTTTTAATGTATTACATTCTCAAAATGATAGCTATCTCAAATTTCACTTTTTTTTAAAGAAATTTTGTTGATATCTTTATAGTTATAAGATCTAATTGTAACTATCTGACTATATTGTACTATGAAACTCAGTTTCCTGAATTTGTTAGTTTTGGAAACTGTGTAGGAAATCTTTATCAAAAGTTACATATGTTTTATATCCTGAAAACCTCATAGTTACAAAATTAAGAAAGAAAATAATCCAAATAATACATCTTATTTTCAATCAAAGGGGCAGGGCTGGGTTTATTGCTCAGCGCCTGAGGCGCCCCCTTGAGGAGAATGCCGAAGGGATCGACACAATTTTTGTTCTTTCCCACCATGAGCTTCGGCCCACATTAAAACGAGGCCTTGTGCCCAGCCCATACAAGTGGAGTATGAGGCAGATACCCAGTTACTGTTTGGCATGTGTTCCGCCAACCTTGTCTGTTGGAGGTTAGGTTTAATGGTGCATTTCGTCAGATGGTCGTTTTCGCTTTCGGTGGCAATCCATAACTGCAACATTACACTATGGTCCTTACTTGGGCTAAACGGGTGGTCGACGAGCCCACCTCCCGTCAATCGGCTGGTCTGGTCACGTCAATATCTAACATATATATGATTGTCCTGATGGAAGCGCGTGGTGTAATGGTTAAAGTAATGAGAAATGGACTCGTCGCCCCGAGTTCAAATCCTGGACGTGGTAATTGCATTTCACTTAGCGCTAATACCCTTGGGAAAGGTATGAATCCTACTCTCCCTCCAGCTATGGGCAAACAGCAGGACAGACTGTGTTCTTTAACAATATATTTTATTACATTAGAACTTAAATCCTTGTACTCAGGAGGTGCACACTTTTGCTAAGTAATAATAATAATAATAATAATAATAATAATAATAATTAATACGAAAACCCCCCCCTCACCCCACGAAGCCAATTTAGTAAATAGTCCAATTAAAAAGCGCCCAAGAGTTAAACAAAAAAAAAACCCGAATTGCTTACGACGTCCTTGTGTCCTCCTTAAGCATACTTCCTGCAGTTTGGCCAGTGGATATTGTGAGAGCGATATGCGTAGGGGGAAAATGGGGGGAACCCTCGAGTTTTTTATATATCTCTTTCTTCTCTTCCCCCGGTTCTTTGGTGGTGGGG
>CM042157.1:23003743-23031243 GCA_023376005.1 Doryteuthis pealeii
ATGTGTGTTGTAAAGGTTTGTCAAAAAAAGTATCGAGATTTTTGTACTTTCTGACACACCTTGTATTCTGAAAAAATAACGTTTCATTCATTCTTCATTTCTATCTTGGGTAAAATACAGCTTTAAACTTGGTAGTTTAGACACACCTTGGTTTGGCATCCTTCCATCTACAAAAGACGATGGCGTAGTGTCCATTTTAATCTGCAACTGTGTGAGTGGCTGAATAGGAACAATATTGAATGTCAATTCTCTGGTGCAGTGAATGCAAACAAACAGTGTATGCTTGCTGGAGTTGCTTGTTGTCTCTCCTTCCTTATGGCTCTCTTTTCTGCGGTGGCTACTTTCCTCTCTTTTCACTTCTTTTCGTTCCTTGTTTGTTCTGCCACAAGGTCTCCCATGTGTTGTCACAATTTTAGTCCATATTACTTTTAAAATTTGGGATCTTAATACTAAGTAATTTTTCCTTGCTTATTTAATAATTATCTCCCTTGAACAATTTTAAATCCATAATATCTAATATTTGATTTTTACTATTTATATATTATATATATTATATATATAATATATATGTGTGTGTGTGTGTGTGTGTGTGTGTGTGTAAAAATGGAAATTGGAAATGAATCCGAAAAATTGAGGAGAATGAAATTAAAAGAAAAAGAAAGAAATAGAATGGATAAATAAAAGATGAATTTAATTCATTTATCACTTACACATTGTGTTTTTCGGTCAGTTCTCCTGTGTGAAAATATTTTGCACACAGAGAAGATTCGACCTTCATCAGAGTGAATTTATTTTGAATGAAAAAATTTGTTGGGGAACAACGGAGAAATTTTTTGGAAATGTTCGAATAGAATTTTTTTAAATCACATTAGAACGCTGAAATAGACCGTTAAGAATTTGGGATATTTGATTTTTCTAGGGTTATGGTAGAAAATAATTTTGTATTGCCAAAATAAAAGTGTTATTATCACTCTGATGAAGGTCGAAATCTCTCTGTGTGCGAAATATCCTCACACAGATGAACTGACCGAAACACATGTTTTAAGTGATATTGATTAAATTCATCTTTAGTTTCCATATATTTCTTCTTTTCTTTATCATTATTACTCATATATTATATATATATATATATATATATATTATATATATATATATATATATAGAAGAGGAGAGAGAGAGAGAGAGAGAGAGATTATTTCTTCTTTTTATTGTTCATAAATGTATGTTCAGCGTGCATTAATGACACAAGCTTTGGGACCCAATCTTCTGTCCTACTCTTCTGTCCCATAAAACAAAAGAGGCATTCGTATCATCTGTTATCTGTTTTAAATAGGATATTCTCGCAAATTACTCACCACAATACTGATCACCAAAAAAGAGAGCAAGGCAAACTCACCTCACCACTTTTACAAGCTGAAAATCCATATAATACTGTCGAAAGTAAGAGGAAAATTTGAATGGTAGTCATAAATTGTCCCGTGTCCCTTGCTTATATAACAGCTGGATCTTTTAAGTAGATAGATGTTTCGTTACAAAGAACAGTTATACGGTCACGATTAAAAAAGTGTGGGTGGGGTCCAATTTGATTGGTTGGTTGGTTGGTTGACTGTTGGTGGGATTTACGGTATATCAACCTTCTTGGTTATTTTATGCCAAGATTTTTAGTTCTGTTTCATCATTATGGGTATTCAACGTTTTCTTTTTTAAACTCACTTTTTTAAACACCTTTTTCTGTTTAGTCCATAAATGGGACACTGACAGGTACTACGATTCCGGGTCAGAGTGGACCTGGGAGTAATGGTGATGAAGGGGTTCTCCACACTCCCCATAACTCCAAAATTGGAAATTCACCATTAGATGCAGTTTAACATCATACCCAGGAATACTATTTGGAATTTTAGGGAGAAAAGTGAAAAAAAAAGAATCCTTCAGACATGTGACATTATAATAAGAGGGTTCGAACTCCTGCCGCACTATTAAATTAACTTTCGCATTAAAACCCTTAAAATCCTAGCCGACAGGGCGGGATGATCAATGAATATTTACAAAAACGTGAGTAGGTAATGGTTAACGGTCATCGTCAATGAACATTCCAGCCGGCCAACGTCGGGAGTCCAGTGGCTTCGGCCCTAGATCTTAGTACAAGTTAATTGCGTTGATCCCGGGGGGGGGGGCATGCCCCCAGGGAAACCTGCCGCCTTGATTTAAATGGACAGGGCTGGGTTTATTGCTCAGTGACTGAGGCGCCTCCCTCGATGGGATCTACGCATTTTTGCACCCGCCAACCATGAGCTTCGGTTCGTGGGTGGTCCTCCCTTAATGGGGCTTTGTGTTTGACCCGTACACGTGGGATACGTGGTAAATACCATGAACATTCCAGCCGAAATCCTTTCCACCCTGTCGGCTGGGGCACAAGACTTTATCTCTGCAGAGGAGTGAAATTCACAAATTGTGCAACTTTTTGGCCGTTGATAGCGACCTAAGATGCTTAAGGACAGAATCATGGTGGCTGAGCAGTTACTGACTTGTAATACTCCTCTTGGCCCTTACTTGACGAGCCGTCGGAGAGGCCACCTCCGATCAATCAGCTAGTCAGTTCAATCCCTTCTACCTATACGATTGACCCTATTGCCCTTTTGGCAACCCCCAACCCATTTTTTCTCATATGTACTAGAAGGCGGTGGCTGAGAATCTTAGGTGCTAAACTTCATCTAATGGCGAAGTTCCAGTTTGGAGCTTTGGAGAGTGTGGATACCCCTTCAACGCCATTACTCCCAGTTGTTAGGATCATATCTATGAGGTGAATAAAAAAAGATGAAAAATGTGTTTAAAAAAAAAAAAAAATAATAATAATAATTAATAAATACCATTCAATAATGAATAAAACAAAATGTCTTCGGCATAAATGACCAACGAGTTTTTGGACATGCCATACCCTAAAATCCAACCAACCCCTAACCAACCAAAATCTTTATTTTGTATGTCCAGCAGAAGAAGATCTTCTACAGCAGTGGGGAATTTGGTAGACCAAGTGACCAAGTAACCAATAAGCACCCAACTGGAGCTGTTTTGAAAGGAACACCTTTTGCTATTCATCGTAATTTTCCGCTTGTTTGTTTACAAACAACAGAAGATTTTTTGCTGCATTAGAATTTCACTCTAAGATTTTTTTAAAAGTTTGTTCATGTATATTTACAACCCAAATGCACGTTTTTATACTTAAATAGTTTTCGGTTTTGATAAAACAATAGATATTTATTGGTTACTTAATCTCAACATCCTTTTATTTAAACAAACATAAAAAATATTTTGTAAATAAAAGCTATATTCATTTAAATAAACATATCTGCATTTCTCTTCTAATTAAATAAAATCTATTTTAATATGAAACATGTGTCTTTAATATAAAAAACGTGTCTTTCGTTTAAAGTTTTAAAACTTGTTAAAAAATTCCTATTGAATTAACAACAACAACATGAAATAAATATTTTTGTAATATTACTACGAGTCATTCGACAAAACGTGGAGTTCGGTTTCGCTTTCTTTGTTTTAATGGCATATCAAACTTCGCGGGTTATTCAATGCCAATGCCATCCTTGTAGTGACACTATTTAACTCATAACTGAGGGCAGAATGGGGTTCTTACATTTCTTAATCATATTAGCTATTTACTAAGCTTAGTTTAGTTGTAACACAAAGCCAACAGTATGGAGCATCTAGTGAAAATCGGACTCATTAACAATGGTCTGCTAATGTTCTTCTTCACTGGCACTAAATAATTATAATGTTGCATACCTCTTCTTCTCAACGTATGAGTAGCACAGGGATCTATGCGGTAAAGTGGGGACTTTATAGTAGGTGTGGCGCTCCACCTCAGACGTCAAAACAATCTCCTTGGTCTAGCGCAGTTGGAAAGGGATAGACTTACTTGCTGACTGGCTGATACCGACTTTAGGCCGCCCGACAACTGTACTTACTTTATACATTGTAATAAAAAGAAAGTAAGTGAATATATCTATTTACCAAACCTGTGCGGTAAAGTGAGGACCTGATGGTAGGTGTGGCGCTCCACCTCAGACGTCAAAACAATCTCCTTGGTCTAGCGCTATTGAAAAGGGGATAGACTCCCTCGTTGTCTGGCTGATACCGACTTTAGGCCACCCCGCCGAATGTACTTACTTTTACCTAATGTCATACACAGGAGAAGTATGGTTCTGTTGCGGGTAGGAATGCTAATACTTAACAGAACTACTCTGGGGGTGTCGCCTGCAAATGGCCAGTATTAAAAGCAGACTTGAATGTAACTTCGACCAACTTTCACAAGGTGCACGCTGGCGAACTGGCTAATGAAAACCTCGTGTTCAAATAAAGATAATTATTCGGTCAATAATAGATAATGTTATTAAGTACAGTCAATTTACCTCAGCTAATATTATCACATCGAATTAAGTATTTATTTACTTTTTTTTAAATTTTCAAAAGAGATAATTTTTGTCTGTTCTGTTTATGGTGGTGAGGGTCAATCACCAAGAATTTTAATTAAAAATACACAGATCACAGCTGCGCAGGATTTTGTCAAAAAAACAAAAAACAAAAAATAAAAATAAATAAATAAAAAAAATAAATAAATGAAATAAACAGTAGTTGTCACTGATTATGAATAATCTAATTTTTTCCAGAAACTTTTCAAGACGATGAAAGAAACAGAATAATCTAATATGTTACGATTGTTTGTTGCGAAGAGACACAGTTCTTAAATTTTGTATGTTGTTAATTTCTAAACTTATAATTATATTGTTTCCAGTGATAGTCGTTTATTAGCTTATTAGCATAGACAGAAAGAATGAAATATTGGAAGAAAAAAAGGAATGAATGGAAGAAAGAAAGAAAGAAAGAAAGAATGAACTCAGGAAAAAGAAGAAAGAAAGAGCTCAAGAAGCGCAGAAATGAATAAAAAGAAAGAAAGAAAGAAAGAAAGAAAGAAAGGAAAGAAGAAAGAAAGAACGGAAAAGTAGAAGAAAAAAAAGAATAAATGGAAAAAAGGAAGAAAGAAAAGAAAGAAGAAGAAGAAAAGAATGAAAGAAAGATTGCAAGGTTAGAAAAAAAGTCAGAATGAACTCAGGAAAAGAAGAAAAAAGAACAGAAGGAGTGAAGAAATAAATGAAAAAGCAAAAATAAAGAAAGGAGAAGAAAAAAAGAGAGGAAGAAGTAAAGTATGAAGAAAAGAAAGAAAGTAATACCGAAAAAAATAAAGAATGAATGAAAGAAACATGCAAACAAAATATAAAGAAAGAAATAACAAAATAAGAAAAGGACAAAAGAAAGAAAGAAAAAAAAGAAAGGAAAGAAAGAAAGAAAGAAAGAAAGGATAGAAGGAAAGAGAAAGGATGGAAGAAAAGAAAGAAAGAAATAACGAAGAGACGAAAGAAAGAAAGAAAGAAAGAAAGAAAGAAAGAAAGAAAGGAAAAAAAATAAAGAAAAAAAATAAAAGGATGAACAGTTTTATAAAAAGAAGAAAGAAAGAAAGAAAGGACGGAAGGAAGAAAGAAAGAAAGGAAGAAAGAAAAGGATGAACAGTTTTATAAAAAAAAAAGAAAGTAAGAAAGAAAAAAGAAGGCAAAGAAACAAATAAGCTAAAGAATGAAAATATTTGGAATTGAAAAGAATTAAACGATTGAATGGAATTATGAGGTAAATCTGATAAAAAAATAGAGAAGGAAGAATTCGGATGAAAAAAAAAAAAAAGCAGAATAACATAAAAATAAAAGAGTAAAGAAGAAGAAAAAATTGATGAGGAAAAAGTGTGCGGTATAACGATAAAAAATGAAAATTAAATTGGAAACGCGTAAGAAACTAAAAAAAAAAAATAAAGAAAATAACCTTCCCGGAACAAATAGAATAAAAAATATCATAACTGTTCCCAGTGAGAATTCACAGTTGAAAACCATTTTTAGGTTGTTTTTTTTTTTTTTTGCTGGGAATATTTGCACACACACACACACACACACACACACACACACACACACACATGCGCAACACACACATATATATAGCGTTCTGTGCCTCGTGATTAATGATATATTTATTTCGTCTTCCCGTTTACAATGTTGCTTCGATAAAGACCTCTTCATATGGTCGAAACAGATTTCTGTCAGGAAAACTTTTAACATCTTGTTTTTTCTACAAACTTTCTACACACATATCTATATATAGTAAATCTTCATGATAGATAAAGATAAACTAAGAATTTATGCATTATGTGAACTAATTACTTTTCCCGTTATTACATCGGGCCATGATAATATTGATGCTTCCGTTATCTGGAGCTTTTGGGCATGTGCAGAACCCCTTCATGGTCATTACTACCAGGCCCACTCTGTCCCGAAGTGGTATTTTTAAAACTACGATTTTTATGAGTGTTGTTCCGAAATAAATACAAGAGATAAAAGGGGCAATAACATCGTTGGATAGAACAAGTTTTCAGTCATAATATACTTTTTAAAATACTACACTACATGCCAAATAAAAGTTTCAGCCAATCTATTGTTTAACATTAAGAACTCTTCAGACCATATAACAATGTGCAAATTATCTCTATTAGATAGAAGTACTCGATAAAATATAATCCTGCAAGTGCATGGTCTAATGGTTATGGTCAAAGGAAATGGACTCGGCGAACTGAGTTCCAATCCAGGACGAGGCTGTTGGCATTTATATAGTGATAATATATATTTACCAACTCCTCTGCACGAAAGGATGGGACACAGGGTTAGTTTCTCAAGCGGAGTTCAACAGGTTTGAATTTAGAGTTTTCCTTCTCCTAGACCGGTTGCCTAAACAAGGGTAAAGAGCCCAGTCTGGCCTACTATTTGTCCATAGCTGGAGGGAGAGTAGGATTCATACCTTTCCCAAGGATATTAGCGCTAAGTGAAATGCGATTACCACATCCAGGATTTGAACACGGGGCGAAGAGTCCATTTCCCATGACTTTAACCATTACACCACGCGCTTCTATATAGGAATAATACGCTTGGGAAAGGTATGAATCTAATTATTCTTTCTCCGACTATAGGGGAATAGTAGGGAGGACTGTGTTCTTTAACCTTGGTAAGGCAACCAGTCTCATCATTGGCAATTCAGTCTCGAAAGACTATGATAAAAGTTTTTGTGTGCCCCTGAGGTTGCAGCGCCTCCTGTGACTATGAAGTCCTATGTTTGAGAAACATTCTCGACCACAGATTTTGCATTTGTAGGTTGTCCCTGTAGATGATGATGTTCCGATGCTTTGTTGCCGTTGCTTTCTTATGGACCTCTTAGCTTCATGATGTTGTATCAGGGTGAATTCTGACATGTACAGGCCTCTATGGAGATTCTGCCGCCACCGAGGGCAGTCTTGAGCCAAATTTTCCCAGCTGGAAGGAACAATGCCAAAGCATCCTCGAGACAGGACGGACTTCACTTTTCAACTATTCTTTCTCCGACTATAGGGGAATAGTAGGGAGGACTGAGTTCTTTAACCTTGGTTAGGCAACCAGTCTAAGAGAAGGAAAACCCCGCTTAAAGAATGACCATGTGTCGCATGCGCCGGGGTTGGTATTTACATCGAATGATCCCTGCACGATGGTGTATCTACCAACCCGCGCATGCGACACATGGTCATTCTTTAAGCGGGTTTTCCTTCTTCTTAGACTGGTTGCCTAACCAAGGTTAAAGAACTCAGTCCTCCCTACTATTCCCCTAAGTCGGAGAAAGAATAGTTTGAAAAGTGAAGTCCGTCCTGTCTCGAGGATGCTTGGCATTGTTCCTTCCAGCTGGGAAATTTGGCTTCAAGACTGCCCTCGGTGCGGCAGAAATCTCCATAGAGGCCTGTACATGTCAGAATTCACCCTGATACCAACATCATGAAGCTAAGAGGTCCATAAGAAAGCAAACGGCAACAAAGCACGGAACATCACATCTACAGGGACAACCTACAAATGCCAAATCTGTGGTCGAGAATGTTTCTCAAAATAGGACTTCATAGTCACAGGAGGCGCTGCAACCTCAGGGGCACACAAAAACTTTTTATCATGTCTTTCGAGACTGAATTGCCAATGATGAGACTGGTTGCCTTACCAAGGTTAAAGAACACAGTCCTCCCTACTATTCCCCTATAGTCGGAGAAAGATAATTAGATTTCATACCTTTCCCAAGCGTTTATTCCTATATAAGAAGCGCGTGGTGTAATGGTTAAAGTCATGGGGAAATGGACTCTTCGCCCCGTGTTCAAATCCTGGTGTTGTAATCGCATTTCACTTAGCGCTAATATCCTTGGGAAAGGTATGAATCCTACTCTCCCTCCAGCTATGGACAAATAGGTAGGCCAGACTGGGCTCTTTACCTTGTTTAGGCAACCGGTCTAGGAGAAGGAAAACTCTAAATTCAAACCTGTTGAACTCCGCTTGAGAAACTAACCCTGTGTCCCATCCTTTCGTGCAGAGGAGTTGGTAAATATATATTATCACTATATAAATGCCAACAGCCTCGTCCTGGATTGGAACTCAGTTCGCCGAGTCCATTTCCTTTGACCATAACCATTAGACCATGCACTGCAGGATATATTTTATCGAGTACTTCTATCTAATAGAGATAATTTGCACATTGTTATATGGTCTGAAGAGTTCTTAATGTTAAACAATAGATTGGCTGAAACTTTTATTTGGCATGTAGTGTAGTATTTTAAAAGTATATTATGACTGAAAACTTGTTCTATCCAACGATGTTATTGCCCCTTTATCTCTTGTATTTATTTTCGGAACAACACTCATAAAATCGTAGTTTAAAAAATACCACTTCGGACAGAGTGGGCCCTGGTAGTAATGACCATGAAGGGGTTCTGCACATGCCCAAAAGCTCCAGATAACGGAAGCATCAATATTATCATGGCCCGATGTAATAACGGAAAAAGTAATTAGTTCACATTAAGCATAAATTCTTAGTTTATCTTTTTATACTATCATGAAGATTTACTATATATAGATTGTGTGTAGAAAGTTTGTAGAAAAAACAAGATGTTAAAAGTTTTCCTGACAGAAATCTGTTTCGACCATATGAAGAGGTCTTTATCGAAGCAACATTGTAAACGGGAAGACGAAATAAATATATCATTAATCACGAGGCACAGAAAGCTATATATATGTGTGTGTTGCGCATGTGTGTGTGTGGTGTGTGTGTGTGTGTGTGTTGTGTGTGTGCAAATATTCCCAGCAAAAAAAAAAAAAAAAAAAACCTAAAAATGGTTTTCAACTGTGAATTCTCACTGGAACAGTTATGATATTTTATTCTATTTGTTCCGGGAAGGTTATTTTCTTTATTTTTTTTTTAGTTCTTACGCGTTTCCAATTTAATTTTCATTTTTTATCGTTATACCGCACACTTTTTTCCTCATCAATTTTTCTTCTTCTTTACTCTTTTATTTTATGTTATTCTGCTTTTTTTTTTTTCATCCGAATTCTTCCTTCTCTATTTTTTTTATCAGATTTTACCTCATAATTCCATTCAATCGTTTAATTCTTTTCAATTCCAAATATTTTCATTCTTTTAGCTTATTTGTTTCTTTGCCTTCTTCTTCTTTCTTACTTTCTTTTTTTTTTTATAAAACTGTTCATCTTTCTTTCTTTTTCTTTCTTTTCTTCCGTCCTTTCTTTCTTTCTTTCTTTTTTTTATAAACTGTTCATCCTTTTATTTTCTTCTTTATTTTTTTCCTTTCTTTCTTTCTTTCTTCTTTCTTCTTCGTCTCTTCGTTATTTCTTTCTTTCTTTTCTTCCATCCTTTCTCTTTCCTTCTATCCTTTCTTTCTTTCTTTCTTTCTTTCCTTTCTTTTTTTTCTTTCTTTCTTTTGTCCTTTTCTTATTTTGTTATTTCTTTCTTTATATTTTGTTTGCATGTTTCTTTCATTCATTCTTTATTTTTTTCGGTATTACTTTCTTTCTTTTCTTCATACTTTACTTCTTCCTCTCTTTTTTTCTTCTTTCCTTTCTTTATTTTTTGCTTTTTCATTTATTTCTTCACTCCTTCTGTTCTTTCTTTCTTCTTTTCCTGAGTTCATTCTGACTTTTTTTTCTAACCTTGCAATCTTTCTTTCATTCTTTCATTCTTCTTCTTCTTTTCTTTCTTTCTTCCTTTTTTCCATTTATTTTTTTTTTCTTCTACTTTTCCGTTCTTTCTTTCTTCTTTCCTTTCTTTCTTTCTTTCTTTCTTTCTTCTTTTTATTCATTTCTGCGCTTCTTGAGCTCTTTCTTTTTCTTTTTTCCTGAGTCTTCATTCTTTCTTTCTTTTTTCTTTTCTTCCATTCATTCCTTTTTTTCTTCCAATATTTCATCTTTTCTGTCTATGCTAATAAGCTAATAAACGACTATCACTGGAAAACAATATAATTATAAGTTAGAAATTAACAACATACAAAATTTAAGAACTGTGTCTCTTCGCAACAAACAATCGTAACATATTAGATTATTCTGTTTCTTTCATCGTCTTGAAAAGTTTCTGGAAAAAATTAGATTATTCATAATCAGTGACAACTACTGTTTATTTCATTTATTTATTTTTTTATTATATTTATTTTTATTTTTGTTTTTTTTGTTTTTTTGACAAAATCCTGCGCAGCTGTGATCTGTGTATTTTTAATTAAAATTCTGGTGATTGACCCTCACCACCATAAACAGAACAGACAAAAATTATCTCTTTTGGAAAAATTTTAAAAAAAAGTAAATAAATACTTAATTCGATGTGATAATATTAGCTGAGGTAAATTGACTGTACTTAATAACATTATCTATTATTGACCGAATAATTATCTTTATTTGAACACGAGTTTTCATTAGCCAGTTCGCCAGCGTGCACCTTGTGAAAGTTGGTCGAAGTTCAAGTCTGCTTTTAATACTGGCCATTTGCAGGCGACCACCCCCAGAGTAGTTCTGTTAAGTATTAGCATTCCTACCCGCAACAGAACCATACTTCTCCTGTGTATGACATTAGGTAAAAGTAAAGTACATTCGCGGGGTGGCCTAAAGTCGGTATCAGCCAGACAACGAGGGAGTCTATCCCTTTTCATAGCGCTAGACCAAGGAGATTGTTTTGACGTCTGAGGTGGAGCGCCACACCTACCATCAGGTCCTCACTTTACCGCACAGGTTTGGTAAATAGATATATTCACTTACTTTCTTTTATTACAATGTATAAAGTAAGTACAGTTGTCGGGCGGCCTAAAGTCGGTATCAGCCAGTCAGCAAGTAAGTCTATCCCCTTTCCAACTGCGCTAGACCAAGGAGATGTTTTGACGTCTGAGGTGGAGCGCCACACCTACTATAAAGTCCCCACTTTTACCGCATAGATCCCTGTGCTACTCATACGTTGAGAAGAAGAGGTATGCAACATTATAATTATTTAGTGCCAGTGAAGAAGAACATTAGCAGACCATTGTTAATGAGTCCGATTTTCACTAGATGCTCCATACTGTTGGCTTTGTGTTACAACTAAACTAAGCTTAGTAAATAGCTAATATGATTAAGAAATGTAAGAACCCCATTCTGCCCTCAGTTATGAGTTAAATAGTGTCACTACAAGGATGGCATTGGCATTGAATAACCCGCGAAGTTTGATATGCCATTAAAACAAAGAAAGCGAAACCGAACTCCACGTTTTGTCGAATGACTCGTAGTAATATTACAAAAAATATTTATTCATGTTGTTGTTGTTAATTCAATAGGAATTTTTTAACAAGTTTTTTAAACTTTAAACGAAAGACACGTTTTTATATTAAAGACACATGTTTCATATTAAAATAGATTTTATTTAATTAGAAGAGAAATGCAGATATGTTTATTAAATGAATATAGCTTTATTTACAAAATATTTTTTATGTTTGTTTAAATAAAAGGATGTTGAGATTAAGTAACCAATAAATATCTATTGTTTTATCAAAACCGAAAACTATTTAAGTATAAAAACGTGCATTTGGTTGTAAATATACATGAACAAACTTTTAAAAAAATCTTAGAGTGAAATTCTAATGCAGCAAAAAATCTTCTGTTGTTTGTAAACAAACAAGCGAGAAATTACGATGAATAGCAAAAGGTGTTCCTTTCAAAACAGCTCCAGTTGGGGTGCTTATTGGTTACTTGGTCCACTTGGTCTACCAAATTTTCCCCACTGCTGTAGAAGATCTTCTTCTGCTGGACATACAAAATAAAGATTTTGGTTGGTTAGGGGGTTGGTTGGATTTTAGGGTATGGCATGTCAAAAACTCGTTGGGTCATTTTATGCCGAAGACATTTTGTTTTATTCATTATTGATGGGTATTATATATTATTATTATTATTTTTTTTTTTTTTAAACACATTTTTCATCTTTTTATTCACCTCATAGATATGATCCTAACAACTGGGAAGTAAATGGCGTGAAGGGTATCCACACTCTCCAAAGCTCCAAACTGGAACTTCGCCATTAGATTGAAGTTTAGCAACCTAAGATTCTCAGCCACCGCCTTCTAGTACATATGAGAAAAAATGGGTGGGGGTTGCCCAAAAGGGCAATAGGGTCAATCGTATAGGTAGAAGGGATTGAACTGACTAGCTGATTGATCGGAGGTGGCCTCCGACGGCTCGTCAAGTTAAGGGCCAAGAGGAGTATTACAAGTCAGTAAAACTGCTCAGCCACCATGATTTCTGTCCTTAAGCATCTTAGGTCGCTATCAACGGCCAAAAAGTTGCACAATTTGTGAATTTCACTCCTCTGCAGAGATAAAGTCTTGTGCCCCAGCGACAGGTGGAAAGGTTTTCGGCTGGAATGTTCATGGTATTTACCACGTATCCCACGTGTACGGGTCAAACACAAAGCCCCATTAAGGAGGACCACCACGAACCGAAGCTCATGGTTGGCGGGTGCAAAAAATGCGTAGATCCCATCGAGGGAGGCGCCTCAGTCACTGAGCAATAAACCAGCCCTGTCCATTTAAATCAAGGCGGCAGGTTTCCCTGGGGCATGCCCCCCCCCCGGGATCAACGCAATTAATTGTACTAAGATCTAGGGCCGAAGCCACTGGACTCCCACGTTTGGCCGGCGCTGGAATGTTCATTGACGATGACCGTTAACCATTACCTACTCACGTTTTTGTAAATATTCATTGATCATCCCGCCCTGTCGGCTAGGATTTTTAAGGGTTTAATGCGAAAGTTAATTTAATAGTGCGCAGGAGTTTCGAACCCTCTTATTTATAATGTCACATGTCGGAAGGATTCTTTTTTTTCACTTTTCTCCCTAAATTCCAAATAGTATTCCTGGGTATGATGTTAAACTGCATCTAATGGTGAATTTCCAATTTTGGAGTTATGGGGAGTGTGGAGAACCCCTTCATCACCATTACTCCCAGGTCCACTCTGACCCGGAATCGTAGTACCTGTCAGTGTCCCATTTATGGACTAAACAGAAAAAGGTGTTTAAAAAAGTGAGTTTAAAAAGAAAACGTTGAATACCCATAATGATGAACAGAACTAAAAATCTTGGGCATAAAATAACCCAAGAAGGGTTGATATACCGTAAATCCCACCAACCAGTCAACCAACCAACCAACCAATCAAATTGACCCCCACCCACACTTTTTTAATCGTGACCGTATAACTGTTCTTTGTAACGAAACATCTATCTACTTAAAAGATCCAGCTGTTATATAAGCAAGGGACACGGGACAATTTATGACTACCATTCAATTTTCCTCTTACTTTCGACAGTATTATATGGATTTTCAGCTTGTAAAAGTGGTGAGGTGAGTTTGCCTTGCTCTCCTTTTCTTGGTGATCAGTATTGTCGGTGAGTAAGTAATTGGAGAATATCCCTATTTAAACAGATAACAGATGATACGAATGCCTCTTTTGTTTATAGGGACAGAAGATGTAAGGACAGAAGATTGGGTCAAAAGCTTGTGTCATTAATGCACGCTGAACATACATTTATGAACAATAAAAGAAGGAATAATCTCTCTCTCTCTCTCTCTCTCTCTCTCTCTATATATATATATATATATATATATATATATATATATATATATATAATATATATATGAGTAATAATGAATAAAGAAAAGAAAGAAATAGAATGGATAATAAAAGATGAATTTAATCAATATCACTTACACATGTGTTTCGGTCAGTTCATCTGTGTGAGGATATTTCGCACACAGAGAAGATTCGACCTTCATCAGAGTGAATAATAACACTTTATTTTTGCAATACAAAATTATTTTCTACCATAACCCCTAGAAAAATCAAATATCCAAATTCTAACGGTCTATTTCAGCGTTTCTAAATGTGATTTAAAAAAAATTCTATTCGAACATTTCCAAAAAATTTCTCCGTTGTTCCCCAACAAATTTTTTCATTCAAAATAAAATTTCACTCTGATGAAGGTCGAATCTTCTCTGTGTGCAAAATATTTTCACACAGGAGAACTGACCGAAACACATGTGTAAGTGATATTGATTAAATTCATCTTTTATTATCCATTCTATTTCTTTCTTTTCTTTATTCATTCTTCCTCATATTTTCGGATTCATTTCCAATTTTCCATTTTACACACACACACACACAACACACACACCACACATATATATATATATATATATATATATATATATAATATATATATAAAATCAAATATTAGATATTATGGATTTAAAATTGTTCAAGGGAGATAATTATTAAATAGCAAGGAAAAATTACTTAGTATTAAGATCCCAAATTTTAAAGTAATATGGACTAAAATTGTGACAACACATGGGAGACTTGTGCAGAACAAACAAGGAACGAAAAGAAGTGAAAAAGAGAGGAAAGTAGCCACCGCAGAAAAGAGAGCCATAAGGAAGGAGAGACAACAGCAACTCCAGCAAGCATCACTGTTTGTTTGCATTCACTGCACCAGAGATTGACATTCAAATATTGGTCTATTCAGCCACTCACACAGTTGCAGATTAAAAAATGGACACTACGCCATCGTCTTTTGTAGATGGAAGGATGCCAAACCAAGGTGTGTCTAAAAACTACCAAGTTTAAAGCTGTATTTACCAAGATAGAAATGAAGAATGAATGAAACGTTATTTTTTCAGAATACAAGGTGTGTCAGAAAGTACAAAAAATCTCGATACTTTTTTGACAAACCTTTTACACACACATATACACACACACACACACACACACACAGAGAGAGAGAGAGAGAGAGAGAGAGAGAGAGAGAGAGAGAGAGAGAGAGAGAGAGAGACCAGACACACACAAATATATATATATATATATATATATAACAGATAACATTTTATATATATATATGAGGTAGGTACTTCTACTACATCTATGCTATCTTCATATATATATATATATATATATATAATATATATATATATATATATATATATATATATATATCCGTATAATGTTTATTTCATTGTTTTTCATTCACCCCTCTTTTTTCCAGCTTTCATACTCGAAAATTTCCAGTGCCTTGTTTCATCTTTCCGCATCTTATCTTCTCTTAAATGTATGAACTATCACCAGTTTTTCTCATAAAGTATTACAATACACTGATTTCCCCTTTACAGGAGTCTTTCAGTTTATCATCTCTCTACGATATTGATATCAATATATATACGTATATATATATATATATATATATATATATATATATATATTATATATATATATATATATATAAAGATGCAAATCATTCCTTTAAATGTTCTTTCTATTTTTTCATCTTTTTTCAACCTGATTTCATCTGCTGAATCTTTTTTCTTTTCTTACTTTTGGCCTTCATGTCTTTTTATTCATGATGAGATGAATAATCTCCGCATTCTGCCTCTTACTCACAAGAACGTTTTTTATGACATAACTTCTTTTGGCTTTGCAACGAAACCCCCCCCCCCCAAAAAAAAAACAAACAAAAAAACAACTATAACGAGAAAGAGAAAATGTTCAGATATTTATCACGTTAGTTGAAACAGTTATTACGTCAAAAAGTTTTTGTTTGTTTGTTTGTTTGTTTTTTTTGCTTGAAGAATGTAAAACCTGGACGGGTTTCCGAACACGAAAAAGAAAATGAAGTTTTACACGTCAATCTTTGAGTATGAATTTAGATAGACAGAACGTTTGCTGGATAAATAGTAAGGTAAGAAAACTCTCACACAGAACTGTTCACAGTATGCGAGTTGTTATTCCTACAGTTTGTCTGAATTTTTTAGATGAGCCTAGATAATTTGTATTATTTGTATTGTTCGGACTATTGTCCTCATCTTTATTTTTATCTACACTATTTCTCTGAATTTTTTAGATGAGGCTTGATAATTTGTATTATTTGTATAATTCGGACTATTGTCCCCATCTTTATTTTTATCTACACTATTTCTCTGAATTTTTTAGATGAGGCTTGATAATTTGTATTATTTGTATTGTTCGGACTATTGTCCTCATCTTTATTGTTATCTACATTATTTCTGTGAAATTTTTAGATGAGGATTGATAATTTGTATTATTTGTATAATTCGGACTATTGTCCCCATCTTTATTTTTATCTACACTATTTCTTTGAATTTTTTAGATGAGGCTTGATAATTTGTATTATTTGTATTGTTCGGACTATTGTCCTCATCTTTATTGTTATCTACACTATTTCTCTGAATTTTTTAGACGAGGCTTGATAATTTATATTATTTGTAAAATTCAGATGATTGTCCTCATCTTTATTGTTATATACACAACGTTTCGACCGATGTACCCTCCGGCTCTTTTTTGATGTTTCTTGTCGATAAATAGTAGGGCAGACGTTACCGTTACCCTCTGTTTCATCTTACTCTTGGCTCAGGATTATAACCATACTGTTTGCTATATATATATATATATATATATATATATATATATATATATATATATATATATATATGTTGTCGGTGGGGAGTTCACGTATGCTTCCTTGTTGGTATATCTGATGAGTCGAATTTTCAATGTATATATTATATCTGTTTATATGTTTATATATCTGTTATTTTGTATGCTTCAAAATGAAAGCAAGATTCTCTTTGCCTATTTTAAGCCGCTCACATCGACTCTCTCACCCAGGTACAACAACTGATAGTTATTTCCTTATAATTGAGAAGAAAAACTCAGATTACCATAGTAATAGGACATTATTTGAATAGAATAGGTTAAGGGAATAATAATAAAAAAAAAGGTGCGAGATGTTACTAGTGATAACAAGATCAGATCTGTTTATATTTTAGCCAATAGCCGCACGAACAGTTTCTCTGCGTCCCCAACTATTTGGAGACTGTACCTTTGGGATTAGCCTCGTATCAAAACGTCATCATTTTTATCCGATGATAGCCGAGCTAAATATTTGTAGTTCTGTTTTTTCAATTTCACTTGAAAATGTTTCAGTCGTTAATTAATAAGCGTCTTTGGATTTATCTATTTCTACAGAAACTTTCAAGCATTTCCACTAACGTTCTTCTCATCTACATTCTGATATTTGCGTTTGGTGCTATCAAAACTCAAACGCTCCTCTGTAATAATAAGAGATTTCGGCTTTGATAGAACATTTCTCTGGAGATACTGAACTTTAAAATATCCTATCATACTGGTAAAAAATACCGAGAAAATTTGGTACAGCCGCGGGGGGAAATTTGGTATGTAAAAAGTGAAATACAAAACTGTATTTCACAAAGAAAACCTATTTTACAATAAAATTTTCTCATAAAAAACTATGGAATTTTAAAAAATGGAACTTCTCAAAAATGAAAACGGAAAAAAAAATAAAACGAAATTTACCAAAATTGGAAACAGAATCAAACTAAATCTGGAACGGAAAATTGAGGGCTCCACAAGATTTAAATTACCGTACAGTGCTAACAAAGCTGAGCTGATTCTTGACCCATGTAGTTGTCTGCTGACTCAGCTCTCTATCCTGGCTGGGTGGTATGTGATAACTGGTGCATCACTGTATGTATTTACCCAACCCCTCCACACTCACAGGATGCGACACAACTTCAATTTCTTAAGCAGAGTTTAACAGGTTTGAATTCAGAGTGTTCACTCTCTTAGACTAGTTGCCAAACAAAGGTTGAAGAGCCTAGTCTGCCCTACTGTTTACCCATAGCTGGAGGGAGATTAGTTGGATTCATGCCCAGGGGTATTAACGCTATGTGAAATGTAAACAACCTCGTCCAGGAGTTGAACTCGTTTCGTCGTGCCCAATTCCTACGACTATATCCATTACACCACGTGCCTCCACCGGAGTACGTGTTTTGTACTGTTGTCAACTAAATGTTCAGACTTTTGACTTTGATTTCAGACTACAAAACAAAACTATGCATTCGTTTATAATTCGTATGTCAGTTTAATTTAAACAGAAGTTCCTGTATCAATTTCTATCACTTTCTGTATAAGCTGAATACGTGTTCCACCCTGTCGACTGGGGCGTTAGAATGCACCGACTGCACCTCTGCAGAGGGGTAAGACTCCCCCAATGGGACCACCTGTTGGCCGTGGGTGGCGACTCGTGATGCTTAAGGATATAACCCAGGGGATGAGGAGTTCGTGACTTGCAATACTCCACTTTGGCCCTATCTTGGGCTAGACGGTCGGTCGGAGAGGCCCCCTCCGATCAATCGGCTGGTCAGGTCAAGCCCTAGCACCTATATGATTTTCCCAACCCTATTGCCCTCATGGCAAGCCCCAAAACCTTTTTATCATATTGTTGCTAGAAGGCGGTGACTGAGGGTCTTCGTGTCCTGGGAATGACATTAAACTGAGGTTCCAGTTTTGGAGGTTTGGGGAATGTGGTGCACCCCTTCATCCCCATTGCTCCCTGGTCCACTCTGACCCGGAGTGATAGTACCTGTTAGGGTCCCATCTATGGATTAAATAGAAAAATGTATTTATAAAAAAATTGTATTATCCATTAAGAATTGATTTATTTCAAAACTTTAATGGCATTAAATGACCCACTGAGGTTGATATGCCGAGATTGAATACGTGTTACTTTATCTTGTCATTTATATATGTTTATTTTGGTAGGTAAAGGGTGAAACCGTGTTTATTTTCTCGTTTAGATTTTTCTATAAAAAAACAAGTTATTTATTAAATTTTCCTGATGCAACCCTGTCACCCACACCACCTCTTTTTGCCTCAGCCTTAACAAAGGAAAGGAAAAGATAAGAAAAGAAAAGATAAGAAAGAAAGAAAGTAAGAAAGAAAGAAAGAAAGAAAGAAAAATCGAGTAAGAGAGAGTTAACTTTATAGATTATTATACTTTTTATATATTGAACTATTTAGCAATAGCTTTTAAGTAAGCATATAAAACGTTGTAATGATTAAACTATCATACTGTGATATATCCGTAAAAAAAGTCAACCTCCGATTTATTTAAGCCTCCGTCCTCTGCTATTCCACTGAGCAATTCTGACGTAGGCAGATATTTTTTTTTTTTTAGATTAGCAAAGGAAAGGAAAGGAAAAGGAAAAGAAAGAAAGAAAGAAAGAAAGAAGATACGTGTTACTTTACCTTGTCATTTATATATGTTTATTTTGGTAGGTAAAGGGTGAAACCGTGTCTATTTTCTCGTTTGGATTTTATTTAAAAAAAAACGGGTTATTTATCAAATTCTCCTAATGTCACCTACACCAACTCTTTTTGCCTCAACACCTGCCCACGCTACTTTTACTTCACTGCTCCCCTAAATCCTTCCACTTGTTAAGTAGTCCTTAGAATAAACTTCCTAGGGGGGGCGATACCGCCCACTCAGGCAACCACAGACTTATTCCTTCAACAACGATATGAGAACATCTCTACGTAACATTTTAGAACCAGCTGTACGTATAACTGATGAAATAGAAGCGCGTGGTTTAATGGTTAAAGTCATGGGAAATGGACTCGTCGCCCCGAGTTCAAATCCTGGATGTGGTAATTGCAATTCACTTAGCGCTAATATCCTTGGGAAAGGTATGAATCCTACTCTCCCTCCAGATATGGATAATTAGTAGGACAGTCTGGGATTTTTAACCTTGATTAGGCAACCGGTCTAAGAGAAGGAAAAATCTGAATTCAAACTGTTGAACTCCGCTTTAGAAATTGACCTTGTGTCGCATTCTACTTGGAGGAGGGGTTGGTAAATATATATACATATACATAATCTCTCTTGCTCTCTCTCTCTCTCTCCCTCTCTTGCTCTCTCTCTCTTGCTCTATCTCTCTTGCTTCTCTCTTGCTCTCTCTGTCTGTCTGTCTGTCTCTCTCTCTCACACACACACACAGACGCACAAACACAAACACACAACCCCAGAAGAAGCCGTTTATATTTCACATTATACTAACACTAGTAAAAGATATGCATGCAACTATAGGGTAGACTGGGCTCTTTAGCGCTAGTACCCTTGGGAAAGGTATGAATCCTACTCTCCCTCCAGCTATGGATAAATAGCAGGACAGTCTGGGCTCTTTAACCTTGGTTAAGCAACCGGTCTAGGAGAAGGAAAAATCTGAAATCAAACCTGTTGGACTCCGCATAAGAAATTGACCTTGTGTCGCATCCTGCTCGTGAGGGGTTGGTAAATATATATAACTGAAGAAATGGAACATTTGTTTAGTAGTCCTTAAAAGAACCGCATCTTCCTGCCTCAAGATTATGTGCGCTTTCGCGGCAATTTTATAAAAAATGTTTTCAAACGTTACGAAACCTGTTGAAAAGGAATTGGTTTTCAGTTTGATTCGTGGAGGGAAACAGATTGTTCTGGATGTCAGCAAACGAAACGGACAGTTAGAGCGACAACAGGATTCTTTTTTTTAAGGAGGGAAGAATATGATGCGCCTTAAAATGTAATTAATCTTGTTATTAGAAATGCTAGCCAAGTGGAATTTGTATTTCAAGCCACTCGGTTTTATTTTGTGAAAAGGAATTGGGTAATCTTGCAAAGGAGAAAAAAAAAGTTGGTCTATTGAATTAATTAATTGGATTAAACCAATTTTCTTTGATCTGATAAAAAAGAAAAAGAAAAAAAAAATCAGTAACCCGGCGTCTGATGCAAATAAACACTCTTACCCAACCATACACACAAAAACTGCATCTGATGCTACAGATGCAGTGATGGTAACTAGGGAATATCATCTCTTTATCTTTACTACTCACGGGTTCACACTGACCTAGAGTGGCAATATGTTATGATCCAATCCATGGGTGTTAAGTTTCTGACCGCCATCCTTGACCAGTTGAAAAGGACTTAAAGTAAGTAAGTAAGTAAGTCCTGAGCTATGGAATCCTTTGGTAAGTGAATAAGTCCTGAGTTATGTAATCCTCCGTAGTGTCAAAGGTCCAGTGATATAATCCTATGTTCCGTCGTCCACGAAGGTCAAAGCATTGTGCGTAGGTATGACCAGAACAGCCGGTATAAATAACAATATCAGCAGCAGAGTACTGCCAGTGATTGGCCAAGAATATGGTCACATGATTAGCGCCGAGTCTATAAAGTGTGATGCTGACGCATCTCAGACGCTACCGAAAAGGGGATAGACTCCCTCACGGCTGCTATAGACCACAACACCTACTTTTCTTATTTACTAAATTTCGGTTGGTTGGTTGTTTCGTTGGATTTTACGGTTGTTAAGTTTCTGACCGCCATCCTTGACCAGTTAAAAAGGACTTAAAGTAAGTAAGTCCTGAGCTATGGAATCCTTTGGTAAGTGAATAAGTCCCAAGTTATGGAATCCTACGTAGTGTCAAAGGTCCAGTGATATAATCCTATGTTCCGTCGTCCACGAAGGTTCAAAGTAGTTGTGTGCAGTTATGACTAGAACAACCAATATAAATATTATAACAGCAGCAGAGCACCGCCAGTGATTGGCCAAGAGGTTGGTCACATGTTTGTCGGCGAGTCTATAAGTAGAAGTGGTCATCTAGCACACACCTTATATTAAGAAAAGTCAACAATGGGTGAAATAGATATTCATCTATACATATATAAAGGCAGTTGTGTGTATGTCTATGTCCGGAGGAAACTTCGAAAGTAAAACAATTAACGACAAAGTAAATAAATATGCACATTAAATATCACCAGGGCTTGGTTTTTGAGCAACAATAATAAATTTGGTTTATATTTGTGAAAGGGATTAAAAAATAAAATTTAATGATAACAGAATGGAATATTTTTTTGGCATTTAATATTTTGAATAGTAGACATCAACGTTTATTTTCAGAGTAGCTGGATCAATGCAAGGTACTATTTTTTTTACATGGGGATTTTAATGGGACATCCAACGAGGATCCAACTCACGATGTAATAATGGATCCGCGGGACTAACTTTAAAAAAAATTCCCCTCTACTCTTGCGATGCCGGGTGGCCGTATCTAGTTTGAGATAAAGGATAAAATGATTTCAAACTACATTAATGCATTGGTTCTTCGGGGAAGACCTCGAGGCGTAGTTGCCAGCAACATCATAGTAAACTACCATATTTGCCGGTATATAAGACGCACCGGCATATAAGACGCACCCCCATTTCAGCAAGTCAGATTCAGGAAAAAAAATTTTTTAGTTTATTTAAGCATATATTGTTGAAAACAGTCTAGCTGTGTATTACACAAGCAGAAACATAGCTGTATAAAAGCAATTTGGAGTTTAGAGTGGGTAAAAGTTCTGAGCGTAAGATAGAATAATGAAACTGCAATTGAAAAGATGACGATTTATTTCTCTTTAAATTCACAGCGTATGTGTGTATGTGTGTATGTGATTGTATGTATGTGTGTCAGTGTGTGCATGTGTCTGTGCATGATTGTGTGTATGTGTTTTATGTGTATATGTAAGTGTTTATGTGCATATCTATGTTTGTATGTATGTGTCTGTATGTGTATGTAGATATATGTGTGTGCATGTATGCGTGTGTATGTGTTATCCAATCAAACCGATGCCACACGCCTTTGCTGAATCATCATTCAAATTTTTCCGTTATTGATCACGCCACTACTCAAACTTTTCCTTAACTAATGACTCAAACCACTATCATGTTTCCTCGTCATAACCATTGTGTCACACAGTTTAACAAGAGAAAATGGCGACTGAGTTAGAAGTAACCACTAAGCAGATACTAACAAGTAAGAACCATCATCTATCATCATTTCACCCTCCCTATTCTGTCTACTATCTGTCTCCCGACATAAATAGAATCTAAACATTTTTAGAATCTAAAAAATAAAATGGTAAGACGTTTGCTAGATACACTTACCGTTATAGAGAAGATTAGCCTATCATACGGGAGATCTCAAACTTCACTTACGGTGTATAAGACGCAGGGTAATTTTTGAGCTAAAATTTTCGAGAAACAGTGCGTCCTATATGCCGTCAAAAACCTTTGGGGAAGGTATGAATCCTACTCTCCCTCCAGTTATGGGTAAATAGTAGGGCAGACTGGGCTCTTTAACCTTGGTTAGGCAACCGGTCTAGGAGAAGGAAAACTCTGAATTCAAACCTGCTGAACTCCGCTTAAGAAATTGACCTTGTGTCGCATCCTGCTCGTGCGGAGGCGTTGGTAAATATATATATATGCCGTCAAATACGGTAGTTCGAACTTTAGTCATACTATTTCGGACTCCTACCCTTGGTATGAAACCCATTAGCCTTCCAGCTATGGGTTAATCAGTACCAATAGTGTTCATCTACAAGCCATATGAAGTTTTGTAAATAATTAGATATGAATATTTATTTCAATACATATGATCATTAACTAGAAAGTTACTTGAATCCAATTTCGTTTTTGGTTTTGGTTTGGTTTGTTTAGTTTTACGGCATATCAACCTCAGTGGGTCATATAATGCCGATAAAGTTTTGAAATAAATCAATTCTTAATGGATAATACCATTTTTTTTATAAATACATTTTTCTATTTAACCCATAGATGGGACCCTAACAAGTACTACCACTCTGGGTCGGAGTGGACCAGGGAGATATGATGATGAAGGGGTGCTCCACATTCCGCAAACCTCCAAAACTGGAACCTCACCATCAGATAGAGTTTAACGTCATTCCCAGGACATGTAGACCCGCAGCCACCGCCTTCTAGCACCCATATGATAATAAGGGGTTGGGGCTTGCCATATGGGCAATAGGGTTGGGAAAATCATATAGCTGCTAGGGCTTGACGTGACCAGCCGATTGATCTGAGGGGGCCTCTCCGACCGCCCGTCTAGCCCAAGATAGGGCCAAATGGAGTATTGCATGTCATGAACTGCTCATCCACCTGGGCTCTATCCTTAAGCATCACGGGTCGCCACCCACGGCCAACAGGTGGCCCCATTGGGGGAGTCTTATCCCTCTGCAGAGGTGCAGTCGGTGCATTCTAACGCCCCAGCCGACAGGGCGATCGTATGTTTGTGGCTAGCATTTATAGACTGTCACGAATGAATAACATTATCTACCTCATGTTGCTATTTATAGATTGTTATTGCATTCCTCTATCTTTAAGGTGCGTGGTATACTTGTTAGAATCGTAGGAAATGGACTCGTCGACCGAGTTCAAATCTATACACTAGAATCTACAATATACTATATATGTCCAATATATGGAAGCGCGTGTTGTAATGGTGTAAGTCATGGGAAATGGACACATCGCCCCGAGTTCACATCCTGGACGTGGAAATTGCTTTATCACATAGCGCTAATACCCTTGGGAAAGGTATGAATCCAACTATGGATAAATAGTAGGGCAGACTGGGCTTTTAACCTTGGTTAGGCAACCAGGCTAGAAGAAGGAAAACTTTGAATTCAAACCTCTTAAATCTCCGCTTGGGGTGATCACTACTAGAATAGGTTCCAAAGACGTTTGTTTCATACGGTCGCAAGTCGACTTATAATCATTGTCGTTAGTAGTAGTAGTCGTCGTTAGTTCATAAAAGATTTTAAGAAGAGTGACTTGAAGTTATAATTATTTGGAAATGGTTTTTATTTAATAGGGATAATTACGTTGAGCCATTTTACATAAAAAAAGATTTATTTCGGCATTAAATAACTTAAATAAATTATTTTAATTGATAAAAGTTGACATGCCGTAAAACCAACTAATTTAATAAGGGAAGGAAAAGGAGTGATTTTGCCAATTTGTAATCCAATACGAATTAAAATACCATAAAACTCGCCAAGCAAACATCCAATCAAAAAACCAACCAACCAACCAACCAAAGATGTTTTAAAGAGTATAATATACCAAAAGACACGTAACAAAGTTTTGTAAAAAAAAAAGCAGTTTAAGTATTATCTGCATTGTTCGGACTATTGTCCTCATCTTCATTGTTATCTGTACAACGTTTCGACCGATGTGCCCTCCGGCCTTGTTAAGGTATTTCTTGTTAGACTTGGGAACCTTCTTTTCGCACTCGGGGACATTCTTGTCGTAATCGGGAGCCATCACGGAACTTTGAACCTAACCCTTTATTCACAGATAAGAATGAAGATGAGTACAATAGTCCGAATAATGCAGATAATACTAATCATCAAGCCTCATCTCAAAAATTCAGAGAAACAGTTTAAGTTTATTATTAAGGCTTTCTGCTGCACCGGATATTCTATTGTCAGTCAGAATGATTGATTTTAACGGCATGTCAAACGGTTTAGGGTTATTTTATGCCTAGAGGATAGAGAATCGCGTTCATTGTACGTTAATATTTACATTTCTGTATGGTTGTTTCTCAAGAGTTTTTTTTTACACACGGTTCTATGGAATACGATTAAGTTTTAAACAGATCTATTTGACCGATGTATTTGACCCTAACGGGTTCTAATAGAGGCGCGTAGTGTAATGGTTATCATTATAGGAAATTGAATCGTCAATTCCTGGACGAGGTTTCTTGACTTTTTTTATTTTTATTCTTATAAAGCATTGTCAATCATTTTTGACTTAAAGTCAAGTCGCTTTGAAAGCACTGGTTATCGTTTAATCACCGAAATTTAACTGTAATGAACCTGTTCAATACTTAGATGGGTGACCATTCAAGCAATTGCAGGTACTGCAAGCAACTATTATATCAAAATGACTTGATTTGATACTAAATGACCCGAAAGATGTTGATGTGCCGTAAAGCGAAGATAACGAATCAAAAGGAAGAAGAAAATAACGAATCAAGAAGAAGAAGAAGATAATGAATCAAGAATAAGAATAAGAAGATAACGAATCAAGAAGAAGAAGAAGAAGAAGAAGAAGAAGAAGAAGAAAATAACGAATCAAAAGGAAGAAGAAGAAGAAGAAGAAGAAGAAGAAGAAGAAGAAGAAGAACAACAACAACAACAACAACAACAACAAGATAACGCCAATACATAGGGAAAGATATGCATCCGGCTATAGGGCCGAGTTAGCTCAGTCGGTAGAGCATTCGGATAGAAACCACAAGGTTCCTAGTTCGATACCGGCCCTCGCCAACTCAGCGTATGAGTATCAGAGGGATATGTGCGGTAAAGTAAGAAGCTGATGGTAGGTGTGGCGCTCCATCTGAAGCGCTAAAAAACAATCTCCTTGGTCTAGCGCTAGTGAAAATGGGATAGACTCCCTCGCTGATTGGCTGATAGGCCACTCCAACGACTTACTTATCCTCGCTCCAGCTTGGGTAAATAGTAGGGAAGACTAGACTCTTTATAATTGATGTAGCACCTCACGTGCTGTAATGGCTAACTAGCTAGATAGATTAGCAGAACATTGTTAGTGAGTTCGATTCTCACTGGGTGCCCCATAATCTGGCCTTGTGCTATAATTGGTGAGGCAACCAGTCTAGAAGAAGGAAAACTCTGAAATCAAAGCTGTCAAACTCCGCTTTAAAATTGATGTTGTGTCATATCCTACTCGTGCGGAGGGATTTGTATATATATAACTAGCAGCGGCTACCCGGCGTCGCCTGGGTAGAGGGTGATTTTTTAAAGTTAGTCCCGCAGATCCATTATTACTGAATTGTGAGTTGAATCCTCGTGGGATGCCCGATTTAAATCCCTACGTAAAAAAATAGATATTGAATTGATCCAGCTACTCTGAAAAGAAATGTTAATGTCTACTATCTAAAATATTAAATGAAAAAGCAATCCATGCTGTTATGCTTTAAATTTTATTTTTTAATTATCTCCACGAATATAAATCAAATCTCTATTATTTTTGCTCAAAAACCAAGCCCTGGTGATATTCAATGTGTATATATATATTTACTTTGTCGTTAATTGTTTTATTTTCGAAGTTTCCTCCGGACATACACATACACACAACTGTCCTTTATATATGTATAGATAAACACTACCACTCAGAATTGTCCTAGGAGTGATGGCAATGAAGGGTTACTCCATTCTACCCAGATCTCCAGAACAGGAGACCATTAGATGCAGTTTAGTGTCTGTGTGCGTGTGTATGTTTATTTTCTGGGGGTCTTAATCCTCCTGGGGAGAATACAGTCACTATATTCAAATATTCT
>CM042157.1:23033743-23048743 GCA_023376005.1 Doryteuthis pealeii
AAATCAACTATTCATTGGTACCTTGACTCGGGCGTTTAATTCGTTCCGCTCGTAACTCATTTTCTTCGTATATCAAATCAATATGTTACATAATTATTAGATTCCTAATATTTACGTACAGTAGTGTAGAAACCAAATTGAGTATCAAGGCTTGACCTAATCATGATCCTTCCGGTGGATACCGTGAGAATCGGTGGAGAGGACCCTCTTCCTGTTTAGATTAGAAAGAGATGTGTTTAGTCAGATCGGCCAAAGACCACGACGATGGTAAGTTGTGTTATGCACGCTCCGACTCAATCTGCGCAGGTAGTCTGGTGGGGATTTCAGAATAAGATATGATCTAAGTAAATCGAAGTCTTGTGTTATTATCTAAAATATAAATATGACACAGGGCTTCTGATAAAGAGAAATCCCCAATGGAAGACCAGACACGAAGTCCCCAAGACGAAGTCCAGACGCTAGAAGAGACACCAGAATAATAGAAGCAAGAAAGTAAGGAAAGAGAGTATACAACAAATATTCCCCATTTAAATTAACTGAAATACCACCGTAGTGCCGACTGCGACTCTGAAGAGAGATAAAATCCCCCTCACAATGGGGCTACTTGTTGCCGTGGGTGTCGACCCTTGATGTTTAAGAAGGGAATGCTGTGGGCTGAGCTGTATGGTAGGTTCATTTTTCATTTCTTTTAGATATCAAATTCTCTCAAACAGTAGAAGTTGTGTTTTAGTATGGGAAATACTTATACCAAAAACTAGCTGTCTTACTTGCACGATTGTTTGAGGAAAGATTGTCTACTAAAAGGCACCAAAACATTTAGCCAAGAAATTGGTTAGAAAATTTAGCAGTTTCAATACTTAAAACATAAAATATTCTCATTTTTACAAAACGAATGAAATATTATTAAAATAGAATTCAAATTGAAAATGTCTGCCCTTTGTTGCATACCTCTTTCTTTACTTTCTTACTTCTATTCTTCTAACATCTCTTCTAGCGTCTGGACTTCGTCTTGGTGGTCGGTCGCACTTAACTCATTTCTTCTTCTAGATCAGTCTTGTTACCAAGACATTCACCAACCACAAAACCGTGTTATTTTCGTAAGCTTTTATTTACTTAACTAAACATTTCATGTAACTAAACATAGCGCGCGTATGCAGGTGAGTTCCAGTTAAGGCAGTACATCTTCTCTGCCTGACGTCCAAACTGAAACTGAGGACCCAACCAGGTCCCACGTGACTTCACGTATTTCGCGGGCTTTCTGTAATATTCCATGGAAAGTCCCGCCGGTGATATGAAAAGGGCCATCCTTTAGAAATACAAGGGATTGACAATAATCTTATGCAATCGCACTTCATCACTGAGGCCTTTGATATGCTGTTTTTACCTAATGATTAATCTGTAACAGTGATAATATTTTCTAAAATTGAAATCTATTTTCTCAAACGAAGGCAAAGCTTTGTGAGGTAATTATTTATGTTAATTTGCAGCTTTCGCCACATTGGAGATAATACAGTTCCAAAATTGACCTACCCAATTGAGCAGTCCATGACACCCAACAGTCCACTTTTCCCTTACTTAGGATAGACGGGCGGCCAGAGAAACCCCCTCTGATCAATCGATTGGTCACGTCAAGCACTAGTACCTCTATGGTTTTCCCGGGCATTACTCTTATGGCAAACCCCTAACAGTTTTTATCATATATGTGATAGAAGGTAGTGGCTGAGGATTTTACTATCCTAGGTATGACGTTCAACTATTTAGTAGTGTGCTTCTAATTTTGGAGGCGAGAGTGTGGAGTACCCTTTATCGCTATTACTCCTACGACAATCTGTGTTACATAATTATTAGTTACCTAATATTTATGTGCAATAGTGTAGAAATCAAAATGACGGTTATAAGTTCAGCCGGTGGCCTTGAAGGATGAGTGACAAGGCTTGACCTCAGTCCTGATCCTTCCTTCCGGTGGATACCGTAAGAATCGGTGGAGGAGACCCTCTTCCGGTTTTAGATTAGAAATAGTTTTTTAGTCAGTCGGCGAGAAACCACGACGGTGGTGAGTCGTGTTATACACGCTCCGTATTATACACGACTCGATCTGTGCAGGTAGTCTGGTGGGGATTTCGAAATAAAATGTGATCTAAGTAAATCGAAGTCTTGTGTTATTATCTAAAAAACTACCAATGACACAGTGCTTCTGATAAAGAGAAATCCCCAATAGAAGACCAGACACGAAGTCCCCAAGAGAAGTCCAGACGAAGAAGAGATTTTAGAAAACACCTAGAAGAAATTAACATATCAAAGACGTCAGAAGAAGAATAGAAGTAAGTAAAGAAGTAAAGGGTATACAACATCTGGAGTGTTCGTACCTATCTGGGTCCCATCTATAGGTTAAATAGATCAAACTCCGAGTTTAAATAATGAGTTTTAAAAATAAATACCCAACAAAAATTAAAACAAGAACGTCTTCAGCAAAATAAACAATCAATGGTTTACATGCCGTAAAATCCAACCAATCACTCAAACAAACTGAAATACCATTAACCCCTTTCAGACTCCCACAAAGAAAACATCTCAATTGTTTTGTAACGTTCTCTTTAAAATAAGAAAAATGGTACTTTATTGTAGAAAGACATAATAAAAATATGTAATATGCTGCGTAATCGGTCAGTTGCAGCCGAGATGTAAAGTAGAATAGACGCGTCCTACTTTGGCTGGATTCAACTTCGCGCGATGAGTTATGGACAAGAAAATAAGCCTTGTGGTTAATTAATTGTATGACGTAATGAGTTATCCCAGAATAAGCCCTTAGACGTAAAGATGAAGCAGCTAGAATCTAGACGACGACATGACAGCAAAAGAAGGAAAAGAAACAGCCACTAGACGAGAACAGTAAGTAAGTTATATCTATCTGTCTACTCTCTCTCTCTCTCTCTCTCTCTCTCTCTCTTCTCTCTCTCTCTCTCTCTCTCTCTATCACTGAGTCTATTTCGATTATATACCCGATGTTGAGTATATACGACGATAGCTATACAACAAATAGAATTTCATGAATTATGGGCTGTAATAGTTTTTAATTTTTATTTGTTTTTTTATAAATAATATTTTCTTTGGCATAATTGCTTTAATGAACTTATTAACAAAAACGTATCTGAATCTCGCTTATATCTTAAATTTTAGCTTTCAACACAAAGCAAAAAATCAACCGTGTGACAGCTCGTAACTCAGCACAATTGTAAGTCAAGACACCACTGTAATATACCATAACCTTTACAATCATAAATATAGGTATTACTCAGATATTGAATACAATATTATTTCTCTGAATGTTTGAGATGAGGCTTGATGATTAGTATTATCTGCGTTATTCGGACTATTGTCCTCATCTTCATTGTTATCTGTACAACGTTTCGGCCGATGTGAACTCCGACCTTCTTCGGGTATTTCTTGTCGGATTCAGGAACATTCTCGGAGTCGGGAACCTTCTTTTCGAACTCGGGAAGGTTCTTTTCGAATTCGGGACCCTTCTTATCGTAATCGGGAACCTTCTTTCGTAAGGGCAGCAGTAACATAGAATAATAATTAACAGAGATTAAGGCCTCTACCTCAGCTATGGTTAGCGGAATGAGAACAGGATACCCCCGTGGTTTGAATAAAGGGTTGGGTTCAAAGTTCCGTGATGGCTCCCGATTACGGCAAGAAGGTTCACGATTACGACAACAAGGTTTCCGAGTTCGAATAGAAGGTTCCCGAGTCCGAGAAGGTTCCCGAGTCCGACAAGAAGGTTCCAGAGTTCGAAAAAATGTTCCCGAGTCCGAGAAGGTTCCCGGGTCTGAAGAGAAGGTTCCAGAGTTCGAAAAGAAGGTTCGCGAGTCCGAGAAGTTTCCCGATTACAACAAGAAGGTTCCAGAGTTCGAAAAGAAGGTCCCATAGTCCGAGAAGGTTCCCGGTTACGACAAGAAGGTTCCAGAGTTCGAAAAGAAGGTCCATAGTCCGAGAAGGTTCCCGGTTACGACAAGAAGGTTCCAGAGTTCGAAAGAAGGTCCCATAGTCGAGAAGGTTCCCGGTTACGACAAGAAGGTTCCAGAGTTCGAAAAGAAGGTCCATAGTCCGAGAAGGTTACGACAAGAAGGTTCCAGAGTTCGAAAAGAAGGTCCCATAGTCCGAGAAGTTCCCGGTTACGACAAGAAGGTTCCAGAGTTCGAAAGAAGGTCCCATAGTCCGAGAAAGTTTCCGGTTACGACAAGAAGGTTCCAGAGTTCCCGAAAAGAAGGTTCCATAGTCCGAGAAGGTTCCCGATTACGACTAGAAGGTTCTAGAGTTCGAAAAGAAGGTTCCTGAATCCGAGAGGGTTCCCGAGTCCGAAAAGAAGGTTTCGAGTCCAAAAAGGTTCCCGAGTCCGACAAGATATACCTGAAGCAGATAATACTAAATACAATATAATAGACTATAATAACAGTAGCAGTCTTAGCTTCTGATCAGAAAGATATAATGAATAGAAAGTAGAGGTCCAAATTGGAGTTAATTATTTTTCATAGTCTCTATATAAGACGAAAATCATAATGAATAGAGAGTAGAGTTCGAACCGGGAGTTAATTGTTTTTAGTAGCCTCTGTACGAGACGAAAACAGTAATAAATAGAAAGTGGAGGTTCAATCTGGAGATAATTATTTTTCGAATGTTCGTAATATAGTTTGTTTGTTTTGTTGGGTTTTTTTGGGTTTTTTTTTAGATACTAATACATTTTCAACATTTAGTCTGATGTAATACCCAATCATTTTTCAAGATAAACTAATTAGGTACAATCACTATCATTTCTTTTTATAGTTACTTTCAAGAAGTAGTTTACGGTAAATTGCATTGATTTGAGTCACCGGTCATATGTGCGTGTAAACAAAGCACGTCTGTTCAATTCGCCGAGGCTTTTCGAATCGAAATGACATGATATTAAATAAATTACGAAACCGGACAATTATAATCGCTGATCATTGGAATTGCATACAAAATAACGTCGGGATGTTGTTCGCAAACTCTTACAGAGGTTGTCGACCGACATTCACTGCGAAGTAGTGAAAAACAGAAGTACGGTTAAATGATAACGGGAAATCTCACGAGAATTGACACTTGAATTTTTACTGCTATAATTATCTCGGCAATGTGGATAATGATTTCGGAAAGGGGTGGGTGAAAGCTTGTATCCGAACGTGAATCAATAATGTTATGCATGTTTTATAGAATACTATCTGTTTTCTGGCCATGCAAACTTTCGTCAGATGGTCTGAAGATTGCATGGTTGAGAAACTAAGTCATCAAATGCTCATGACTACAACTATCCAAACTTATATATATATATATATATATATATATATATATATATAGATAGATAGATAGATAGATAGAACAACCCCTCCGCACGAGCAAGATGCGACACAAGGTCAATTTCTTAAGCGGAGTTTAACAGGTTTGAATTCAGAGTTTTCCTTCTCCTAGACCGGTTGCCTAACCAAGGTTAAAGAGTCCAGTCTGCCCTACTATTTACCCATAGCTAGAGGGAGAGTAGGATTCATACCATTCCCAAGGGTATTAGCGCTAAGTGAAATGCAATTACCACGTCGAGGAATTGAACTTGGAGCGACGAGTCCATTTCCCATGACTTTAACCATTACACCACACGCTTCCTAACTTAGATATATAAGCTACAATATTCGTAGAAAAGAATGGGTCTACCATGGTTTCAATCGTCACTGGACGAGGTGGGCGACCACGAATATTACCAGACTAGCAGGACATGTGGATATACCCCAGTATAATAATTTAATTATTACAACGCCTGATATGGTTACTTAAAAGCTAGGGAAAATTAGTTCAATATGCAAAAAAAGTCTCTTCTCTCTCTCTCTCTCTCTCTCTCTCTCTCTCTCTCTCTCTCTTTCTTTCTTTCTTTCTTTCATTCTTTCGTCATCGATTGAAAATATTATCGTTATTCTTTACGCGTTCTCACCCCCTCTCTTTCTTCTATTCTCTTTGTTTCTTTCTTTCTTTCTTATATTTTTTCTGTGTAGAAAGTCTTTCTTTCTTTCGAATAAAAAAGGAGTGGTCCATTATTTATCTGAGGTAACAACACTCGTAAGAAATAAGAATTCGGCAGAGAAGCGACACTAGATAATCAGGATTTACATTTTTGCATTTCATCTTGGACGATTTGGACAATCTCAATTGTAACCAGAGAGTGTTTTGTTACAAGAGGATAACGGGCGGACGATTAAGGAACACCAGTATTAATACATACATATGAAGGTATTTCTCGGAATTTTTTAGATGAGACTTGATAATTAGTATTATTAGTATTATATAATTAGTATTATTAGTATTATTATATAATAACAATGAAGATGAGGACAATAGTGTCCTCATCTTCATTGTTATTTCTACATCGTTTCGGTCGGAGGGCACATCGGCCGAAACGTTGCACAAATAACAATGAAGATGAGGACAATAGTCCGAATAATACAAATAATAATACATATGAAGGTATTCCTATTTAAGGATGTCTCCTCAGTCAGATTCTATATCGTGTTTGCAAGTTTAAAACTAAAGTGTTTAGAAAAAAGATTACTTATAAATGCATATTAGGAAAATTACAGACATTCACATTTGAATATAAACAAAGATTAACAAATAAGCCATTAAAAGTATAAAAAACCTTTTAAATAATTTTCTTTCTCTAAAATGTTTTCAACAAATCAAATTCTTACCATAATGGAGTTAGACGGATTTTTTTTAGCATTTAACCTATTGTTGATTAAAAGCCATTATGAATATCAATTACGGTTGAAAGTAACAATAGAGACCATATCGTCTGTCTTATTCATTCTCTCTTGATTTCACAGGTGACTAAAGCAGCCATATTGGATTTTAGTAGAGAAAAACGGCTGTGCCACGTTATAAGAAAATTACATTTACAATTCTTGTTAGATACTTTAAACATACTAAGTTTGATTATTTACTTTTTGGTCTGAGAATGAAATGCATTTTCTTTTATCTTGTTATTTCTTTTGTATGTAATATTGAAATATGGCTATGAAGTTTAAATATAGAACGTTGAGGCTGAAACACTTCACAGGAAGTGGGGAAAAAGTGAAGTCAAACGTAAGCAAATATTGTATATGTATTAGAGCGTAAATGGGGAGGATTGTGGTAGCATGGGAGTGATGACATGTATAAAAGGCTAAGGAAAGAGAAAGTCGAGACCGTATTTGATCAAAGGCAAACCGAGCTATTTATGAGTACAAAGAAACAGGACGAATTTGGAGTGAGGGATATAGAAAGAGAAAGAAGCTGACAGAAAGAGAAAAAAGAACGAAACTGTTCGAGAAAAAATTGTTGAGAAGCTAGTTTAAGACGACGGGTTAGTAAAACGTTTTGAGGGATATTGATTAGTGTCTAAATAACTTGGCTGATTTAATTTCTACTTTCATATTAAAACTGAAGATTTGATTTAGACTAATAAATATGCTTTTTGATTTAGTCTAGCAAATAAGCTTTTTGATTTAGTCTAACAAACAAGGCTTTTTGATTTAGTCTAACAAACAAGGCTTTTGATTTAGTCTAACAAACAAGGCTTTTTGATTTAGTCTAACAAACAAGGCTTTTTGATTTAGTCTAACAAACAAGGCTTTTTGATTTAGTCTAACAAACAAGCTTTTGATTTAGTCTAACAAACAAGCTTTTTGATTTAGTCTAACAAACAAGCTTTTGATTTACTAACAGCTTTTTGATTTAGTCTAACAAGCTTTTTGATTTAGTCTAACAAACAGCTTTTTTGATTTAGTCTAACAAACAAGCTTTTTGATTTAGTCTAACAAACAAGCTTTTTGTTTAGTCTAACAAACAAGCTTTTTGATTTAGTCTACAAACAAGCTTTTGATTTAGTCTAACAAACAAGCTTTTTGGTTAGTCTAAACAAACAAGCTTTTTGGTTTAGTCTAACAAACAAGCTTTTTGATTTAGTCTAACAAACAAGCTTTTTGTTTAGTCTAACAAACAAGCTTTTTGTTTAGTCTAACAAACAAGCTTTTTGATTTAGTCTAACAAACAAGCTTTTTGGTTTAGTCTAACAAACAAGCTTTTGGTTTAGTCTAACAAACAAGCTTTTTGGTTTAGTTTCTAACAAACAAGCTTTTGTTCGTTTATTTTTGGGGTCGGATTTGTTAATTTGCGGCTAGTTTAACTCAGTTGGTAGAGTGTTTGGCTGGGAATGTCAAGATTCTGGTTCGATACCGGCCCTCGCCAACTTAGCGTATGAGTAGCACAGGGATCTGGGCGGCAAAGTAAGGAGCTGATGGTAACACCTACATGCGCTCACCTCAGATGCTAAATAATCTCCTTGACGTAGCGCTAGTGAAAAGGGGATAGACTTATCGCTGTCTGGCTGATACCGACTTTAGGCCACCCCGACGACTTATATTTTGGTAGATAGAGAATGGAAAATAATAGGAGAACTTTCATAACAGCTGGACAGGTGAATGTTTATGTACGTTTTTATAAATATTTTTATTTAGACAAAGAATAAAGAAATCCTTGCCATAATCAGTCAATGTTTATTTTTCGTTGATATTTCTCTGCTCATGCTACAATGCGCATGATCAAGTGGGCGAACCAAAGTGGGTGACGTGTTTGAATTTACCAAACAAGAAACAATCGCAAATAGTTTTTGATTCTTGTAGATACTTTCAAAAATTCCAAGTTTGGATTTTTTTATATTTTGGTTGTGAGAATATATTTTTACATTTATCTTTGCTATTTATGCTGGGTATTGTATTGCTATATGGTTAGTAAAATGTTTTGGCAAGGAAATTGATTGTCAAAATAATGTTGGTGATTTAAGATCACGCTCTTAACAGAATTAAAAATGTGGTTTAGTGAAGGGCATCTTTTTTTTTGTAAATACAGTATGTAAACGCTCTGCCGGCTGGGGCTGTAGAATTAATATATATAATATATATATATATATATATATATATATATATATTTGTGTGTTGTGTGTATGGTGTGTGTGTGTGTGTGTGTAGGTGTGTGTGTATTAGGCAGCATTCTTTCATTTAGCATGTTGAATTAAACAAAAGACACATCTCATGTTTAACAATTTTATTTGTGATTTTTTCCCGAGTACTTTCGCACTTCGAATTGCCATCATCAGAGTGATGTGTTCTAGTTTTTCAAATTATGTTAATGGATGAGGAGGCTGGAAGGAGGAGAATTGATGGGAAAGGTGCTATAGACATTTTAAAATGTGTGTACTGCATTGGAATTAATTTTGTTGTAAAAACTTGAAAAAATCACAAATAAAATGTTAAACAGGATATGTGTCTTTTGTTTAATTCAACATGCCTATATATAATATATATATATATATATATATAATATATATATATATGTGTGTGTGTGTTATTATTTATTCATTTTCCCATTAAACTAACCCTAAACCCCAACCCACCTAAACTTTTTTTAAGTGACACCGCTTCGGCTACGGACTTCAATCGTAGCTGGGTTTTTTTTCAGCAGCCACCAGCTAGTGTTGCAGGAGGCCATGGCGGAACTCTGCGAATATTACGGTAAGACATTACTAGATGGAGCTGCCATTGTCACCTGCCTAAGTTCACTTGCACCGCACAAGTGACAGTTAAAAGAGTGCGAGTTATTTCTATCACACCCTGTATATATGCAAAACCTACGATGCTATTTCCAAGATGCACCTTCTCTTACTCGTGGTTTTCCAAATTTGGCTCCAAGCCTTTGGAAATTGCAAGTTCTGACGGTCATCTGTCTCTTGCTGACTTTTTGTATTCTGTGTTTTCTTACATTCCTATGTTGCTGCTGTCTTTTGTTGTGTTCCATTTTTCTTATCTTCAGTGGAAATCTCGATGGAACCTGCCCACTCTCTACTGACTATTTATTCCAAGACTGATAGAATCGTGGCTGTTCATGTCAAAAATAAATATATTTGTCATTCCAGGTCCCATGTCGTTATCTGTTGTTTGGTTTAGGTTTTTTGTTTGGTTTTTGTTTTGTTATTTTTTTTTACCTTGTGATTCGTAGGTTTTGTCTTTTGGTCCGTTTGCGTTTGTCTCTTCTAGAGTTCTGTTTTTCGTTTTTTGCTTCCTTTGTCTTGTTAGGGTTTTCATTCGTTTTACTTTCATTCTTTTAACATTTCATTTTCTCCTTATTTCTTTGTATTTTCTTTTTTTTCTTCTTTCTTTCTCCATCTATCATTTTGTTCCTTTCTTTCTTTCACTTCATTTCTATTTTTAAATATTCGTCCGTTCCTTTTTCCTTTCTTTCTTATTTTCCTTTCTTATTCTTCTCGTATCCTATTCATTCCTTCTTCATTCTTCTTTCTTCTTTCGCTTTCATTTCTATTTTAAATATTCGTTCGTTCCTTTATTTTCCTTTCTTTCTTTATTTTTTTTCTTTTTCTTATTCTTCTGTATCCTATTCATTCTTCCTTCATTCTTTCTTTCTTTCATTATTTCATTCTTGTTCTTCTGCATTTCTTTCTTCTTTCTTTCTTCTTTCTTTACTACTTTCTTCCTTTCTTTCTTGCTGGTATCTTATTTTTCTGTATATTTTTAATTCATCCCTTGATTCTCCTTCTCTCTTTCTTTCTTTTTCTTTCATGAAAGTTTACCTTTTTAACTTATTCATTCTTTTATCTTCTTTTTGTCTTTCTTTCTATTTCTAATTATAAAATTAAATATTTTGTATCCTTTCTTTCTTATTTCTACTTCTTCTGTATATTTTTTCTTTTTGTTCCTCTTTTGTTCTGTATCCATTCTTTTTTCTTTCAATATTTCTTTCTTTCTTTCTATCTTTCTTAATTTCTTTCTTTTTCTTCTGTATCCCTATAATTCATTCATTCCTGCATTTTTTGTTGCTTTCTTTATCATTCTTCTGTATCGCGTTCATTCATCTATTATTTCTTTTGTCTCCCTTATTTTCTTCTTCTTTGTCCCTTTCTTCCTTCTTCAATCTCTCTATATTTTCCCATTCTTTCTTTGAATTCTTTTCGCTATTTTAAAAATCATCCCTTCCTTTGTTTCTTTTACCACCTGAAAATTTACAGCAATTCCCATGAATTCGTCACCACAATCTTGAAATATTTTGGTTTCATTTTCTTTATCTCCCATTTGCAAAAGCTGCAACTGTGTCGTTCAATTTTTCTTAAGTAAATACATTAAAGCTTTAACTCATATTTCTTTTTAATATCGATCAAAAATTAAGACGCAACTATACGATTATAAGTTTTTCTCTCTCTGTATAATACAGTTTAAAAATCGCAGACAACACATGTTGATATTTGCATCGTAAGTATATCGATATATAGCATAACTTGAACGGAAAAATGGCGACTGAATTTTAATGTAATTTCCGTTTTTTAAGCGTATGACAACGGGGTTAATGTGCAACAATAGCGCATCGATCACTTATTTCGAACTTCAATGTGTAAGTTATTGATTTCTTTTAGTTTTTGTTTTGTTTTGTTTTGTTTTACGGCATATCACCTCAGTGGGTTATTTAATGCCGATAAAGTTTTGAAATAAATCAATTCTTAATGGATATACATTTTTTTATAAATGCATTTTTCTATTTAACCATAGATGGGACCCTAACAGGTTCTACCACTCGGGCCAGATGACCAGGAGAAATGGTGATGAAGGGTGCTCCACATTCCCAACCTCCAGAACTGGAACCTCATCATCAGATGAGTTTAAGGTCATTCCAGGACATGTAGACCCGCAGCCACCGCCTTCTAGCACCATATGGTAAAGAGGTTGGGACTTGCCATAAGGGCAATAGGGTTGGGGCAATCATATAGGTGTAGGGCTTATGACAGCTGATTGACGGGGGCCTCTCCGACCGCTCGTCTAGCCAAGATAGGCCAAAGTGGAGTATTGCAGTCATGAACTGCTCATTGATTTTTTAAATAACTATCTATTCTATTACTTAGATATGTGCAAGGTTATTTGACTTAATGATGATGTGTTACAGTATGGGAATTATGTCGAGCAAGATTGTTTTATACGCACCAGTAGCTATGTGCAGTAGTCATCTGGAAATGAACCGATGTCGTCTAATTTAGATATAGATGTATCATTAGACAAACTGCAGAGCATTTGTTGTAAATATGTTGTATACCCTTTCTTACTTCTTACCTCTTACTTCTGGTCGGCTTTTCTTCTGGCCGGCTTTGTTCTATCTTCTAAATCTTGATCTATCTTCTAAGGTCTGGACTTTCTTGGGGACTTCGGGTCTGGTTCTGTTAGGGATTTCTCTTATCAGAAGCCCTGTGTCATTGTTAGTTTTTAGGTAATAAACACAAGACTTCGATTTACTTTTGATTTTATTTATTTTAATCTCCAAACCAGACGTCTCGCAGATCCTTACATCCTACGAGCTCGGCTCTACATTCTAACTGACTGAGACTCTTACTATCCTTAAATCGGAAGAGGTCTTCTATGCTTCCGGTTCTCACGCTTTATCCCGGAGGCAAGGTGAGAGTGAGGTCAAGCACCGTCACCACTCTCAAGGCCATCAGCTGCACTAATGCCATTATGTTTTACACTACCTTATATAAGTATTAGGATCAATAATTATTAACAATATGATGCCCTGAAGTAAAGTTTGAATTTATAAAACAGTACTACGTGAAAGTTAAGCAGTATTAGCCTGTTCAGCACCTAAGTGGGTTACCATTTTAAAACCACAGATAACAGATATCGCAATATATGGACTAACCGAAAAATAGAATAGACAAAATAGAAACGGAAATGGAAAGAGAATAATATATGGATATTTCAAGCGACAAACTGTAGAGATTCACACGTTAAATCCTGGACATGGCAGAGAAGAAAACTCAAGAAATCTCGCAAGAGTGACCTAATAATGAGCTCTAACTCTGAACCTCTGGGTTTGTGGAGTACCTCTGTGTGAATTTCTGGTCGCATTTTGGCCAGTTGAAAAGATTAAAGTAGTAAGTCCTGAAATCTAGAATTCTTTGGTGAGTGAATAAGTCCGCAATACAGGATCCTTGGTAAGTCCTATGAGTCCAGTGAGATAATCACATGAGTCCGTATCCACGAGTGTCCAAAGTGTAATGTCTAGGTGTTCTAACCATTCAGTAATAATAATAATATCAACAGTAGAGCGCTGTTCAGTGACTGTTAGGTCACTGTATGAGTTAAATAGAAAAATAAGTTTAAACATGTGTTTAAAATATGTTTTTAAAAGAATAAATACTTATCAAGAATGAATAAACAAAACGTCTTCGCGCTAAAAATAACCCAATAGGGGTTTACATGTCGTAACATCAAAACAGCCAAACAACCTACAACCTGTCTAGCGTATCAAAATCCAAACCATTGGCCAGTTTTAAATGAAGCCTTTAATTTTTTGTTTGTTTTTCCGCTTACGGACAAACACATGGCTATCCGGTAATTTTGGACGACCCTTCATGAGTTGATATAGTGTTTCAATATCGAACGTGCGCCGCAGTGGCACTCCTAAACAACGCGAACCCAGGCTGTGTTTGCTTTAAGAAACGATTATTCAACCTCGGGTTTTTTTTCAAATGTCTAACCCCGGGTCAGTTCCACAAAAAAAAAGAAAGATACTCAACGGATTCCGGAATCGTGGTCGGGGCGTAAAGCAACATTCGCGATATGGACGGCCTTCGGAAACTTAAGCGCAGATCTGTTTCCTCCACGTCATGTAGTCTAAACTCGTAACAGATGTTTTTCACCTGCAACCGTACACGGCAACCAGAACTGCGCACTGATCAAGATCCGAAATCTATTTACTTAATATTTAGATTTTTTCGGAATTTGTTCCTATCTTTATTGTACTTACACAAGTTTCGGTAATGTACCAACGGCATTTTTAGGTGTTTCAATCCCAGTAATAAATATTTTCATAATATATATATATAATATATATATATATTATTATGAACAACGTGTAATCGGTTGCAATTAATCGTACTCGATTAATTCAGTGGATTTAACCTGAAGATCATAATGGCTGAAACTTTGAGTAGTTTCTATTGTATCCATTTCTTAATAAATTTGCTCTACTTTGTATTGAGCACTTTGTGTTTGTTATATCGCTGAGTTGACACCTGAATTTTGCGCACCTCCAACGATCGTGCATATTCACCGAGTAAGCCATTTATCTAATTAAATACATAATATAATACATACACTATCATAGTATATATATATATATTTATATATATATTATATTATTATATATATATTATAAATAAATATATATTGTATATTATATATATATATATATATATAAATATACATTATATATATATATATTATGTATTTATATATATATAAAACATAATTATATATATATATATTATATATATATATTATATATCGTGTTGTGTGTGTGTTTGTGTGTGGTGTGTGTCTGGAAAATGTTGGAAGAAAAAAAATTCTTGTATGGATGAGATTAATTGCTGTTATTTGTCTAACACGGGTCTCGATCAAATATGTGTATGTGTGAGTGTGTGTATGTGTATGTGTTTGTTGTAATGTGTGTTTGTGTGTGAATGTGCTGTGTGTGTTTTGTATGTGTGTGTGTGTGTGCGTATTAGAATATGGAAACTTCATGCGTAATCAAAAGCCTTCATAAAACTTCGAATTGAACGCTTTATTGAACCACCCATGGTCTGTTTGGTTTGTTTTCGGCAATAGCAACCTCGGTGGGTTATTATAATGCCGACAAAGTTTTGACAATTAAATTCCTAATGGCTAGGCAATTTTGTTTATAATTATGTTTTCTATTTAACCATAGATGTAAAATTTTCTGTGCTAAAGAATTTAAATAAGTAGAGAATCATGCATGTTGGACACTCCAATGTGTGTAGAACTAAATATTGGGCTGCATGCATTATGTATATATATTTATATATATATTATATATATATATATA
>CM042157.1:23053743-23074330 GCA_023376005.1 Doryteuthis pealeii
GTACTTAAGCGCCGGGTTCAAACCCTACTGCCTCTTTTCCTGTTCCAGTAACCACGAGACACATGGGATAGATTTTGGTCTAACCCTTCTCGTTGGTGCTTCGCCCCCCTTACATTACTGTAAGTGAATTAACACAGCATGGACTATCCCTAGTCTCATGTCTGTGGCTTTTATATGTTATTTTGTACCATTCATGAATGTGTATTCATCTTTTTACCTATGTACTGTTACATAATTATGGATCCCTAATATCTTTTTAAGGTAGTATAGAAATCCTTATGGCGATCAGTACAGCTGATGGCCTTGAGAGTGAGTGACAGCGTTTGACCTCACTCTCACCTTGCGTTCTGGGGAGAACCGTGAGAAACGGAACCCCGATAGAAAGCCCCCTTCCGGTTTAAGGAGTAAGCAACTCAGTTAGTTGCAGTGACAGTTAGAGTTAGGACTTAGAAGCGAAGCTAGCAAGATGTGAGCTCACTGCGTGATTGTCTGGTCTGGGATTCTACGAATAAAGTAACATCATCGTAAATCGAAGTCTTGTTGTTATTACTAAAAGCTAACAATAGCACAAGGCTTCTGATAACAAGAAATCCCTAGCAACAGAACCAGACCCGGAATTCCCCATATAAGAAAGACCAGACGAGACCTTAAAAGATATACCAGATCCGGCCAGAAGAATAGACGACCAGAATAAGACGTAAGGAGGTATATAACATATATAGGTATATAGTGCCGGTAAAGAGGTATGCAACATATACCTAGTTGGTACCTTCAAAGAAAAGGCACTACATAACAGTACTTTGTATCTCGTCATATCCATGTGCTGTACTTTATTAAATGTTTTGTCTGTTAACCTTCGTCGGAGTTTTGTATTCAAAGTATATATATAACTTTGAACTTTTCTTACACCGTGATGAGTTTATTTATTTTTGTTTTTAGTTGATTTATGGGATTTTTATAAATTCTTTTAAATTTTTTGTGATTGTCTGGGCGCACAGGGATCGACGGATGACGTTTATACACTTTCGTATGCTTCACTTTATACAAACTTTAGACATTGCTATTAATAAAAACCCAGTTTCTTTGTTTGTTTACCAATTTTAGATTAACGTCATCAGAATCCCAATGAATTCACGGCACTTAGCTTCTAAATTGGATTTCCTTCCTATACGTCTACCTCGCCTCAGTTTTTAGATCTTTCTATCTTTCTATCAAAAATTTGATTTTCTCCTTGCCTTTCTATCCGAACTGCCTCCAAGCAACGCACCTTAATTCAGTTGCTCCACTCACCCGACATTATCCGTTTTATTTTTCCATATTTTCCTTGGTTTACAAATAAATAAATAAATAAAATAAAAAAATAAATATATAAATAAATAAATAAATAGATAAATTTAAAAATCTACATTAGCATAAAAGACACAATTAGAACGCTATATCCGTTAAATATTCGTGACGAAGAACACTTACTGTTATTTCTTGAATGTTTTTGGCCTCGTTTTAAACTTTTCCATTAACATGTCCTGAAATAACTTCTCCAAGCCAAACACAGACATGCGACTGTTTGTAAAAGTAGAGAAATACTAATCCCATACTTTTAAATTTTAAATAAAATATTTAATCTTTTTTTTTTTTTTTCTTAATTTTTAATTTTCTTAATTATTTATTTTTAATATCTCCGGATAAAGCCATTTCATTTATTATTGATATTGGACGTTGTATTTCTTTTTAGTTGCTTTTCATGGCAACACCAATATTAACCTTTTAATAAACTTTGTTTGGTTTGGTTGTTTTGTTTTACGGCATATCAACCTCAGTTGCCGATAAAGTTTTGAAATAAATCAATTCTTAATGGATAATACAATTTTTTATAAATACATTTTTCTATTTAACCCATAGATGGGACCCTAACAGGTACTACCATTCCGGGTCAGAGTGGACCAGGGAGCAATGGTGATGAAGTGGTGTTCCACATTCCCCAAACCTCCAAAACTGGAACCTCACCATCAGATAGAGTTTAACGTCATTCCCAGGACATGTAGACCCTCAGCCACCTCCTTCTAGCACCCATATGATAAAAAGGGGTTGGGGCTTGCCATAAGGGCAATAGGGTTGGGAAAATCATATAGGTGCTAGGGCTTGACGTGACCAGCCGATTGATCGGAGGGGGCCTCTCCGACCGCCCGTCGAGCTCAAGATAGGGCCAAAGTGGAGTATTGAATGTCATGAACTGCTCATCCACCTGGGCTCTATCCTTAAGCATCACGGGTCGCCACCCACGGCCAACAGTTGGCCCCATTGGAGGAGTCTTACCCCTCTGCAGAGGTGCAGTCGGTGCATTCTAACGCCCTGCCGACAGGGCGGAATAAAGTTTGTATAAAAAAACATATCAAAAATAAAGAAATGGCCTGCAGCAAGAAGCATTCGTTTTTCACTAGTAGGACCTGTGGATATACCACAGTATGATAATTTAATTATTACAACGTTTTATGTTTACTCAAAAGCTATTGTAATATAGTTCAATATTTGGTTTCACTCTCCCTCACAATTAAAAAAAAAACTTTTTTCCTTCTTTTCATCTTTCCATTATATTTCATTAAAACAGATTAGACTTACCGCTTCCCCTCTCTATGTTTTCCCAACTCTTTATTTATTTCTTATTATATTCTTATGTGTATCATGTCCTTTTCCTTCCGTTTCTTCCTTCATGATAAAAACGAATGTCGTATTATTTAGCTGAGGTGACGACGCTCATAAGAAATCAGATTTCGGCAGATGAGCAACACCATAAAATCAGGATTTACATTTTTTGCATTTCAACTTTTGACGGTCTTATTTTTAACCAGAGGGTACTGCAAAATGATAACGGTCGTAAGATTAAGGAACAAGAGTATTAGTATATAGATAAGGAAAGCTCATTTCAGTCGACAGCTTCTTGCGGGCGCAGTCACACCAGTCCAATCACATAGCAATTTCTTTATCTTCTCAAACAGTTAAAAGAAACGAAATGAATCCGACGGTATGAGTATATATAAAAAGATATAAAAATACAACAAAATGTTTTCACTTTAATAGCATTTTGTGGTGTTTTCATATCTTTTTTTATATATGTCCACTTCATACTGTCGTGCTATAAGTCACCCAAAACGTGCGATATACATATCAGTTTTTAAAATAAACAAGAAATTCTCAGGAAGCCTGTAGTGTAATGGTTAGAGTGTCCACCTGTCAGCCTGACAGGTCGGGTTCGAATCACACACAAAGCACTGCCCTGTCCATACCTCTGCTGATGAGGCCTAATAGACTGAAATGTACATACTGAGATCGACTTTTCTCGATTTGTTTACGCTTTACAGTTAAACTGATATGCACGCCCAATTCATTTAATTATAATTAATTAATTAACAAATTAGGTATGACTTTAATTAAGCACATAATCTTCCAAAAATTGTCGGCCTTCGCTATTTCAAACACATTGTTTGTCCACTTCATATATATATATATATATATATATATAATATATATATATATATATATATATATATATGTATAAACATTGAGAACCAGACTCAGCAGCTATATCAAAGCATACGTGGATTTCATAACGATAACACACACACACACACACACGCACACACACACATATATATATATATATATATATATATATATATATAGAGAGAGAGAGAGAGAGAGAGATATGTACATATGTAATGTGCGAATTTATTTTCATAAACGTATGCAAAGAAATTTGTACACTCGATGTGTCTATCTATCTATCTCCTATATATATATTATATATTATATATATATATATATATATATATGGTGAGTCTGGTTCTCAGTGTGTATATATTATGTTATATATATATATATACATACATACACTGAGAACCAGACTCACCATATATATATATATATATATATATATATATATATATAATGTATACACACTGAGAACCAGACTCAACAGCTATATCAAGAACAAAGCATACGTTGATCTCATAACAACACACATCCACACACACACACACACACACACACATACACACACACACATATATATATATATTTATATATATATATATATGTGGTGTATCTGGTTCTCAGTGTGTATATATTATGTTATATATATATATATATATATATATATATATATATTAATATAATGTATACACACTGAGAACCAGACTCACCAGCTATATCAAGAGCGAGAGATGGTTAACTATATAGATAGATAGACGTACACTCGATATGTCTATCTATCTATCTCATATATATATATATATATATATATATATTATATATATATATATATATATATATTATATTATACATATGTATATATGGTGAGTCTTGTTCTCAGTGTGTATATATTATGTTATATATATGTATATATATATATATATATATATATATATATATATATATATATATATAGTTAATGAAGTGACAAATAAAAAGTTTTATTTTATTCATTTAAAAAACTACAATGGTTTCCTGCTAATGCTTCATCAGTAAACGAATTTTTTTTTTAAAAATGACATAAATGGACCATTTATTTTATTTGTCACTTCATTCAACTATCAACAGATATTGAGCACTCTTCTAATAACACTGTACGTTGGATTACTATTACTTTTTCTAGTATACTAGTACCAACCATACACACATATATATATATATATATATATATATATATATATATATATATAGAGAGAGAGAGAGAGAGAGAGAGAGAGAGAGAGAGAGAGTTAACTATATAGATAGATAGACGTATGTACATATGGAATAGTCGGATTTCTTTACATACGTATATGAGCATTATTTATTCAACATTGATTTTTTATTACAACCAGCCGCACAGTTTCGCAGCGCGTGTGGTCGCGTCACGAATTTCATCAAATCAAGTGCTAAAAACAAGAGTCACCGTCGGGAAATCTTTTTGTCTACCGGTGCCGATGGAGGAATATTAGTAATTTCTTTACCGTGGGCACTTTTACAGCCGTCTGCTTCGTTACATCAGAGGTATTCTTTCTTCTTCACATCAGGTGTTCATATTAACTTACACACAAAATATAGGATCTAATCTCGCAGATGGTTGAATTTTGCCAAAAGGTATAAATTCTTTCATTGCATCTGTTGCATAACACTCGATTCAGTTTAAAATTTAGAAATAGTCAACACACACATACATGCACACTACGGTAGGTCGATTTTAGAACTGTAGTGTCTCACATATGGCGAAAGTTGCAAATTAACATGAACAATTACCACGCTAAATATTTTCTTAAAATTTTGTGTCCGTTTAAGGAAATAGATTTCAATCTTTTAAAGTGTTATCACAGTTACAATTTAATTATTACGTAAAAGGGACCATATTACCTTTAGGCACCCCTTTTTGATCTCGATTAAGTAAGAACATGTTTTTCATTTACACCGTCAATATCCGGTTGTTTGCTAGGGGTTAAGGTTAGGGGTTAGGGTTAGAGGTTAGTTTTATAATTTAAAAGAAATCTAAATATCGTCTGATATTGACGGTGTAAATGAAAAGCATGTCCTTTCTTAGTATTATCTGCGTTATTCGGACTATTGTCCTCATCTTTATTGATATCTGTACAACGTTTCGGCCGATATGCTCTCCGGCCTTCTTCGGGTATTTCTTGTTGGACTCGGGAACCTTCTTTTCGAACTCGGGAACTTTCTTGTCGTGGTCGGGAACCTTCTAGTCGTAATCAGGAGCCATCACAGAACTTTGAACCTAACCCTTTATTCAGTCCACGAGGGTATCCTGTTCTCACTCCGCTAACCATAGCTGGGGTAGGAGTTGTGTTAATTATTTTTCTATGTTACTGCCGCCGCCGAATTCGAAAAGAAGGTTCGAGAGTCCGAGAAGGTTCCTGGGTCCGACAAGAAATACCTGAATAAGGCCGGAGGGGATATATCCGCCGAAACGTTGTACAGATAACAATAAAGATGAGGACAATAGTCCGAATAACGCAAATAATACTAATCATCAAGCCTCATCTCAAACATTCAGAGAAATGTCCTTTCTTAATCGAGATCAAAAAGGGGTCCTAAAGGTCATATGGTTCCGTAAAAAAATCATATCTTAGGCGTCGGCGATTATGGCGGAATATTTTAATTTTAATTCTAGTTATCATATATTATCTGATTCGTTTAAAATGACAAGCTTTTCTGTTTTAAATATTGAAATTGCTAGATTTTCAAACCAATTTCTAGCATAAACTTTGCAAAAACGAGGATTTTGGGTGAATTTTAGTAGACGATATTTGATGTTTATTTCCACAAACAATGGTGCAAATAAGAGATCTAGTTTTGATATCAGAATTTACCATACAACACACAACTTTCGCTGTTTAGAAGAATTTGATATTTTAAAATTGGTCAAGCTATTGATTGGCAGCTTTCCGTCTACAAGAGACGATGGAGTAATGTCAATTTCTTTTTCTCTTCTTTTCTTCCTCTCTTTGAACTACGGGTTTATATTGAGGACAAGCTGTTGCCCATGCAGCAAATCTCCCCTCCACACTGCCGCTGTGATCCAAAGGAAAGGTAACGTACCAATGCAGTTTGGCAACGGTAGTGTCGCAGGAGTTGATGGGTAGCATTAGATTTCAGCATCACACGATCTTTAGGGGCTCCGACTCCTGATTTGTTTTACTCCCCTAGACTTTCCTTGAAAGGCAGCAGTGGTTTTGTGTCGGACTTTTCCTTGACTTTGATAGGTTGCCGACCAAGCTAAGGAGACCCTTTTAATCCATTTGGGTTAAGCTATTAGATTAAGAAATTATATCAATTTTTCTGGACCACCCTGTATTATGTATAAGGAAGAAAAAAATAACGATCAGCTAACAGATAATGGAATCTCTGAATAACCATGGTTTCCCACGCTAATGTGTACATAATCGGCTTTTGTTTGTGTTTAAAAATAGACGAAATATGTTTTCTTTGGTAAGCAAAAACACAGTTTTGAAAACTATATTAAAATAGGCTTTCCAGCCAGGATTTGAAAATAATTTCTGCCTTTAGTTTTATTGAGAAATAAAGATAAAAAAATAAGTTTTATTAAAAATATAATAATGAAATTTATTGTGTACAGTGCTCAGGTGCACCACAACTCATCAAAGTTTCATGTCAAGTACACAGAATAACGTATTAGTGTCAGGAACATGAACAGTTTACAGTAGTAATATGCATGTATGTGTGTGCATATGTGTGTGGAGAGGGGCATCAGGTATAGTGTTGGCGGACTACAGGAAGCATGGAGGCTTTGAAAGATTCAGTGTTTCGGCAGCCTACAACAGACTCGGACAGCTTATTCCATGCCTACGCAATTCTGAGCGTGAAGATGTTTCCGAAATTCACGTGAGCAGTGCTGTTTTCTGACTTTGTAGGCATGCCCACTTGTGTTAGAAAAATGGAGATCAAAAAGGTGCTCAAAGTTGCTGTTGTTAAGATGATTAATGACTTTATGAGCGTTTACCAGGTCAGTTGCCAGACGCCGAAGTTTCAACAAATCCATTCACAGGGCAGCGATTGGGATTATTATTTTGTGTCATAGTTCAATGTAAGACATAGCTTTTAACTATGAATTTAGAGACTCGTTCCTTCGGTCTCAATAATAAACATTTTGCTATGATTTTGTGCTTATAAAAATAACACAAATATTTTGTGTAGAAACATTTAAAACTAGTAAATAACATTAGAACTGTTGTTTCTAGCAAGCCAAAATAGCCTTAATAGATACAAAATTATCTATCCATGTGTAACACTATTAAAGTGTTATGGGTTGATTGACGATATATTAATTAATTACTATTTATTTAAACTACCCTAATTATTAATTATGGTAGTTTGTTAAAATTAAATAGTATTATACATGTCATTGAGCAATGTTTACTTATAAATATAGCACCCTTTTTATCTCGCTCTTTCTCTCTCATGCCCTCTCTCTCCCCCTCTCTTTCTCTTTCTCTTTCTCTTTCTCTCTCCCTCTCTCTCTCTCTGTTCTCTCTCTCTCGATCTTCTTTCTTTCCTTCTTTTCATCATCGATTGAAGAGATTATCGTTATTCTTTTCGCATTCTCACCCCCTCTCTCTATCTTTCTCCTACTGTCTTTCTTTCTAATATTTTTTCTGTGTAAAAAGTATTTCTTTATGATAAAAAATGAGTGGTCCAATATCTAGCTGAGGTGACAACACTCATAAGAAATAAGAATTCGACATAGAAGCGACACCAGATAATCAGGATTTACAATATATATATATATATATATATATATATATATATGTGTGTGTGTGTGTGTGTGTGTGTGTGTGACTTTGTGATGATGTGTGTGTTTAAGAAAATGTTTGAAACTGAAAATACGATGGTTAAGGGGAAATTCATATCATCATCAGGACCAAACAGTTTTGTACTTCAAAATAATTTACAAGATTCAAAATAAATTTATGTAAAAGAAAAATGTATTTAATATTTGAAAGTTGTTTAATTTTTGATGAGACTTTCGGGCCACCGATTTTTGATGAGACTTTCGGGCGTGTGTGTGTGTGTGTGTGCGTATATATATATATATATATATATATATATATATATATGCTTGCGCGATTTATATATAAAATGAGGAACAAGAGATAAGACGAAAAGGAATATTTTTATGTTATTTATTTTTATTCTTCTTGACTAGATTCAACATTCGTTATCGGTAGAATAAGTTTTTTTTGTGAAAAAAACATTTTTTTTAAATCAGGAAAGGAGTTGATATGTGGCTATAATTGAAGCATACTGGAGACGAAGCATATTCATTTTTTAAATGCAAATTATTTTCTTATATCCAAGTGTATTCAAAAAGTCTTTCACAGATCTATGGTGAATACATTTGGCTAAATGAGTTTGAAGTTAAGTTTGGGATAAATGCGTTTCAAATGACTGACCGGCTGCTTCATTTGTTTGTATAGGTGTTTGTGTTTGCTAAATTTTGTTTGTATGTTTGTATTATGTTTTTTTCATTAGGGAAATGAGACTGTTTTAGCGTCTGTGGTGGGGATCAACACCTACCATCAGCTTCTCACTTTACCGCACAGATACTTGGGCTACTAATACACTGAGTTGTACGAGGGCCGGTTCCAAACCAGGAGCCTTGCGGTTCCCAGCCGAACACGCTACCGACTGAGCTAAACCGGCCCTGAATATAGATATAAAAAAAGTAAAGTCTATGGGCGGCCTGAAGTCAGTATCAGCCAGTTAGCGAGGGAGTCTCTCTCCTTTTCAACTGCGCGAAGGAGATTGTTTTTGGCGTCTGACTTGGAGCGCCACACCTACCATCAGCTTCCTTACTTTACCGCACATATCCCTGTGCTACTCATACACTGAGTTGGCGAGAGCCGGTATCGAACTAGGAACCTTGCGGTTTCTAGCCGAATGCTACCGACTGAGCTAAACCGGCCCTGAATACAGATATAAGAGTCTAAAATAATTCTGCATGGTAATCTCGTAAGCCGTTGAGAGCAATCTATATTCGTGTATGTTTGCCCAGTTATTTGGGCGGCAAAATAACTGAAAAAAAAATGGACTGAAATTGCCCACGACTTCAACTCCGGGCCAGATTTGCCGTTTCTCTCCAATTCTGTCACGTGACGAGCTTGGCCAGTTTTGTATCACACAATTGGAAACTCAACAAATACTTACATGACTTGGCCTTTCAGAACAGGAGAGTGATATAGAATGACAGTTGCACAAACAAAGTGTAAATATAAAAGAAAACTTTGCATCGTAGATTGTGAGGATTAAAAGAAAAGTCCAACAACGGGATTTTAACATTGGATCCATAGATTCTTCTTGACAGTTATCAAGCACCGTGGATTATGTCTTCGAAACCCTGACATATATATATGACACACACACACACACACACACACATACACACACACATATATATATATATATATATATATATATATATATATATATATATATATAGGACGCGTATCTATCAGCATCTCTGTATATATATATATATATATATATATATATATATATATATATGTGTGTGTGTGAGAATATGTGCTTAATTGAAGTCGTGCCTAATTTTGAAAATTAATTAATTAGGCGGGTATACCCTAATTATTAATTAATTAATTTTCAAAAATTAGGTACGACTTCAATTAAGCACATATTCTCCCAAAAAATTGTCGGCTAAAAAAAGCCATATCAATACTCATATATATATATATATATATATATATATATATATATATATATATATCACAGTTACTTTTAAATCCACCAAGCAAATAAATATATTTAGTTCTGTTTTTGTTTTTTTTAAACTGATGTAAAAGTGCTCAATATAAAGAGCTAAATATATGTTTAAAAACGAATAGCTTTGCAGTCGGAAATGTTGAGACATTCGTTTTTAAACGTATATAATATATAATATATATATATATATATATATATATATATATATATATGAGTTGATAGATACGCGTCCTGTGTCCCTGACGCACAAAAATTTAAAAGAGCGCGGTAAAATCGTATTCATGCCCACCAGTGTTTTTTTAATTTTCTTACCTAACCATTTCAAGCCAACAGTGAATACATTTCAATAGTTTCTTAGAAACGAATCACACAGGATAGGTTACAAGGTAGTAGTTAGTCGGCTTTAGTTGTTTCCCCAGATCATAAATAAACACTCTACAATCTATTAAGAAACTTTAGTTGGGACCCATTAATTTTCCTGGGACTCATTCACAGCAAATATGTGCGTCCCAGGACGGACTATTTCAAAAAGGTATCAGCATCATAATATATGAATATATGAAAAAAGAAATAGAAATAAAATCTGATAATGTAAATATGCATAAAGATTTTGAAAAAACATGAAAACATATCAAAGATTGATATTTAGAAAGCTGACGCTAAAGCGTTTCGGTTTTAATCAAACCATCAGCAGGGATCAAGTGGGTTAATAATAAATCATATGAAAATCAAATAAAAGCTTGTGACACTTTGTTTATGATGTATAAAGGCTCCTCTCGACACTCGAAATGTAAGAAAAATGTAAAATGAAACGCTATGCAATGATAGCGTTTCCATTTAAATAGTGATGACGAAACACCAATCCCGGAAATAGTTAGTTTTAGAAAATCTGAAAAATTGTTAAAACGTAATTGGAAGACCGAAAAATATGAAAATAAAATAAATATTTTAGATAAATATTTTTTGTTGTGTTGTTAGGTCTAATCACACTGGTTTACCTAGAAATTGAGGCAATCACAAAAATAGTTGTTTTAACCTAATTTGGAGGGGGCTGAATTCAGATTTGAAATCCGTTTTTACTCATCACCTACTTTTTTAGATATGCATACAGTAAATTTTGTACACATACTGTACATAAAGACGTACTAGCAAATATATGCACCCTCCAGGTGCAAGTATTCAAGTTTTAATGTAATAAAATATTATATTAAATTAGAAAGGCTAATAAAACTAAATAAGAATACAGTTAAAAAGATTTGAAACAGAGGGAGTATAATAAAAGATTTGAAACAGAGGGAGTATAATAAAAAATGGAACAACTGAAATTTACTCTTCCATCACTCTCGTCTTTCATTGTTATTTTTTCTAATTTAAGTATTTAGTTAAAAGAGGAAGTAAAGAATAAAATGACAGTTATTTTTTCTTGTTAATGGATTTCATTTAGGATTCATTGAAGAGATTTTTGCTTATATTAATTAAAATAAAACAAAACAGTGAGAAATCAATAATACTAAGCACATATTTATCAAATTCGATTTTTTAATATTAATATGCAAATTAGCCTTCCCGTTCACACTGTAAACCGCTATTTCTTGTATATATAATTATAATTGCATTTTGTTAGTATGTACACATAGTCAACAGTATTAATAATGTAAGACAATTTTATTAATAATTGAGGTTTAGATAAAAATAAAATCATGGAGAATGTGATGTCAATAACTAAGAGAATTGTGACTTGAGTAGGAATATAGTTTCGGTTACAGACAGAAAAACACACAATCTCCATTATAATAAGATATGCATTCAGGGTTAATTTCTAATATTGTGTGACTTATGTCTTCTTTTTTTAGTTATTATGCAATAAATGTAAGTGATAGCATTACATTATATGTATATATATATAGCTATATATCAAGACGGGTTTTGGCGGTTAAGCGTAGCCAACACGTCTCAATCAACAGCCAGTAGTGAACTGGCCAGTAGTGCACTGGCAGTCAGCAGATCATCTAAGAAAACACATTTGTAACTGTCTGTGGTACTATGAATTGTGTACATTGAGTCATCCAAGGATATTTATTCCGTCAAAAAGTATATTTATTCCTAACATAAAATAGATTTAAACAAAATAATTCCTAACTTAAAATAGATTTACACTAAATAATTCCGAACTTAAAATAGATTTACAGTAAATAATTCCTAACTTAAAATAGATTTAAAAAAATAATTCCTAACTTAAAATAGATTTACACTAAATAATTCCGAACTTAAAATAGATTTACAGTAAATAATTCCTAACTTAAAATTTTAAACAAAATAATTCCTAACTTAGAATAGATTACACTAAATAATTCCGAACTTAAAAAGATTTACAGTAAATAATTCCTAACTTAAAATAGATTTAAACAAAATAATTCCTAACTTAAAATAGATTTAAATAATAATTCCTAACTTAAAATAGATTTACACTAAATAATTCCGAACTTAAAATACAGTAAAATTCCTAACTTAAAATAGATTTAAACAAATAATTCCTAACTTAAAATAGATTTAAAAAAATAATTCCTAACTTAAAATAGATTTACACTAAAAATTCCGAACTTAAAATAGATTTACAGTAAATAATTCCTAACTTAAAATAGATTTAAACAAAATAATTCCTAACTTAAAATAGATTTACACTAAATAATTCCTAACTTAAAATAGATTTACACTAAATAATTCCGAACTTAAATTATTCCTAACTTAATTCCTAACTTAACATAGATTTACACTTCCAGACTGATATGTGAATCGATAAGCTTATAACGCTGAGTATTATCTTATAAATATTTACTGTCACAAGTTGAAGGAAATCGTTTTTTTTTTTAAGGAAAAAAAATACGAAGAAATATTTTCAAAGAAAACAGAAAAGAACAGTTCAATAATATAAAGAAAACTAAAATGAATAAAGAAACGAATTTATTTTTAAATGACTATGTGCGTTGGGTGAGTTTTTATAAAAACTGCCAAAAATGATAAAAGGAAAAATACATTGTGACGAGATAATTAAAAAAAAATACAACGAAAGAAAGGAGACAAAATCAAAATAAATTTTGCTTTTTTGAAAAATTAAGAATAAATATAACAAAATCTTTTGTTTAAGGAAAGGAAGCCATAAAAAATGATTTAACAATATAAACTCACGATTTGTTTTTAAAAATCGAGAAACAGAAAAAATATTAAGACACAAGAAAATATACATACACTAGCAGAGCTACCAAGCGCTGCTCGGGATTTCAAAATCTCGTATCCATATTTGTATATAGATTAGTAGTTTTTCTATATTTGTTTTATTATCTTTTATTCTTTATATATCTAAATTGTTTGTCTTTATTATTGTTATTGGTTGTATTTTTCTTTCATTTTTCTACACACACATACACACACACACATACACAGACACACACACAGACAGACCAACACACACACACACACACAACATATATATATATATATATATATATATATATATATATTATGCATCATTGTATATATATATATATATATATATAATATATATATGCATCATTGTGCATATATATATATATATATATATATATATATATATATATATATAAATAAATATAAATATATATATGCATCATTTTCCGTGTCTCATGGAAGCCAGAATCTACTTTTATTTGGGTATATTATATGCAGTTTCTGCATTGATATTGAACCATTGTCACGATCAGGTTTTCTAGTATTGCTTCCAACCAAGAGAAATTTTGCCTGACGGCCGCGAATCACGCTTATATGTCAGGACTCTCCTATAAAATGGATGTGAGCTATCTGGCAGCGTGATATATATATATATATATATATATATATATATATATATATATATATATATATAAGAAATATATATTACCTTTCTTAATATTGTCGAATTTATTTCCATATTTACTCCCATATATATATATATATATATATATATATATATATATATATATATATATATATATGGTATCTAACTGATGAAAAATCAGTTGAGTTTCGATCCCGATCTGAGGTAGCTTGCTCAGTTTACCCTCACCGAGGAGACGTGATACGTTGTGATCTTTGATGAATATATATATATATATATATATAATATATATATATATATACTCATGTAGTTCCTTGAATATATATCATGTGTATGTGTGTGTGTGTGTATGTATGAATGTATGTATGTATTTCAAAACATAATTGGAGGAGATATAAGGAAATGTTAAGTAGTGCTATTCCATCGCTGACGTAAAGTGTTATCTTAGAAACCACTGGCTTTAAATAATTGCTAACAAAAAGCACAGAGGCTGGTGGTTCTCGATATATATATATATATATATATATATATATATATATATATATATATATATATAGACATACACACATACACATTTATACATATGTATTGTATCCAAATAATATTCAGCAACTTATCTTTGTCACGAAACCTCAAAGTGAATCTAATATTTTGTATGAATGGCATTTTTACCGAGAAAACTTTATCGCTTTTCGGAGACAGTGTGGGTGTCATTTCAGATTGGAAAGCAACCATAGTAAAGCTGACATGTTTCGCACACACACACACACACACACACACACACACACACACACCACACATACATATATATATATATATATATATATATATATATTATATATATATATATATATATATATAATTTTGTTTTTTTTTTCAAGATGTAAGTGTTTTGATGATTTAGCAACCACTAAAGCAAAGTTACGAAAACTTTGTTTTCTACAATATAATTATACTTACTTGTATTTTGGAAAACATCCTAAGCTGCTTTACGTTCACAGAATAACACGATAGACTTACCTGTAAGATAAAGAAACGACAATTTGTTAGAAATATTCATGTATTTAACTAAAAGACCAAATTATGAAGACAGAAATTATTCAACGATATTGTTTCTATCAATACAAACAAATTTAGATACTTGTATCCTAACTCATCGCATAATATATGAAGGGTATCGTATTGCTTAGAGGACGCACTTTTTTTACAAAATTTTGGCTCAAAACATTGCCCTGTGTCATATACATCTTAGGTGACGTTTTAGACCTCCCTTAGGCCTAGGCTAATCTTCTCAAGGATGCTCACTAACCCAGCTTACGCTCAGTACTTTTACCTATCCTTAACTTTCATGCATCCTTATTTTATTCATGGTATTGTTATAATCAAGGTTTGCAGGAGCGTATGATGGCGAAGAAAAAACAAATACAGGTTTTGAATTTCATTATCAATTTTATTATTATTTTTATCAATTTTAATTATTATTATTATTATTATCTTATTATAATGGAGAATGTGTGTAACCGAAACTATATTACTACTCAAGTCACAATTCCCTTAATTATTTACGTCGAATTCTCCATGATTTCATTCTTTTAAACCTTCAGTTATTAATAAAAATTGTTTTACATTATTAATACTGTTGACCATATCTACGTACTAATAACATGCAATTGTATTTATATATACAAAAAATAGCGGTTTACAGTTTGAACGAGAAGGCTAATTTGCATATTGATATTTAAAATTTTATTTTAATAAATATGTGCTTGGTATTATTGATTTCTAATTGCTTGGCTTTATCTTAAGAAATATAAACAACAATCTCGTGGATAAATCTTAAAAGAAATTTATTTACAAGAAGAAATAACTGTAATATTATCCTTTACTTCCTATTTTAACTAAATAGTTAAATTAGGAAAATTTACCAATGAAAGAGGGGAGTAATGGAAAATGATGGAATAGTTAGTTTCAAAGTTGTTCTATTTTTCGATTATACCCCCTCTGTTGCAGATCTTTTTATCTGCATTCTTAGTCAGTTTCATTAGCCTTTCTAATTTAATATGATATTTTATTATATCAAAACTTAAATACCTGCACCCGGAGGGTGCATATATTTGCTAGTTATTATTATTATTATTATTATTATTATTATTATTATTATTATTATTTCCTGCTATTGAGATGTATTGTGTATGCTTATTTCTTGCCTGTACTGCCAAATTGCTTTATACAGCTATAATTCTGCTGTGTAATGCACAGCGAGACTGTTTTCAACAATATATGCTTAAATACACTAAAACTTTTTTTCCTGGATCGGACTTGTTGAAATGGGCGTGCGTCTTATATGCAGTCACATACGGTATTTATTCAGTACAAAAAATAGAAAAACTTTAACCAAGGCTTGTGGTTTAAGGAAAACAATATGCCTGTCTTCAACAAATGAACTTAATCATTTATTTTAGCAAAATGCCTCCTTTCTTAACACAATAGCAAACAAACAAACAAATAGAAAATACTAAAAATGTGTTCTTTCCTCTAGGGGAAGGACAGAGAGAGTGTGAGACAGAGAGAGAGAGAGAGAGAGAGAGAGAGAGAGAGAGAGAGAGAGAGAGAGAGAGAGAGAGAGAGGGAGGCGATAACGCTAAGAAGGAAAGGAAGAAAAAAGAGTCAGAGAGGGTTAAATCAAGATTATTATGCCTTTTACATATTGAAGTATTTTAAAATAGCTCTTAAGTAAACTTATCAAGCGTTGTGATAATAAAACTGTCATACTGTGGTATATCCACAGGCCATGCTAGTAATTTAATAATATAGTTGACATTCCGTATACCCACCGAGTTCTGGTTGGAATCGTTGCGTGCGAGGCTACATTGATATTGGTGATATTATTACAAGAGAGAAAAAAATCTAATGATGATTTTATAGATATTTTCATTATATCGAAAATTTGAATGATTGTTAAAATGGGGTTAAGTGCAAACGAGGACACATTAAAGTGTCGTTAAGTTTTAAATTGCTGTATTGTCTCATTTCGAGCCATTTATCGTTATTGCTCCAATAAAAATCTCACGGTGAGGTGGTGTTTTGTTGGGATATTGTCACATCTCGCTCCGTCTCTCTCTATCTATCTATCTCTCTTTCTCTCTCTCTCTCTCTCTCTCTCTCTCTCTCTATATATATATATATATATATATATATATATATATATATATATATATATATATGAGAATGTCGTGGTATGTACGTGTCGTCTTAGAACTCTGAAAAGAGATATCATTCAGGTTTGAAAACTTGCACGCACCTTAATAAGCTTATAACTAAGAAACACAACAAATTTAGTTATTAACTTTTACTGATTAAGTGATATAATTAATTAAACAAAAACCAACCGATTTGCGGAACTATTCTCGTGGCGTCGCTCCTGATAAATTCAAACGTCTGCTTGCCGCCTGCGTATTGTAGCATTACTAGCTTGGACAAATCCCTTAATTAGCTCAACTTTCTCGCGTATTTTTGGTCCAAACCAATTTTTTTGTTAGAAAGAAAAGAAAATATTCGTTCTAAATATTTAATTTGTATGTGTTTTTATCCATTGAATTATTTTTACAGCGAATTAAATTACACAAATTAATCGAAAACCTATTTAACGATAGCTCAACTTTCTTTTTAGTAATACTTTCATATCAGAATAAAATATATGCATTTTTAATCAGTATAACTCACACCTTTTTTGAAAGAATCTATTCATGAAATAAACATCATTAAATTAATACGCAAAATATTCCAAATACAAGGTAAAGTTTAGTTATTAGCTTCTTTGTTACTTTTAGGGGTCAAAAAAAAGGAAATAAATTATACACTTCTACCCAGGCAATGCCGGATAGCCGATTCTAGTAAATACTAAAGTAAAGTAACACCTACGCAGTTTATACAGACTAAATCTGACATAAGAATTATAAACGACTACAGTTTTGTTACGTTGTCCGAAATCAGAGTCCAAAGTTTGAACTTTTGCTTGATGCCTGTACACAACACGTACATTAGGGCATCTGTTGTCATATGCCGTGGATTATTGAACGTGGGGCTCTACGACTTTTAATTAGTTCAAGCCTGATGTTGAGAAGCTTATATCCCTGTACCAAGCACATCTATACCATTAACAATAACTGTGAAGACGATGAACTATATTACTATGGTTACTGTTGAAATGTTGATTTACACTTCCATGTTGCTGACACAGTTAAAACTGCTAAATAGATTTGTTTTAATAAATCAGGTTTTATTTGTAAAATACATCATTGTGTTTAATCTTGTTTTTTTTGTTTTTGTTTTTTCAGTTTGAAGAATACCAAAAATTAGTGTGTGTTCACATGTGTGTATAAGGGAGGCGCTAGGAATCTATAGAAGGGGGGGATATATGGGGGGGAATAGATCTTCGTATCAACAAGCTCCCGCCGAGAGGGGGGGCAAAAACAAGCGAGTCCACAGTCTTCCAGCAAGCCAAACCTTCCCCTGGTCAACACGCTCTTCGTTTTCGTTTAGCAGCTGCAAAATCCGTCACCGTCGACGAAATAATCTTTAGCAGTTCAAAATCACATTTCTTTACTCGGTCGTTCGCATCAGTCAACCTGCTACTGTTGACTCCTGACTGCCCAGCGTTTGACTCACATGTTATTTATGTACGTATTTACCGAAACATCCTGGTACTTCGCGTCCGTCCAGTGCCTAAATCGCGTCTGCCTTCGCATGCGGGAGGACGCGGGCTCGATCCCGGCAGGCAAGACAATGTCTTGCTCTTTTTCGTTCTCCGTCATAGAATCTAAAGGGAAGCCAATGCAGGCTAGCCTGTAAAAAGTCTGGGAACAACTAGTCTTGTACAATGCCACGTTACGCGCGACAAATTTACTAGTGTTATAGTTTCTTGTATTTTTAATAGTGCTAGCCGCCATTGGCTTTCCCTTAGAATTCTATGACGGAGAAACGAAAAAGAGCAAGACATTGTCTTGCCTGCGGGATCGAGCCCGCGTCCTCCCGCATGCGAAGGCAGAACGCGATTTAGGCACTGGAGGACGCGAAAGTACCAGATGTTTCGGTAATACGTACATAAATAACATGTGAGTCAAACGCTGGGCAGTCAGGAGTCAAACAGTAAGCAGGTTACTGATGCGAACGACCGAGTAAAGAAATGTGTTTTGAAACTGCTAAAGATTATTTCGTCGACGGTGACGGATTTTGCAGCTGCCTAAAACGAAAAACGAAGAGCGGTGTTGACCAGGGGAAGGGTTTGGCTTGCTTGGGAAGACTGTGGACTCGCTTTTTTTCGCCCCCCCTCTCGGCGGGAGCTTGTTGATACGAAGATCTATTCCCCCCCATATATCCCCCCTTCTATAGATTCCTAGCGCCTCTTAATACACACATGTGAACACAACACTATTTTTGTTATTCTTCAAACTGAAAAACAAAACAAAAAAAACAGATTAAAACACAATGATGTATTTTACAAATAAAACCTGATTTATTAACAAATCTATTTAGCAGTTTTTAACTGTGTCAGTCAACTGGAAGTGTAAATCAACATTTCAACAGTAACCATAGTAATATAGTTCATCAGTCTTCACAGTATTGTTAATGGTATTGATGTCTTGGTACAGGGATATATAGCTTCTCAACATCAGGCTGAACTAATTAAAGTCGTAGAGCCCCACGTTCAAATAATCCACGGCATATGACAACGAGATGCCCTAATGGTACGTGGTTGTGTAACAGGCATCAAGCAAAAGTTCAAACTTTGGACCTCTGATTTCGACAACGTAAATACAAAACTGTAGTCGTTTATAATTCTTATGTCAGAATTTAGTCTGTATAAACTGCGTAGGATGTTACCTACTTTTAGTATTTTACTAGAATCGGCTATCCGGCATTGCTGGCGTAGAAGTGTATAATTCTATTTCCTTTTTTTTGGACCCCTAAAAGTAACAAAAGAAGCTAATCTAAAACCTTTATCCTTGTAATTTGGAATATTTGCGTATTATTTAATGATGATTTAATTTCATGATAGGATTCTTTCAAAAGGGTGTGAGTTAATACTGATTAAAAAATGGCTATATTTATTCTGATATGAAAGTATTATCTAAAAAGAAATTGAGCTATCGTTAAATAGGTTCGATTATTTTGTGTAATATTTATTCGCTGTAAAAATATTCAATGGATAAAAACACATAACAAATAAATAATTTAGAACGAATATTTTCTTTTCTTCTAACAAAAAAAATTGGTTTGACAAAAATACGCGAAGAAGTTGAGCTAAAATTAAAGGGATTTGGTCCAAAGCTAAGTAATGCTACAATACGGCAGGCGGCAAGCAAAAGACGTTTGAATTTATCAGGAGCGACGCACGAGAATAGTTTCCGCAAATCGTTGGTTTTTGTTTAAATTAATTATATCACTTAAAAT
>CM042157.1:23074340-23081840 GCA_023376005.1 Doryteuthis pealeii
ACTCTCTCCTCCATCTCTCTCTCTCTCTCTCTCTTTACGCCTCTGAGAAACAGCATACATAACAAAGAAGTATTTTTTTTGTAGATATAGGCTTTTTATATCATTTTTATTTTTCTGGCTGTTGTCCCACTTTTTAAAACTTGTATAATAAGAAGTAGTGCATATGTTTAGACCGAAAGAAATGAAAGCAATATGGAACTAATATGTGAAAAGGGTCGATTAAATTGATTTTAAAGTAAAATGGCCGGGTTAGCTCAGTCGGTAGAGCGTCTCGGCTAGAAACCACAAGGTTCCTGTTCCGATTACCGTCCCCGCAACTACGTATGAAGTAGCACATGGATCTGTGGTGGTAAAGTAAGGACTGATGTAGTGTGGCGCTCCACCTCAGATGCTAAAAACAATCTCCTTGGTCTAGCGCTATTGAAAAAAGGAGTAGACTCCTCGCTGACTGGCTGATACGGACTTTAGGCCGCGCCGTCGATTAACTTACTTACTTTACTTTAAAAAATTAAAATTCGGAGAATAACTGATACCTAGACTTACGCTTGAATTATACAAGAAAGCCAATAAATAAATAATATTTTTTAATGACGCTTTTTCATCACTGTGAGTTACTTACCTACGGTGTAAACTGCTTTGTGACGTTTGTTTACATAATTATTAGATTCCTAATATTTACGTACATAGTGTAGAAACCAAATGGCTTTATAAGTTGCAAGCCGGTGGCTTGAAGGATGAATGACATTTTCATCCTGATCCTTCCTCCGGTGGTAACTGTGAAAATAGGTGGAGAAAGACCCTCTTCCGGTTTAGATTAAGAAAAAGATTTAGTCAGATCGGCCAAAGCCACGACAGTGGTAAGTCGTGTTACATGCACGCGGCCGACTCAATCTGCGCAGAGTAATCTGGTGGGAATTTCGAAATAAAATATGATTCTAAAGTTATAATCGAAGTCTTGTGTTATTATCTAAAAAACTACAAAGTGACAAACAGGGCCTTCTGATAAAGAGAAATCCAATGGAAAACAGCCAGCACGAAGTCGCCAAGACGAAGTCCAGACGTAGAAAGACGCTAGAAGAGAAAACCAAAGAAGAATAGAAGTAAGATAAGTTTCAAGAAAGTATACAGCATATACTCGGGTATAAAAATTTCTGAGCATTCCTAATTTGTGTCGTATGTAAAACTGTTGTATACCTCTTTCTTACTTTCTTACTAGAAATGTATATGTTGTATACTCTCTTTCCTTACTTTCTTACTTCTATTCTTCTTCTGGTTTCTTTCTAGCGTCTCTTCTAACGTCTGGACTTCGTCTTGGCGACTTCGTGCCTGGTCTTCCATTGGGATTTCTCTTTATCAGAAGCCCTGTGTCATTTTGTAGTTTTTAGATAATAACACAAGACTTCGATTTAACTTAAATCATATTTTATTTCGAAATTCCACCAGATTACCTGCGCAGATTGAGTCGCCGCGTGCATAACACGACTTACCACTGTCGTGGCTTTGGCCGATCTGACTAAAAATCTCTTTCTAATCTAAACCGGAAGAGGGTCTTCTCCACCTATTTCACGTTATCCACACGGAGGAAGGATCAGGATGTGTCATTCAATCCTTCAAGGCCACCGGCTGCAACTTATAACAGCCATTTTGGTTTTCTACACTACTGTACATAAATATTAGGAATCTAATAATTATGTAACAAAACGTCACCAAAGCAGTTTACACCGTGGTAAGTACTCACAGTGGATGAAAAGCGTCATTTAAAAAATATATATATTATTTATTGGCGTTTCTTTGTATAATTCAAAGCGTAAAGTCTAGTGTATCAGTTATTCTCCGATATTTTAATTTTTAAAGTAAGTAAGTAAGTAAAGTCGACGGGCGGCCTAAAGTCGGTATCAGCCAGTCAGCGAGGGAGTCTATCTCCTTTTCAATAGCGCTAGACCAAGGAGATTGTTTTTAGCATCTGAGGTGGAGCGCCACACCTACCATCAGCTCCTTACTTTACCACACAGATCCATGTGCTACTCATACGCTGAGTTGGCGGGGACCGGTATCGAACTAGGAACCTTGTGGTTTTAGCCGAACGCTCTACGACTGAGCTAACCCGGCCATTTACTTTAAAATCAATTTAATCGACCCTTTCCACATATTAGTTCCCATATGCTTTCATTTCTTTCGGTCTAACATATGCACTACTTTCTTATATACCAAGTAAAAAGTGAGGACAACAGCCCGAAAAATAAAAATGATATATAAAAGCCTTATCTACAAAAAAAATACTTCTTTGTTAATGTGAGAGAGAGAGAGGGGAGAGAGAGAGAGAGAGACAAGAAAGAAGGGAAGAAGAGAGAGAGAGAGAGAAGAGAGAGAGAGGGAGAGAGAGAGAGAGAGAGAGAAAGGGATAGAGAGAGAAAGAGAGTTTTAAACGTATTTGTATGTAGAGTTTCACAAGCAAACTAGCCCGTAGCTAAAATTAGGTCAAACGTACCATTTCTTAGAAATTTTTCAAAATGATTTTAATGTTTTTTTTTTCAAATTCTCCGACCGTATTCATTAAAAAAAATAATTCGCTTTGCAAACTCTCTTTTCCCTAATCCTAATTATCTACTATTATCTTCGTTATTCGGACTATTGTCCTCATCTTCATTGTTATCTGTACAACGTTTCGGCCGATATGACCTCTGGCATTCTTCAGGTATTTCTTGTCGGACTCGGGAACCTTCTTTTCGAACTCGGGAACCTTCTTGTCATAATCGTGAGCTATCACGGAACTTTGAACCCAACCCTTTATTCAGTCCACGGGGGTATCCTGTTCTCATTCCGCTAACCTTAGCTGGGGTAGAGGCGTTAAGCTGTGTTAATTATTATTCTATGTTACTGCTGCCCCTGATCAGAATTGAACCCGCAATCTAGAGATAACTGTCACTTAGAACTGTCTTAACCTAATTCCTTTATCCACTAGGCTATGTGTCTAATTATCTACTCAAAGATCAATGGTTGACCCAACGGATCACGTTTTGTCTTGTTGATATATAAAGATATTGAGCATCCATCACGGAACTTTGAACCCAACCCTTTATTCAGTCCACGGATGTACCCTGTTCTTATTCCGCTAACCATAGCCGGGGTAGAGGCGTTAAGCTGTGTTAATTATTATTCTATGTTACTGCTGCCCTTGATCAGAATTGAACCTGCAATCTAGAGATAACTCTCACTTAGAACTGTCTTAACCTAATTCCTTTATCCACTAGGCTATGTGTCTAATTATCTACTCAAAGATCAATGGTTGACCCAACGGATCAAGTTTTGTCTTGTTGATATATAAAGATATTGAGCCTAACATACCAAACAAGAGCATCGGCTTAGAAACAAGAATTGAACTGTCTTCTTTTGAACGTGTTTCACTTTTGTCTCGCAAGTCGGTAAACAAATTCGCTATACGAGAAACTGACTTTAAGGAAAATACAAACTTGTGAAGTTCACATCAGAAGGATATTCTCGGGAGAAAGTGGAATCATCATTCAACCTGCTATTTTCTGCAGGTGATGTTCTCTCGTCAGTGATCGTGACTGATCGATGTTTCATGTATGCATGTCAAGGGAAATCGGTAAGATTATAGAATAATTTAATTTCCCTTGATTGTGAATATCAAAAATGATGAAAAAAATACACCAACAACATATAAGCGAATAGATTATCAGGGTTGGTAAATATACTCTTTGAATTGAACATATGATACGTAAGCGCATCTTTATCTGTCTTCCACTCACATCTATCTATCTATCTACCAATCTATCTATCTATCTATCTAATTATTTTTACATCTCTCTCTCTCTCTCTCTCTCTCTCTCTCTCTCTATATATATATATAATATATATATATATATATTATTATCTTCAGGTAATTGCAAGAACATGACTCTTGCGATTACCTGAAGATGCCGTATTAATACGGTTGAAATAAATTATTGTAATGAAGCAAGTTTAGAGTTTTTCTTCATTTACTAAATTTCTTGCTCTGTCCTTTTACTCACTGGTATTAGGCACATTGAGCTCTCCTTATGGTCTACCTGCATCAGCTTGGTGCTCTGTCCTGTTACTCACTGGTATTAGGCACATTGAGCTCTCCTTATGGTCTACCTGCATCAGCTTGGTTAAACCACACATGGAAAGACCCTAACTACGGAAAAAAAACTATATATATATACCACAAACTTGTTGGTAAACCCTTGCCGTGAGAAAAAACCCGGCAAATAGTTTGATTGTAAAAATATACTACTAAACTTCACCTGGGGAAAAAATAAAAAGAAGAAAAGACCAAGATAGTCACACCAACCGAAAATGATCGATTGATACTATAATACTTAGCCAAAAGATAAAGATTATATATATATATATGAAAAATATATATATAAACCGACAGGATTATCTAAAAGCTAAAAGGTAAAGGGTGCTCAATACCTAAGTAGAGCAAAAAATAAAGTTAAACCTAATGAGTCAGATATACCCACTAACAGTTTCACTTAGTAGCTCATCAGGGCAAAAATCTGACTCTTGGTGAGCTCCTAAGCTATACTGTTAGTAGTTATATGCAACTGGTTAGGTTTAACTTTATATATATATATATATATATATATATATATATATATATATATATATATATATATATATATATATATATATATGTCTCAGTTCCTTTATTACACTATTTTTATATAACTTTCTATCTCAGTTTGTTCAACATTTCTCTGTCTCTCTCCCTCTATCAATCAATCAATCAATCAATTAATATATATATATATATATATATATATATATATATATATATATATATATATATATATCGTATATACATGCGTGTGTGGGTGCACGTATGTATATATGTATATTCGGTTTAGCTCAGTCGGTAGAGTGTTCGGCTAGGAATCACAAGGTTCTTGGTTCGATGGCGACCCTCGCCAACTCAGCGTATGAGAATCACAGGGATCGGTGCGGTAAAGTGAGAAGCTGATGGTAGATGTTGCGCTCCACCTCAGATGCTAAAACATAATCTCCTTGGTCTAGCGCTATTGAAAACGGAATAGACTCCCTTGTTGACTGGCTGATACCGACATTAGGCCGCCCCGACGACTTTACTTTACTTCTTTTAAACTCTATCTATCTATTTATCTATCTACCTGAGTCTCTCACTATCACCATAGTGACTTTTCTCCATCCTTTCAAAAAAGGCGTTCGAATGCACTGACTGCACCTCTGCAGAGGGGGTAAGTCTTCCCAAATGGGGCCACCTGTTGCTTAAGGATAGAACCCAGGTGGTTGAGCAGTCCATGACATGCAATATTCCTCTATTGTCCTTACTTGGGCAAGACGGGTGGTCGGAGAGCCCCCTCCGATCAATCGGCTTGTCATGTCAATCCCTAGAACTTATATGATTGCCCCGAACATACTGCGCTTATGACATGCCACAACCCTTTTTATCATATGGGTGCGAGAAAGCGGTGACTGAGGTCTTCATGTCCTGGGAATGAGGTTAAACTCTATCTGATGGTGAGGTTCCAGTTTTGGAGGTTTGGGGAATGTGGAGCACACCTTCATCACCATTGCTCCCTGGTCCACTCTCACACGGAGTGGTAGTATCTGTTAGTGTCCCATCTATGGGTTATATAGAAAAACATGTGTTTATAAACAAAATTTGATTATCTATTAAGAATGAATTTATTTCAAAACTTTATCGGCATTACATGACCCACTGAGGTTGATATGCCGTAAACCAAAACAAACCAAACCAAACCAAACCAAACTTTAAAAACGATATAAGACAATCAACATGGTAGATGTGGCGCTCCACCTCAGATGCTAAAAAATAATCTCCTTGGCCTAGTGCTATTGAAAAGAGAATAGACTCCCTTGTTGACTGGCTGATACCGACATTAGGCCGCCCCGACGACTTTACGTTTTTAACTCTATCTATCTATCTATCAATCTACACGAGTCTCTCACTATCACCATAGGGACTTTTCTCCATCCTTTTAAAAAACGATATAAGACAATGAACATTGTTGATAAAAAACAAATATATTAAATTATTGGATACATTTGTTCTCAACAAACATTCAAAAAAAAATTTCAGTTATTCGCCCATTTCATTCATAAAGGAGGAGAAGAAGAAAGAAAAAAAAGGAGAGGAAAAAGAAATAAGAAGAGAAATTATAACCACACAAAGAAAAAACGTAAGCACGTCCATTTCTAATACGAAACTCTGATGATGAAGTTTATGCTTCGAAATCGATAAGACAAAAATAACATTTTTATTTTTATTTTTTATACGCATTGTATTGGCCTTCAAATTATTAATATATTATAGATATATTAAATTCTTCCTTTCATCAGTTGACAAAATCTAAAAAAAGTGATTTTTAAAAGAAAACACAAAGTCAAAAATAATATTCATACTTTAGAGTGTCAGTTTTATTTATGTGTTCAAAAGTGAAAGTAAAACAAAAAGTCATAGTGAATGATAAAGATCTTGTTTTTAACGATAGATATTTGACATTCCTTTCTTGGGCCGCATAATAAAAATAAACAAAGCAAAATACGTATTCTCTTAGACTAAAAACAATCAAAAACGAAAATATTTATGAAAACAGACACATATATTCGGTTGCATGCGTGCGTATGTATAAAAACCAACACACACACACATATTAATGTACATGAACAAGGCACGCACGCAAACATAACACACACCCTATAAATAACACACACACACTACAAATAACACATACACACACACACACACACACACATGATGTTGAGACTTAGCAAATACACCGCACACTCAACAGGATAACAGGCCACCTGATATACAGTAAATTTACACACCCGCACCCATAAATAATCAAGCAATATCTGGAATGTTAATCTCAGACACATATCAATAAAAAAAGAGATCAGATGATCCTGTTAATAAACAAAAAAACAACCTTACTTGGAGGCAAATCAAATCTGGAATAATAATTAAAATAAAATAAAAAGAAATGATCAGACACACAGACATAAGCACGCACACACACATGCACACACACATACGCACTTACACTCTTACACACACAAACACACACATATACAAGCACCCCAACCACACACACACACAGAATTTGGAAGACCCGAGACAGAACAAATTGAACAACTGCTAGGACCACTTCAGTTCGAGTATTCGTCTGATGATGGGATTTTTCATCCCGAAATATTAAGAATAAAGTGACAGGTTAACAAACAACATCATAGTTACCTTCTTTTTTTTTACACTTGCATTGTGACAGCCTTCAAAACCAACCAACCAACAAACCAATATATATATATATATATATATATATATATATATATATGAAGATAGGAGGGTTGGAGTAAAATCCGACAGTATGAGGTTAGGTAAAAGGAAAAGTGAACAAAAATAATGACTCAAACAAGTCCAAGTAGGAATGAAATATTTCGTCCTTC
>CM042157.1:23086840-23096840 GCA_023376005.1 Doryteuthis pealeii
TCAAAAGTACACAAACACGAAACACGAGACTCAATTATGACAGATAGGGACGCCGGTGATTGATGAAAGGAAAAGGAAGAACGGAAAACGGGTCACGTAGACACGAGTCACGTGAGAAAAAACTGTCAAAATCTTTTCAAAAGTGAACATTTCTGATGACGACCAATCACCTAAAGTTGATGCTCCGAAACCATTGGTAAAACGGACTCTTAAATGTATTGTAAATATTATACAAATAAATACACCTCTTACAGAAGTAATTGATCACGTTATTATCATTTCTCCAATACTAACAAGGAATTAACTATATATACATACATACATATATATAATATATATAATATATATATATATATATATATATATATATATATGAAAAATGAAACATGAAGAAGAAACTTTTTTATTACGAGTGAAATGCATTATCTATTATAGAAATACAGAGAGAGAGAGAGAGAGAGAGAGAGAGAGAGAGAGAGAGAGAGAAGAGAGAGAGAGAGAGACATTTTGTCACGCCTAGTATTCTGAAAAAAAATAACCTATTTAAAAAAATAAATAATGAACATTTTTTTTTCAGAATACAAGGTATGTCAAAAAGTACAAAAATCTCGATACTTTTTTGACACACCTGAATATATATATATATATATATATATATGTTAAGGTTTGTCAAAAAAGTATCGAGATTTTTGTACTATATATATATATATATATATATATATATATATATATAGAGAGAGAGAGAGAGAGAGAGGGGGGGGACAGACCGACAGAGTGAGAGAGAGAGTGAGAGAGAGAAACATAGAGTGAGAGAGAGATAGATAGATATATAGATATATATGAGAGAGAGTTAGGAGAGAGAGAGAGAGAGAGAGAGAGAGAGAGAGAGAGAGGAGTTAAGGGAGAGAGAGATTTCGGTTGGTTTTTACTTGAATATCTCGGCTTCAAAGAGTAACTGTCCTATACATTAATACATTAGAGAAAGGAAATAAGCCGCCAGAATTTATGCCAGACGACTGAGAAGCCCATCGGGTGGAAAAGTGGCAGAATCTTTTGTTGGCGGCGGATTTTAAGATGTCTATATTTGGTTTTTCTTTTACAATGACAAAGTCAGGAATCGATTTTGGTTCTTTCTTTTGAAGTTTCTCTCCTCTAGCTTAAAAGTGTTTCAAAGATAAAATTACACGTCGCTAAAATAAAACAAATAAAAAAAGACATTAAAAATCTAAAGTAAAAAAAAAGAAGATTTATACAGCTTATTGTCCAGTATGGAGACTATAGATTATACTAGACAACGCGTAAGCTTGTTGGGTTCCCGGTTTAACTTCACTCTATGACATATAGGGAAACACACACACTCTCCGGTAAAGAAAAAAGTTTTTGGTGCAACGGTCAAGTAAAGAAGGTCACGCTGACAGTATTCTTGGACATGAAAGGACCCATCACTATTGATTTCCTTGAAAAGGTGCAACTTTACCAGTGCTTCGTCTTATAAACTCCATAGGCAAAATTCACCTTATTTAAAAAAAACAACATATCAGGCTTTTTCAGATCATTTAAGGCCTAAAGGTATTTTCTTTAAAAAATATGTATATTTTATATATTAATATTTATATTTTTGCTGGAAGGCAATTACAATGCGCATATCGCATAAAATTCGATAATTATAGAAGATAATAATGACAAGTGAATTTTGCAAAGAATTACTCGGTGTGTAGAATATCGTACAGACTGTTTCAACTTTATTAAGTCTCTGATGAGACTTACTTTATTAAGTCTCTGATGATACTTAATAAGTTGAAACAGTATGTACGATATTCTACACACCGAGTAATTCTTTGCGAAATTCACTTTTCATTATTATCTTCAATAATTATCGAATTTTATGCGATATGCGCATTGTAATTGCCTTCAAGCAAAATATAAATATTAATATATACTTTATTCAACAATGCTTCTAAAATAAACAAACATCCAAAAATCTTATATGTATATTTTTTTTTTTGTATAAATTAATACACTTAATATCTTATAGGGAAAAAGGTTTTCTAGTCTAGCACTAGTCTAGCACTTCTTCAAGTCTAGCACTAGTGGCAAGGGGATAGACTCCCTTTCTGTCCAGTTTAAAATCTATGATAAATTTCGAACACAATAAAAATGAAACGTAAGGTTAGAGTAAGGCCATGGGCTAAATGTATATTTATTTATTTGTATAAATTAAACCATGCACTTACTGTAACCTTACGTTCTATTTGTAGTGTGTTCGAAATTTATCATAGATTTTAAACTGGACAGAAAGGGAGTATATCCCCTTGTCACTAGTGCTAGACTTGAAGAAGTGCTAGACTAGTGCTAGACTAGAAAAACTTTTTTTCTCTATAAGATATTAAGTGTTAATGTTTTAAGTCTCCTTCTTACCCGCTGAAAATGAGACGATTTCTATTTTTATAAACAAAATGGCAACTTATTAGGTTGTTACACAAATAATGTCCGATTTCAAATACATACATTTATTGTTGAAACATTAACAGTAGAAATGTTAAAATTAGTCAAAATACGAGCCTTGGGCAGCTATGCATCTCTGCCATCGATCTACAAGGTCATTTATTCCGCGTTGGTAAAAAGTTATTGGCTGTGATGCAACAAAACCTTTAAATGAGGATTCCACATCTTCTTTAGATCGAAAAGTTTTACCATTTAAAAATGAGCTTAAGTGCCTAAAAAATGATAATCAGTAGGTAAAAGATCGGGAGAATATGGAGGATGTGGTAAAGTCTCGTATCCCAAGTCTGTAAGTTTCTGTACAGTCAATCTTACAACACGTGGCCGCGCATTATCGTGGGGAGAATTGGACCACATCGATTCACTAATGCAGGTCTTCTTTTTTGCAAGCAAGCGTGCATATCAACCCATTTATCGAGCTTTTTCACCTTTCCAATACTCTGTAAATGGCGTAAAACTGTTGCAATGCTGACACCAAGTGTCAGAGACATCTCTCTGACACTTTGTCGTGGATTTTGCTCAACAACTGCCTGCAATTGTTCATTGTCAAGACTGCATGTCCGTCCTCTGCCTTCTTCACCTTCAAGACTTTCATCTCCACTGGGGAATTTCTGGAACCACCTTCATACAGTCCGATCACTTGTGGATTCATCTCCCCATGTTTTGTTGATATTGGCAGCAGTTTCGGAGGCATTGTGCCCAAGCTTGAACTCATGCAACATAAGAAGGCGAAGGTCATGTTTAGGCATGTTTATCTTTAAAGGCCCCTATTTTTCAAAAATACTTTCTATCTAAAAATAAATTAAATTTCATTTTTGAGCACACATTAATTATTATATATGCAAAAATTCACCTGAAATAAACTACAAATTCTATGTTAAAATGACATTTCAAAACCGAGCACTTCAATCAGCCATTATTTTAGTAACAACCTAATATATAAAGTAAATGATATTTTAGTAACAACCTAATATATAAATGTAAATGATATTTTAGTAACAACCTAATATATAAAGTAAATGATATTTTAGTAACAACCTAAATATATAAAGTAAATGATATTTTAGTAACAACCTAATATATAAAGTAAATGATATTTTAGTAACAACCTAATACATAAAAGTAAATGATATTTTAGTAACAACCTAATATATAAAGTAAATGATATTTTTGTAACAACCTAATATATAAAGTAAATAATATTTTAGTAACAACCTAATATATAAAAGTAAATGATATTTTTAAAAAGACGAACGCACAAGGCCACGAATATGGTGTTCCCGGGTAAGGCCAGACCATTATGCTACATTATATATAGAAAAGCAAATGATAATTTTAAAAAGACTGCCTGAAATAGGACAGGCTTCCTGAAATTGGACAGAGGCGTAGATATCTATAAGAATTAATTTGTTTTCGACTATTTCTCGGAAAAACTAATAGCGACGAAGTGTATCCGCAGAGATAGAATAATTCTAAAATAGGAAAGTATTATATGCCAATAGTCTTAATTTATTGTCATGGGAAATTGAAACGAGAAGTTCACCAGAAGCCATCTTTATAAAATTAATCATGGTGATATTTTATCAATGACATTGGATTTTCTAAAAATCTTCTGAAACTGTTATATTTTTCAGTCGGAAAAATACATGTACATTTTCTGGGGGCGTTGCTGTATAAATTTAGTCCAACCTCCGCGGAAAGCCTCATTGATTAAATGTTAATATATACATTTTATACACTAAATGGAACAACTATTATGAGACAGAAGTAAAGTCGTCGGGGCGGCCTAATGTCGGTATCAACCAGGTAGCCGAACACTCTACCGACTGAGCTAAACCGACCCCTTAACGCTTACAGCACCTGGTATTCCCAAGCGGTCACCCATCCAAGTTCTGACCAAGCTATATTGCTTAACTTCGGTGATCGGACGAGAACCGGTGTTACTGTTCCTTTATTGCTTTATTGGCAATGATGACAAAGTAATGGTTAGTAAACAAGAAATACACAGCAAACATGTCAATCCTTTTTTGTCAACTCTTTCAAACATGCCAATAACCCACAGGTAGAGGTGGGGGTCTTGTGATTGAGGGGGGGGGGTGAAGTGATCAATAGAAAGAGAATTGTTTTTCTTCTGTCATTAATAAAAGATAAAACAAAAAAAAAAAATCTGCAAGTTTCCATGATGCTATAGAAAAACATAAGGGCGAAGAAAAAGTAAATATTTTCTAAACTGTTAAACACCTTTTATGAAGTTACATCATAAAACAAAAAAAGAGATATTTTTAAAGGTCCTGAAGAAGAAGAAGAAGAAGAAGAAAAGAAGAAGAAGAAGAAGAAAAGAAAGAAGAAAGAAAAAAGAGAGAAAGAGACAGTGGCATTTTTTCAAACTCCTGAATAAGAAAAAAATAAAAATAAATAAAATAACCTAAGCTCGTTGGCGGTTTTGTTTGACGGTATCTGAGCCTTCTTTGCGTCATTTAATGCCTAATCACACACACACACAACACAGACATATATATATATATATATATATATATATATATATATATATATATATATATAGTTATCCACAGACACCGAGTTTCGATGTATCATGTCTCTTTAGTGTGGCTGGACATTTGCAAGCTACCACAGGCCGGGATGGAAACCCGATCGATTCATCATCAGTCACGCTGCTAAATATTTCGGCCACCATCAACTGATAAATACACACATCTGTGTATATGTAAAGGCCGCCATAGAGTGCTCCATCCCTTTTATAGGAGTGCGTTCGTTATATATATATATATATATATATATTATATATATATATATATTCAAGGCATCACCATATTATCTGCAATATATATATATATATATATTATATATATATATATATATATATATATATGATTCTGGTGTCGCTTAATCGTCGAATTCTTATTTCTTATGAGTCGCATTACCTAAGCTGCAAATGGACCATCCCGTTTTTATTATAAAGAAAGAAAGATAAAAATAACACAGAAAAATATAATAAAAAAGAAAAACGAAAAAAAGAAAGAAACAAAGAAAGAAAGAGATTAAAGGAAAGATAGAGAAAGGGGGACGCACGGAAACGATAGGACTAATCTGTTTCAATCGAACATAATCAAAATATGAAAAGAAGGCAAGGAAGAAAATAATGAGACAGTTAAATAAATATTTTATACTTTTTACATATTGAATTATATAGCAATAGCTCTTATGTAAACATATCAAACGTTGTTTTGGCTTGGTTTGGTTTGGTTTGGTTTTACGGCATATCAACCTCAGTGGGGTCATTTAATGCCGATAAAGTTTTGAAATAAATCAATTCTTATTGGATAATACAATATCTTTATAAATACATTTTTCTATTTAACCCATAGATGGGACCCTAACAGATACTACCACTCCGGGTCAGAGTGGACCAGGGAGCAATGATGATGAAGGGGTGCTCCACATTCCCCAAACCTCCAAAACTGGAACCTCACCATCAGATAGAATTTAACGTCATTCCCAGGATATGTGGACTCTCAGTCACCGTCTTCTAGCACCCATATGATACAAAAGGGGTTGGGAAAATCATATAGGTGCTAGGGCTTGACGTGACCAGCCGATTGATCGGAGGGGGCCTCTCCGACCGCCCGTCTAGCCCAAGATAGCGCCAAAGTGGAGTGTTGCAAGTCATGAACGGCTCATCCACCTGGGCTCTATACTTAAGCATCACGGATCGCCACCCACGGTTGAGGGAGTCTTACCCCTCTGCAGAGGTGCAGTCGGTGCATTCTAACGCCCCAGATGACAGGGCGGTCAAACGTTGTAATAATTGAATTATTATGATACTGTGGTATATCTACACGTCCTGCTAGTTAATAAATATTTATTATAAAGTTAGCTTCATCATATTTTCTGATGAATCTACACTTACAGAGAGACGTCGATCTATTTTTTCTCATTGTCTTTCCATTCCCGTATTTATACAAACTAGAATGGACTACCCGGCGTTGCTTGAGTAGAGATGTACAATAAAACGTTAGTCACGCAGATCCATTCATTGTTCTGGTCTTACACAATTGGTTTAGGTTTTAATGACGGACGCAACTAATGACTTTCCCTTTTCTTAACATTCAAATCCTGATTTTTATATATCTTTCCAAATATAAAAATCTTCATTATTCTTACACAAAAAGCAAGCTCAGGTGATAGTGAATGTGTGTATATATATATATATATATATATATATATATATATATTTACGTAGTTTCCTCCGGAGATATTTACATACAACTGTCCTTTATATATGTATAGATAGATAGATGGCCATATCCTCAATCCAGCAAAGAGCAACGGTGGCCACATATGTGACTCCTCAGGCTAACTTCACCCTTTCAAACCCTGCCGTTTATGTGACAAACAAAAGACATTTCGGTAGCGTTGACATTAACCGGGTGAACTCGCATATGACTTCTTTCTTTCATTCTTTCGTTCTTTCTTTCTTTCGTTCTTTCTTTCTTTCGTTCTTTCTTTCTTTCTTTCTTTCATTCTTTCGTTTTTTCTTTCGTTCTTAGTTTCTTTCTTTCTTTTTCATTCTTTCTTTCTTTCTTTCGTTCTTTTGTTTTTTCGTTCTTTCTGTCTTTCTTTCTTTCGTTCTTTCGTTCTTTTTTCTTTCTTTCATTCTTTCGTTCTTTCTTTCTTAGTTTCTTTCTTCTTAGTTTCTTTCTTTCTTTTCTTTCTTTCTTCTTCTTTTTCTTCTTTTCTTTTATTCATTTCTTTCTTTTCTTTCTTTTTTCTTCTTTCGTTTTCTTTCTTTTCTCTTTTCTTTCTTCTTTCTTTCTTTTTTTCTTTCATACTTTCTTTCTTACTTTTTTTTTCGTTCTTTCTTTTTTTCTTTCTTTCTTTCTTTATTTCTTTACTTTCCTTCTTTCTTTCTTTCTTTCTTCCTTTAATTCTTTCGTTCTTTCTTTCTGTCTTTCTTTCTTGCTTGCTTTCTGTCTTTCTTTCTTTCTTACTTTCTTTCTTTTTTCTTTCTTTCTTTCTTTCTTACTTTCTTACTTTCTTTCTTTCGTTCTTTCTTTCTTTCCTTCTGTTCTTCTTTCTTTCTTCTGTTCTTCTTTCTTTATTTATTTATTTCTTTCCTTCTTTCTTTCTTTCCTTCTATCTTTGTTGTAGAACCGCTTACATGATCACAGAATCCACATGAATTCCATGTGAGTTATTGTATAATCAGCTTCTGATTGTTTAATGTCATGAGATCTCAGATGACAAGTAAACCCTGTTCGACAAAGAGACACTGCTGTAGAAGCTAAAGACATCTTCAGGCTGAAAAGTGTCCAGAGCCGAGGTCAAGTCCTGTTTCCGGAGGACTCATTTCAAGATATAGTGTTCGATTCTTCGTACTACAAATGCTTTGCAACAAAGATCACTTTTTTTTAATAAAAAAACAAAAAATATCAGAATATCTATATCTTTCCGGTAACTAACGTGGTCTGCAGTGGCTGGAATCTTGAACTTTTTGATACTTTCTTATACATTTTTATACATATTTACATCAAACTCTTTTGAGTTTTCTTTGTGGATTATAATGCTTCGGATTTAATAAAATAAAATTAAATTAATTTTATTTTATTTTCAAAACAGAATACGCATTTTCTAAATTAAAAAAAAAATTCCAGCTCTGAACTTGAATGTTTTGTTTGTACCACTTTTTGTTTTGTAACGGTTTACTCACATCGTCTCTCTATCACACACATCTCGCTCTTGATGAAGACCACTTCAATAAAGGGTCGAAACAGATTTCTGTCAGCGAATTATAATATCATGTGTTTGTTTTTTCTAAAAATATTTATTTCATACTGTCGGATTCACTTCCATTCACTTTTTTCATATATATATATATATATATATATATATATATATATATATATATATATATATATATATATATATATATATATTAAAGGAATTTCCGAAAGTGTACAGAATTGAACGCCTGGAATTCGAACACGCTTTCTACGATGCCACACTCTATCAAGTTAGCCACTTGGTCACTGGGTCTTCGCTGATGCTTAAAATGTTTAATTATCAATCAAACAACAATTAACGTGTCCTACCGTCATTAGATCTAATGAAGGAAAATAGCTCCACACAAAAGAAGTCAAGAAGCAGACGATATCCGACAGAACGTATTACGGATGCAGACAACGCAGATGATCTAGCGCTTCTCGCATATATATCTGCACAATTAAAATCTTTGCTACCAAGTCGCCTCTTGGATTTTTCACCAGAGACCCTTTGCCCAGTTTGTAGCCGTAATACTACTGGGTGCAAGACCTGTCCGCCTTGGGTAGCTCTACCAGGAACTTAAGTCCCCGACTGCATATCCCTGAATCTACCTCGTTTACATAATCTATGCAGTTGTATAAGATTATTGTCAATCCCCTGTATTTCTAAAGGGACTTTCCATGGAATAGTACAGAAAGTCCGCGAAATACGTGAAGTCACGTGAGACCTGATTGGCTCCTCAGTTTTCAGTTGGACGTCAGGCAGTGAAGATATCCTGCCTTAACTGTAACTCACTCTGCATACGCGCGCTATGTTAGTCAGATATTTAGTTACATGAAATGTTTAGTTTAGGAAATAAAAGTTTCAGAAAATTAACACGGTCTTGTGATTAATGAATGTCTTGGTAACAAGACTGATTTAAGAGAAGAAATGAGTTGAGTGCGACCGACCACCAAGACGCCAGAAGAGACGTAAGATAGAAAAGACGTCAGAAGAAGAATAGAAGAATAGAAGTAATGAAAAAGGTATGCAACACTCGTTTACATCACCCTGCCGCGATGAATACGGGTTGGACTCAAGACCCCTGCACTGTTAAGATCAGCTAAGTACTTAGATGAGTCCTGGAGACTTTAGGAAACTTGCTGTGTCACTGCAGCAGATTTGGCATTAAATAGCCCACAAGTGTTGTTATGCCATAAAACTAAACAAGCAATCGGAGTTCAGTGAAATGTCGCTAGTAGAGTGAAACTATCAGAATAAGTAAAATAATAATATCTTACAGAGTTAAACTGCACCGTTCTATTTTTATTCTAATGTCTTCTATATTCGGATCAAACGTCAGCCAATAATCCATCCTCGTGTTGGTAAATATTTTGATCGAGTACTTTTGTCAAAGTACTATAACAGTAGTAACAAGTCGGTTATTTCATAGTTGAGTAATATGAGAGACCCAGAAAAAATAGAACCCACGTTGTTTATTTATTTTCCTATTAAACTAACCTTAAACCCCAACCCTAACCATAACCATAACCCTAAATGCTAACCCTAACCCTTGTTGGACTTAAGCTTCCCCCCAAAAAATAAAGATTAAAATTAACAGTTTTATTACAAAATTTGTGGGTTCTGTTCTTTCTGGGTCGTCCTGTAATATTATGTTACTCAACTAAGGGGGTTAGGTTTAGGGTTAGGGTTTAGGGTTTGGGTTAGGGTGGGGTTT
>CM042157.1:23102496-23119996 GCA_023376005.1 Doryteuthis pealeii
CGATAGGAAGAATGGTTTCAGTGGCAGATGGTTGCCGAAAAACCCACATCAAACGACAGTATTCTCAAAATTTGAATTCAGAGTTTATCCCTCTCCAGACTGAGATACCAGCCCTAGGGTGAAGCCAGTCTTTGCACCTACTATTTAACCATAGCTGGAGGGAATTTTGAATTCAGGGAGTTATCCCTCTATCTAGACTGGTTACCTACCCAGGCTGAAGGGCACAGTCTGCCCTACTATAAAACCCATAGCTGAAGGAGAATAATGTATTAGCGCTATGTGAAATGCCAACACCTTCGTCGAGGAATTGAACTCGAATCGACGAGGCTTTCCACGACTCTAACTACTAGCCTCCACACACACACACACACACACACACACACACACACACAATATATATATATATATATATTATATACTATATATATATATATTGTGTTTGTGTGGTGTGGTGTGAAGACTAGTGTTATAATTATATATAATAATATATTTATAATACAATACACACACACACACACACACACATATATATAATATATAATATATATATATATATTTTATAGATAGTGGTTCTTATAGGATATAGACCATATATCTATATCAATATATATATATATATATTATATATTATATATATTATATATATATATCATTATCATCGTAAACATATGCGTCAATATGTACATATATAGTCGTCTATACATACATATACTATGTCCGTGTGTATGTGTACATATATGTGTTTGTGCGTGTGTGTGAGTTAATTATGTTATATCATCATATATATATATATATATATACACATATATATATATATACATACATACATACATATATATATATATACATATATATATATATACATATATATATATATATACATATATATATATACATACATACATATATATATATATATATATATATATATATATATATATTGACGCATATGTTTATGATGGTAATGATATCACATAACACATTGTAACTAATTATTTATAGGACCGTGAATGCAGTAAATTCATCGAATATGCTCAGTCAATTAGGCTGGGTCTGAAATTGTAGATATGAAATCAGTTTTGTCACAACAGTTGGTCTCACCGAGCATCTTGTCAGATAAGCTAATTAAAGCAATTATTAGTGTCGCTGATAAAGCGATGTCTAGTTTTTCTAAGAAAGAATTAAGTAGTTAGTTCAGACGCGTGATTCCTCCACGTGTGAGAATTTCTGAGAAAAAACCATGTTATCAAATTCATATCTTAGGTTTAATGTTGTCTTTTCATTTTGCTAAAAAAAAATAGTTGCGAGAGAGAGAGAGAGAGAGAGAGAGAGAGAGAGAGAGAGAGAGAGAGAGAGAGAGAGAGAGATTGTATGTGTGGATGTATGTGTGAGAGAGGAAAAAAGAGGAGAGAGAAAGAAAGAGAGAGAAAGAGAAAGATATAGTGTATGTGCGGGTGTGTTTGAAAGAAAGAAAGAGGAGAGAGAGAGAGAGAGAGAGAGAGAGAGAGAGAGAGAGAGAGAGAAATAGAGGGAAAGTGTATGTATGGATGTATGTGTGAGAGAAAGAAAGAGAAGGGGAGAGAGATAAAGAGAGAGAGATATATAGTGTATGTGTGGATGTATGTGTGAGAGAGAAACAAAGAGGAGAGAGAGAAAGAGAGAGAGAGAGAAAGATAGATAGAGAGAGAGAGAGAGAAGGGAGAGGGATAGTGTATGTGTGGAGAGAGCGAGGGGGGTTAGATTCTCAGTTAACGTAGTTGGTATGTTTTTCAGACTAGCAAAAATATGCGCCCCCCAGGTGCATGTATTTTATTATCAATGTAATGAAATATTATGTTGGCATCCTTCCGTCTTCTAAAGACGATGGCGTAGTGTCCTTTTTTATCTGCAACTGCGTGAGTGGCTGAACAGACCAATTTTTGAATGGCAATCTCTGGTGCAGTGACTGCAAACAAACAGTGATGCTTACTGGAGATGCTGTTATCTCTCCTTCCTTTTGGCTCTCTTTTCCGTGGTGGCTTCTTTCCTCTCCTTTTCACTCCTTTTCGTTCCTTCTTTGACGAGGAGTCGCCAGGTCGCACGGTCTTCTGCACAAGCCTCCCATGTGTTGGTGTTAATGTGGCATGTCTTCATATTTCTCTTGCAGATATCGATAAACCGCAAGCGTTGTCTCCCTACTGGTTGGGTGCCTTCTGCTAATTCACCATACAGTAGATCTGTGGGAATGCGACCTTTGCCCATCCTCCTGATGTGACCAAGTCAACATCTCTCGCAGATAATGGCGAACATGCTGTTCATGTTTGCTCGTTCCAGCACTTCTCTGTTTGGCATTTTGTCCTGCCAACGTATGCGTAGGATGCTGCGTAGGCATCCGAGGTGGAAATTTTTCAATTTCCCCTTCTGAAATATCATATCAAATTAGAAAGACTAACGAAACTACATAAAACGCATATCAATATTCGAAACTTATTTTTATTTCATTTTAATTGGTTTCTATATAAAATAATTAATGAGAGTGTTTTTAATACTTTTTAAAATAGAATAATAATATTAGCACTTAATAACACCAAATAATTATCTATTAAACACAGTTTTGTTAAAACCAGTATGCAAATTATCCACACCATATACTATGTAAACCTTTATTTCTTACTGATATACAACACACCTTGTAGGACTTTTAAACGATTCAATAGCATGAGTTGTTTTGTGGAAAACATAACTGAACGAGACTTTAATAGTAGACATTATTTAATAATAATTAATAATATAACATAAATAAGTAAGGAACTTGTGATGTAGTTTCGGTTTCAGAAAGATAGACACCTTATATCTATTATAATAAGAAGAGTTGTCAAATTAAATGTATTGACGTAAAACGAGCGGAACCGATCTTACGATAGGTTTAATGAAATCAACACGAGTTAAATTCCTAATTCATTCCATACATTCCTAAAACAGCAGTACCCCATCATGGTGCAATGGGTCGGAATCTAATTTCGCAAATCAAATACTATTGAATAGTGTGTTCGCTCCTTCTATTTCATAAACTATATGCTGAAGCTAAAAAGGAGAGTGTTACATAATTTATAACAGGTTATGATTTATATAGGCGATATATTGATTATATTATATATAAATATATATTATATATACTAGCAAAATAAATATTGCCTGAAGGGATGGGAGTTGAAAATTTAATATCAGAGAGTTTGTATCATAAGTAAAATCATCAAATCAATTAAAGGAGTAAAAAATAAAATAAATTTATTAAAGGAGTAAAAAATCAAAAAAATTGAAATGGAAACTTAGTTCTGATAACTTTTAATATATATCAAAATAAAAAAATATAGATAGATAGATAATACCAGGTATGTATTTATTAAAACTTGTTTAAAAAAACAATGAGGATTGTCTAACATTGCATGCTCAAATTTTGAGTGTATTCTATTTATGACGATTTGGCAGTGTGACGTAAGCAGTGACGTAGTTTTTGTTACAGACAAAAACGGAAGCGAATCTCCATTATTAATAGATTATAAATGTATATTATATTTAACCCATAGTTAAAATATTTTCAATAAGATTCTTTTGATTTAAAATCGGAGGTGAGGAATTTTCCATAGCTGTTAGGGTTATGATTAGCATGATGATGATCCCGCTTTACCTTTCGGTAGACACGTGACAAAAATTTTAAGGACAAAATCCAAGTGGCAGCATTCCACTTTTGACATTACCTAGGCTAGAGAGAGAGAGAGAGAGAGAGAGAGAGAGAGAGAGAGAGAGAGTGTGTGTGTGTGTGTGTGTGTGTGTTTAAGAGAGAGAGAGAGTTAAGGTACGTGAACATGGAGTCAACACCTGGTTACTGACAGTTTCTCGCCTATGCGAAATTTGGACTAAGATCAGAAGATAGCTTAAACGAGAAACAGTCATTAGAAGGTCTTGGTTCCTTTGCAACGTTATTTTAACTCAAATATATACGCTAGATATTGGGCACGGCCCGCTTAGAAATATAGCTTCCATATTATCTACAATATACATTTTTTTTTATAATAACTAACGCGCTAACTAGAATACCCTAACATACAAAAAAATCTCTCTTTACTGAATAAACCTCAATATGTTGCATACTGGGGTTTTCACTAACCCAAATCAATATAACGTTATATACCTTTCTTACTTCTTACTCTGGTCGTCTATTCTTCTGGTCGGCTTTGGTTCTATCTTCTAACATCTTGATCTGGTATATCTTCTAACATCTTGGTCTAGTGTCGGGTGTTGACTTTCTTGGGGACTTCGGGTCTGGTTTCTGTTAGGGATCACTCCTTATCAGAAGCCCTGTGTCATTGTTAGTTTTTAGGTAATAACCACAAGACTTCGATTTATGTTGATGTTACTTTATTTGTAAATCCCCAAACCAGACAATCTGCGCAGATGACAGGACGCGCATAGAAAATGCGACTTACACCTTAGAGCTCCTAACTGCTAACTGACTGAGTTACTTAGTATCCTTAAACCGGAAGAGGGTCTTCTATCCTTCCGGTTCTCACGATTCATCCCTGGAAGGTGAGAGTGAGGTCAAGCGCTGTCACTCACTCTCAAGGCCATCAGCTGTACTAATCACCATTATGAATCTACACTACCTTAAAAAACTATTAGGGTCAATAATTATGTAACAAATACACACTGGCAACACTCCACTTTGGACCTTACCTAGGCTAGACAGGCTACCGGAAAGGCCTACTCTAATCAATCTGCTGGTCACGTCAAATCCTAATACCATAAATCATAAATCTCTTCGATATTTCTCTTTTGACGCGCCAAATAACCCAGTCCCTTTTAGAAGAGTGGCAGTTGTTGCCTGAGGGGGATATCCCCCTGGTACTCGAGCTGATTTATTTAGATCTTATCTCTCTAGAGCCAGATGCCACGGGACACACATTCCGAAGAACAAGGTAAGACATCGATTGTATCTCGAATATGACTCCATAATTCTCGGCCAAAATATAGGTTTCCGAAAATTATATGGTATGCGAGAATATATGGTATCTATCTCTCTATTTCAATCTCCTCATTTACGAGGGTTAGTCAAAAAGTATTGTCATTTTATTTAGGACAGGTATGATTCCAAATACAGAAACATGTATCATACATCAAAATGAAGCTGGTCCTCTGTGGATCACATCCCTATTTCTCTACATAGTCACCATTTCTCTCAATAGCAATGTTCCACCTTTGAATGAGAGCATGGAAATGGCATTACTTTTTAACTAACCCTAGAATCTCTTTACATATTTCAATCTCCTATTTTATGTGTGCAAGAGTATGAATTTACCCAACAACTACCACATACTGACAGGATGCGAAACTAGGGCAATTTCAAGCGGATTACAGCTTCCCTTACATTTAATGAAATATTTACACTCAAAGAAAAACAATATAAGTATTGGCTATTTTACAAGAAAATAAAAGTAATTAGTCTGCTTCGGTTTATTTGTTTAATGGCCCATCAACTTCCTATGGGTTATTTAATGCTGAAATTAGATTAATTTCTAAATGTTTGATTACAATATATATATATATATATATATATATATATATATATATATATATATATATATATATACATTCTTATGAAAAAATAATGAAAAAGTTTTGAATGAATAGAAATGACCTAGAGGACATGTTACCTTTTAGATATTTAATCGAAAGACACAAATTGGATTATATAATTTTTCATGAAATTCTCATACTTGTATGATAAATAAAAAACCGTTAACAATCTAATTGTTTTAGAAAATTATTCACACTTTTTTAACGATATCGTCCACGAAAATTAATAACCGACTTAACGAATATGTACAATTGTAAATTGTAGACATGGATCACTAAGATAATATTAGAATTACAATATTAAATTCTAACTAAATAAACGTAAAATAATCTTTGATAAAGTTATTAATTTTAAATAGGAGACATACTGAAATAATGCAGTGAAAAATTATAAATTAGTAATATTAAACTCCTAAAATATAATTAGATTGAATTTAACTTTAAATTTATCATTTATAATTAGAATTAAGTTAATAATAATAGAGACGTGATAACTAAGATATAAATAAACGAATTGGATAACCAGCACGCGGCAACTGGGGAAAAAACATGAATCTACCACACCGTTCAAGCGTTATAATCAGAAAGGAGGTTTTAACTAATAAATTACATTAACTTATTTAAGTATAAGGTGGGTCCTGATGAGATCATTGAGATTGAAACCGTGGTAGAACCTTAACTCTTTTACTTGATTACTATTACTAATATTAGTATTGCTCTATGATTTTTTAATATTGAGCACTCTTGAATTATTTACTAATCCCACTGCAACAGAAAAGTTAACGCGGCAATTGGATACTACATTATCAATATATATATATATATATATATATATATATATATATATATATATATATATATATATATATATATTAAAGGAAATGAATCCGATGGTATGAGTATAGACAAAAGGATATGAAAACACCACAAAATGCTGTTAAAGTGAAAACATTTTATAACATATTCATAGCTTATATTGAACAATATTTCGATTTTATAAAAATCATCTTCAGAGCTTGTTTTAATCCGTACTATCAAGAGCGGAGACGAAAGTCATATGAATTCAAAACAAAAACCTTGATGTTGCAAAAAGTTATGTGGTAGTTTCAATATGAGCAATTCCGCAACATCAAGGTTTCCGTTTTGAATTCATATGACTTTCGTCTCCGCTCTTGATAGTACGGAGGAAAAACAAGCTTTAATGTTGATTTTTATAAAATCGAAATATTGTTCAATATCAGCTATGAATATGTTATAAAAGGTTTTCACTTTAACAGCATTTTTATTGTGTTTTCATATCCTTTTATTTACACTCATATATATATATATATATATATATATATATATATATATATATATTATATATAAAGAAAATTTGAAAAAACAAGTATTCCGAAATTGGGATGAATTTAATAATCGATGTTTAAAACATTTCGGTTACATTGAACCTTCATCAGGATGTCTCTTGGGGTGAAGAAAATGATGGATGTTTTTATATGTGACAGGAGATGAAAATTCTGTCACATATAAAAACATCCATCATTTTCTTCACCCCAAGAGACATCCGGATGAAGGTTCAATGTAACCGAAATGTTTTAAACATCGATTATTAAATTCATCCCAATTTCGGAATACTTGTTTTTTCAAATTTTCTTTATATTGTCGGATTTAATTTCCATATTTACTCCCATATATATATATATATATATATATATATATATATATATATATATATATATATATATATATATGAACAAATAAAAGGTTTAGCTTTTATTTATTTTCATAGGAACAATCTTCACGATTATATATATATATATATATATATATATATATATATATATATATATATATGAAAATATTATTATATACATATATGAAAAACGCACAAATGTTGTTAATGTTATTTTATTAGCTTATATTGCAATATTTCAATCCGTTTGGATCATCACCAGAGCATAATGAAGCGAATATAGTAAGAAATTTGAATGTTGTTTAATAAAGCTGTTTTATTAGCTTATTTTGAACTATACTATGCTCTAATGATGATCCAAACGGATTGAAATATTGCAATATAAGCTAATAAAACAACATTACTTAACAGTATACATATGTGGGAGGTGTGTGTGGAGATTAGTACTTAGATTAACTGCCTTTACATGCACCCATATATTCATAACTTAATTTCCCTATTTCTATTCCATGTAATACAATAGTTAACATGACAGTCTTTGCTATAATCACGGTTACAATCGTCCATTTATAGCTCCCAATCCATTAGGTATCATCAGCGCCGATTTACAGATGGTACGTGATGACAGGAGATAACGTTTCGTCATTCCACGTTATGGCTGTCCATACGGACATAAAAATTCTTAATATCTCTCATTACAAGATTATCATCGCAACCAGCTTGTGCTGGTCAAGCAATTTTTTTTTACAACTTATATTTACAATCGTTCAATGTTTGAGAGGTAATGATTAGGCTATTGCCTAACGTGGTGTCCATATATGTCAAATTTATACCTTTCGCCTAAAAGGATCTTTATGCTTTTTTGGAATATATATATATATATATATATATATATATATATATATATATATATATATATATATAATATTTTTCCTAAATTAATTCATGTATCAATTATTCCATTATTGGTAATATCTAATTCCAACATTTTAGTCACCATCAAAAGGCAGGAAGAATTTACATAATTTTTATATATATATATATATATATATATATATATATATATATATATATATATATATATATATATATATATATATATATATATATATGTGTCATATTTGCAAACTTGTGGATCTGCAGCAGGTTTGATGTGTCATTTGAGGGCTCATGCAAGGAAGGGTTCCTGGTGTGGAGTTGTAGGATTGTGAGGGACGGCAATGATCTGTGAAGATTATGCTATTGCCATATATATATATATATATATATATATATATATATATATGTGTGTGTGTGTGTGTGTGTGTGTGTGTGTGTGTTTGTGTGTGTGTGTGTGTATAACTTTACATAAACAATCTATTAAAGCTACAGCGGATGATTAATTTTATCAATTATTTTATTTGTCAATTATTCAAATATGTCTAATATTTAATAACTTTTCAGTCACAAGCAATGATGGAAAAAATGAATAAATTTGTATTATCTAACTATCTATATATATATATGGAGGCTAGTGGTTAGAGTCGTCGATTCGAGTTCAATTCCCAAACGAAGCTGTTGACATTTCACATAGTGCTAATGCATATATTCTCCCTCCAGCTATGGGTTTCATAGTAGGGCAGACTGAGACCTTCAGCTTTGGGTAGGTAACCAGTCAAGGAGAGGGATAACTCTGAATTCAACATTTCTGAGATCGGTCGTTAATTGGGTTTGTGGCAATCATTGATGCACCAATGTTTTCCTATCGACTGCGCGAAAAAGTACGGATGGTCCAACACAAGACTTCACCACTATAAACAAATCACTGTGTTGATGTTCATTGTATGAACACTCATATAATATAATATAATAGATATAGATATAGATATAGATATTTAGACTGGTTTGGTTGAATACTACGGATTACGTATTCTTAATGCGTAACAAAAACTTCATTAAAACTCTCGTGTAATCTTTCTTATACCAAAATCTTTTCGTCCATTTACATTATCGTTTCAGGGAGGTTATTTTTTGTTGTTAGTTTATATATATCTTTATTTTATTGACTTTTATATATTTTGTGTAGTGAGTTTTATTCAGTAATGAACGTTCTTTTCTTTTTACGTTGGGGGTATTCTAGTTAGTGCGTTAGTTATTTAAAAAAAACTATATATATTGTAGATAATATGGATGCTATATTTCTAAGCAGACAATGACCAATATCTAGTGTATATATTTGAGTTAATATATAAAAAATGTTGTTCTGGTTCCAACGGGAGAAAATTTAATATTTTATAAAAAAAGAAGACGGTCCGCAAAATGTATTATGTTTTCAGAAAAAAATGTTTTATTCTTTTTATCTTACATACGCGACACGTGTTTTTGATCTGTTGTCTTCTTCAGGCATTGAGTTATTAATTTGGCAGAATATGTCCGATATTTTTTAATATAATTAATAACTCAATGCCTGAAGAAGACAACAGATCAGAAACACGTGTCGCGTATGTAAGATAAAAAGAATAAAACAATTTTTTTCTGAAAACATAATACATTTTGCGGACCTTCTTTTTTATAAAATATTTGAGTTAAAATAACGTTGCAAAGGAGCCAAGACCTTCTTATGACTGTTTCTCGCTTAAGCTATCTTCTGATCTTGGTCCGAATTTCGCATATGCGAGAAACTGTCAGTAACCAGGTGTTGACTCCATGTTCACGTACCTTAACTCTCTTTCTTAAACACACACACACACACACACTCTCTCTCTCTCTCTCTCTCTCTCTCTCTCTCTCTCTCTCTCTCTCACACACACACACACACACACACACACACACACACATACACATATATATATGCTATTAAATTACCGAATTAGAATACGTTCCAGTCAATTAAGAAACTTACCGAATTAGAATACGTTTGGATCATACCTTTCCCAAGGGTATTAGCGCTATGTGATATGCAACCGACTTCATTTAGGATTTGAACTTGGGTCGCCACCTCTATATCATACGTCGATAACCATTGCACTACAGTTGCCTCCATAAATTACTTATATGATATTGGAATCTGTTATTTTCCAGCTTGTAAAGCAGTTAACAGATTCCAACATTTTACATTTTCAGCTTTTTTCCCGCCAGGAGATGGGGGAGGGTGCATTGGCGGGGGGTATGACACAAGGTTCTAAGATTTCTTACACCATTTTGATTACATTGAATTTTTTTTTTAATACACCAAGGGAATCATTAAAACATGCTAATTTTATTCACGGAAAATATTCAAAAAATTATTTACACATATTTATTTTTTGCATAGCAGCGTTTTAATAAATAATTTATCGGTTCAGTAACCAAAGCATGTTTGATTAAAATTCAGTAATGAAGTTAACATATTTTATTTTTTAAATTTTTACTATGAATAATATCTAAAATTTAAATTTATTTAGATTTTTCAGAGTATAAAATCCAGCAACTGAAAAGAAACAAACAAAAAGCAACAAAAAAAACCCCCAAAAAAAACAAAAAACAAACAAACACATAATAATAATAATAATAATAATAATAATAATAATAATAATAATAATAATAATTCTCTGGGACTTTGAAAGACCTAGTGTTGATAAACAAAAAAGAAAGAACTTGTCAACTGGTGGATTTTGCAGTGCCAGCAGATCACAGGGTGAAGCTAAAGGAAAATGAAAGAAATGAACAAATATCTGGATCTTGCAGGAAAACTGAAAAAGTTATGGAATATGAAAGTCAAAGTGATACCAATTGTTGTTGGTGCACTTGGAACAGTCCCAAAAGGATTGGAAAAGGGTTTGGAAAGTTTGGAAATCAGAGGAAGGGTTGAAACCATTCAGAGCACTGTACTGCTGCAATCTGCCAGAATACTCAGAAGAGTCCTGGAGACCTGAGGAGATTTGCTGTCACTCAGACTCCAGTGAAAGACCATCAGCTGATGCTGATGTGAAAAATCAAAAGGAGAGAAGAAGAAGAAGAAGAAGAAGAAGAAGAAGAAGAAGAAGAAGAAGAAGAAGAAGACTCCTAGAAACCAAGTTATGTAGCAGAAACCTTATAAAGGGAATAAAAACCTAGGCTGACCCTCTCGTAAGATACTCTGGGCCATTCCTAAAATGGACAAGAGCGAAACTCCGGCATATGGACCAAAAGGAAAAAGGAAATATAACCATGCACAAGGCTTTACACCCGAGAGACGAAATAGACAGACTGTATGTGTCAAAAAATAAGGGGGAAGGGGGAGGGGTCTTTCCAACATTGAAGAGAGTGTAGATACAATCTAAGCACTTGAAAAATACACTAATAAAAGTAAGGAAAGACTAATTGCAGCAGCAATATATTGACAAGCAGAAATACATCAAAAACTAAAATAAACAGAATGGGAAGAAAAACAATAACATACTTAAATCGTCAAACTCAAGAGATATCACATCAGAAGCCATGGACGTGGCTAAGAAGAGGAAACCTCAAGAGAGAAACTGAATCTCTTATAATCGCAGCACCAGACAATCTCATAAGAACAAATTATATAAAGGCAAAAATAGATAAAATGCAGCAGAATAGCAAGTGGAGAATGTGTAGCGACAGAGACGAAACGGTTAGTCATATAAGCGAATGCAGCAAACTAGCATAAAGTGTGTACAAGACTAGGCACGACTCAGTGAGAAAAGTATTCCAATGAGAATTGTGCAAGAAATTCTGTTTTCGCTATACAACTAAATAGTATATGCACAAGCCTGGATCTGTCCTAAAGAATGAGACGCATGAATTTCTCTGTGATCACCCAATCCCGGCCAGGAGAACCTGTCATCTTATAGATTTTGCTGTCCCGGCCGACCACCGAGTGAAAATGAAAGAAAGCAATAAGAAAGACAAATACTTGAGTCTTGCCAGTGAACTCAGAAAACTGTGGAACCTGAAGGTGAAGGTCGTACCAATTGTAATTGGTGCCCTTGGAACGATCCCCAAAATTCTGGAAAAGAATTTGGGGGAATTGCTATTGTTGTAGCCTCGTTATGGCCAGAATAAAGACACAAGAGAAAATTAGTTAAACAATATATTAATAAAGAGCAATAGTACAACTATATACCAATGAGTCGGTACAGGCGAGGCTGTCTTATCGCCTATCCGCTGAAATATCAACTCTCGCTTAGTGCAGAACCTGCTGCTATTTATAGTTAGAAGAGTTCATGCGTGCGTAGTAAATTACCATAACAGTTATAGTATTTCCATATTGAATTAACTGCAATAGCTCTTATTAAGAGATGTCCAATGTTGCAATAATTAAATTATCATACTGTGGTATATCCCCAGGTCCTGCTTTTTGTTATTCTCATTATTATTATTATTATTAATTATTATTATTATTATTATTAGCAAATATATGCACCCTCCGGGTGCAAGTATTTAAGTTTTAATGCAATAAAATATCGTATTAAATTATAAAGGCTAATGAAACTAAATAAGAATGCAGATAAAAATATTTGAAACAGAGCAGAGGGGGAAATAATCGAAAATTTAAACAACTGAAATTTACTCTTCCATCACTCTCGTCTTTCATTGTTATTTTTTCTAATTTAAGTATTTAGTTAAAACAGGAAGTAAAGAATAAAAGGACAGTTATTTTTTCTTGTTAATGGATTTCATTTAAGATTCATTGAAGAGATTTTTGCTTATATTTCTTAAGATAAAACCAAACAATTAGAAATCAATAATACTAGGCACATATTTATTAAAATCACATTTTTAATATCAATATGCAAATTAGCCTTCGCGTTCACACTGTAAACCGCTATTTTGCTGTATATATAATATAATTGCATATTGTTAGTATGTAGATATGGTTAACAGTATTAATAATGTAAACAATTTTATTAATAATTGAGGTTTGAATCTAAATAAAATCATGGAGATTATGTGATGCAAGATAACTATGTGTAATTGTGACTCGATAGTTAAATAGTTTCGGTTAGCAGACAGAAAAGCACACAATCTTCCCATTATAATAAGAAAATTTATTAATTATCGCAGTCTATCACAGATAGTGAGCACTATCTTCTGATAATGGCTGTATGTTGATCTAGTACGGTTTTTGTTGCCAAGTGTCATGGTATTTAAACCAATATATATATATATATATATATATATATATATATATATATATATTATATTTTAAATCAACTCTTACAAAATTCTGGAATTGGTAGGTTTGACAGCTTTGGGCTTTGATATGAAAAAAAAGTCTGACTCTGCGTTTCTGCATGTTTCCGTATTGTAATTTTTAATTGAAGGCGAATTCTCCGTGTGAAAAAAGAAGCAAAATTATGTCTGAGCGCTTTCAGGGCATTCTGGCTGCGGAAAGGCCCATTTTGGTCCGACGCTTCACAGACCTCACGCCCACACTCAGCGCAAGTTCAAACTCGGTTAGGCCCCCAGAGGAGGCTTACATAAACTTTTTTTGGTAAAACGTCATAATTGTATTACGTATTCACATATAGTATCAAGCTCTTAAAAATAGTTTGCGGCCATTCGAAAATCGTATCCGATTTTAACCTACGAACATAAATTTCGATTTTTGGTAGTATATATTTTTGTGATTTTTTGGAGTATATATGAAAAATAATTAAAAAGTCAAAATCTTTCTGAATCTCAATTTTAGCGCCTATATTAGACTAAATTTAACCGATATTACTCCAAGATATTTTTGTGCGTGTGAATAATTGGCCAGGGCTAGGCCTAGGCCAACTGGTAACATGTTAGGTTCGCAGCGAGAAAAAGATCAACAAAATAGTAGGGATAGTATCGGAGTATATATAAAAATAATTTTAAATTTAGACTATATTTATGGGGTCCGCACCATTCACATGATGCAACAGATGTGTGTGTGTGTGGTAAATCATTGGCCTAAGGGCAGGCTTAGGCAACTGGTATGTCCTAAAGATTTTCCCAAGGCCCAGCTGCAAAAAATAATTAGTTTTAAAAAAAATCAAACACTAAATGAAATATAGCAAAAAAGAACATATACATTACATCCAAGAAAGATATGTAAATCAGACATGGCAGTAGAGAGACAGACAGTCCCGATTAGCATGGGAAATCGTATAAAATATAGTGGTAGGAAAAACATACGGTACAGTAGAAAATTAATGAATAAGGTAATTGTAAATTCAAAGTTCTTTACTATTATCTGCATTATTCGCAACTATTCAGAAAAAATAGTCAATGGGCTTTACTGAGGGACTTAACAATGGGATTTTTTAACTGACCTGTCGTCTGATTGGTCAGTTCGGTTCTTGACAGCGAGTTTAAAACTGGAATATAAAGAGTTTAAGTTTAGGTTTCAAAGGAAGCAGACCTGTTTCAAAATGGCTATTTCTATCAGGTGTTACAGTTAACTAGGGGCTGAATAAAAACGTCTGAAATCTGAACATTGTGTTATCACTGAAAGTAACAACGAACACACTTGAAGAAATACCAAAAAGAGCAGGCAAGTAGCAGAATTGTACAATTAATAAGTGGGGAAAAGAAGTAAGGGGATATATTTATAGAATAATATATATAATATATTATATATATATATATATATATACCAACCCTCCGCACGGGCAGGGTGTGACACAAGGTCAATTTTTTAAGGCGGAGTTCAACAGGTTTGAATTCAGAGTTTTCCTTCTTCTAGACTGGTTGCCAAACCAAGGTTAACGAAGTCCAGTCTGCCATAAATATTTATCCCAGAAATGGAAGGGAGAAGAAGGATTCATACCTTCCCCAAGGGTATTAGCGCTAAGTGAAATGCAATTACACATGCAGGATTTGAATGAATCCGCATGACTTTAACCATTACACACGCGCTTTTATATAATTTTGAACGAAGTCTAACAGTCTTGAATTCATAGTTTTCCATTTTCTAGACGCAGGCAGCCATACCAAGTTAAAGTCTGGCCAGTGGTAACTTTCAATTTTGGCAACATTAGATAGAGACCTGAAAACCTGAGGCGACTTGCCTCTCAGACTTTAAGTTACAAACCTACCGAAGTTTGATATAAATTCGCAGCGTTTAACCACATGCAAGGTGTGTCAATAAGTATCGAGACTTTTTGTACTTTTTTGACACATCTTGTATTCTGAAAAAAAAAACAAACGTTCATTCATTATTTTTCAGAAATATTCATAAATACAAGTTGAAGAACGAGGAAGGAGACAGAATTGAGAAGAAAAGAGATGACACCTACAAGTACGATGTACCCGCTTTAAAATAGCAAGCTTAAAGAGCCAGTCTGCCCTACTATGTTACCCAGTAGTGGAGGGAGAGTAGAATTCATACCTTTCCTAGGGGTATTAGAGCTAGTGAAATGCAGTTTACCACGTCCAGGTTTGACTCGGGGCGACGAGTCTATTCCATGAGCTTATCTATTACAACGCACAGCGCTCTTATGTCTAGTATATATGTATATATATATATATAATTGAGAGAGGGGCAACCTCATGTGAATGTAATGGTTAGCAAGAATAATTAGCAAACCATGTTAGTGAGCTTGATTCTCACTGGGTTCCCCATAATTCTGGCCTGTACCGCATCTAAGCTACGCTTAGTAAATAGTATATTTTGAGACAAACCAACCAGAACAGACAGAGTGTGTGCCCCCCCTCGCCAAAAAATATGTAGCGCACGACTTTGACCAGTGAACTATTATTTTCAAAAAAAGAATGGTCAATTACACTCATCACTGATTATCCAAACTCGGTAAACGCGGTTAAGTTTACTTTGCGTTCAACTGTCACTATACAGTCCTGTGCTCGTTAGTTGCCATATTTGTCGGCATTTAATGAGCCACTATACATATCTTATTATAATGGAGATTGTGTGTTTGTCTGTCTGTAACCGAAACTAATCACTACTCAAGTCACAAATTCCCTTAGTTATTGACGTCACATTCACCATGATTTTATTTTTATTAAACCTCATTATTGTTAAAAATTGTTTATACCTTATTAATACTGTTGATTATTCTACATACTAATACATGCAATATATTTATATATTCAACAAAATAGCGGTTTACAGTGTGAACGAGAAGGCTAATTTGCATATTGATATTAAAATGTTGATTTTAATAAATATTGCTTAGTATTATGATTTCTATATTGTTTGGTTTTCTTAATGAATATGAGCAAAAATCTCGGGATAAATCTTAAAAAATCCATAACAAGAGAAATGAACTGTATTTTTAAATACTTCATAATTAACTAAATAGATAAATTAGGAAAAATGACATGAGAACGAGGAGTGAAAGCAAATGATGGAAGAGTTGTCAAAGCTGTTCTATTTTTCGATATATACAAGCCCTGCAGTTCATCATTTTCTAAATGTTTCTAATTGATACAATATTTATTACATCAAAACCTAAATACTTGCACCCGAGGGTGCATAATATTTGCTAGTATAAATATTATAATAGTATATATATATATATTATATAATATATATATTATATACTATAATATATATCAATATTATAAGAGAGTTCATAATTAGGCTTGAAGCATTGTGTATGTATTGGTTTAGGAGGTTGATTTAGAAGGCCTATCACACATACAGTTATGGATAGAAATAAAACAATATTTAATAAATACCGTAACAACTTGGCTCTTCGTGCTGTAGTTGACCTGATTTTTTATTATATTTTTCTTGAATTTTTCGACGTGCCACATCATCCCTCTTTATCAAAGAATTGAACTAAGCAGTCCACTATGCATTCCTTCCCCGAAGATCGATTTTTTTTTTGAAAAATGACGTTATTTGACGTTATATATACTATATATATATACTAATTATATATATATATACTATACATATATCATTTAGAAAGGAAGGAAAAACTCAACAGCCGTAATTCCTAGTAAATTTATTTCGACCAAAAAAGGGGCCTATATTAATCTATAGTGAATATAATATAGCTCCCCAAAATCCAGTCTCATGATTCTCCCATCTGATGAGACTGGATTCTGGGGAGCTATATTAAATCAACTTAGATTTATATAGGGCCCTTTTTTTGTCGAAACAAATTTATTATGGAATTACGGGTGTTGAGTTTTTCCCTTCCTTTCAATGATAAATTATTGCTGTGTATATATTCTTAAAAGTTTATTATACATTGAGCTCTCTTTTGTGATTTAGAGATTCACTGTATTATATAC
>CM042157.1:23124996-23134996 GCA_023376005.1 Doryteuthis pealeii
GTATTACTGTTCTTCAAAACTTTGCGGTGAGACTTATGTCTTTTGTGCCTCCTAGGACATCATCTAACAACCTTTATGCAAATTTGGAGATTCTCGAATTTTCTGATATGGTCCATTGTGAAAATATTTTGTTCATACATAAACTGTTCCACGATAAAATGCCTGTTTCTGTTCAGAATGCTTTTGCAGTTGACTTCACCCATGCTCAGGTCACTCGTGCTGACCAAACTGGTTTGTTTAATTTCCCTATCATCAACACGGTTAGTTTTGGGCATAATTCGATTCGTTTTAATGCACTTAATTCTTGGAACACTGTTCAGTCGGTATTGTTTGATGAAAAAAAGGAGGAAAAGGTAAAGCTTGTTTCGGTAAATTATTTTGTCCTTAAAAACTTTTGAAAAAGCATTTTATTGCCTCTTATAACCAACAGATTTGCATTTAGATTCTCACACGGATAATTTGTCTCATGATATGTATCTAGATGTTTGTGTTGTCTGGTGTGTCTTGTATCGTTTCCTGTGAGCGTCCAAGGTTGGTCATGTCCATGGGCTTAGCTTCACGCTATTAGGCATGGCCTCCCTTCAATAGTGGTTTAACAAAAATAAAGTTTTTCTTTTACTTATTCTTTATAACTTGTACCTACTATTGATAAATAAATTTCTTATTTCTTATTTCTTTCTAGAAGAAATATTTATACTTTTGCCGTATGCGTGCCTACACCGTCTAAGACGGTGAATTCCCGAGATAGTTACCCGTGTATAAATAACACCTGGGTTCACTATTGATTGGGCATTAAACATGTGTTTTTATATGCAGATGTTTTTATTAGTTCAATTGTATTAATTGGTGGAAAAAATATATAAAGGTGAATACGCTGCTGCGCATGGGTACAGATGTGGGACAAATGCTTATCTATAAGGTGTGAATACGTTGCGATCATGTGTGGAGAGCGGATCCAGGAGACATATAAAGAGGTGGTACTTATCACCATTGATATTAATGGCCTGGGGAGGTTGAGAAATTTTGTGCATGTGGTTTTAAAAGGGTGCAAACTGTTGGTCTGGGAAGGTAATACCGCTCGGTTCGATTTGAGGGGAGTTAAGTTGTAGTTGGATGAAGGTTGGGGTATAAGGATTAGAGAAGAAAAAGGTTTATAGTTCCCATTTTCTTTGGTGCATGCATTTCGCGAAGATTTCAGACCTTTGGTTTAGGAGTAATATATATATATATATATATATATATATATATATATATATATTATATATATATAATTATGTTGATATTATGATTTCACACTCATAACTTCAAGTTTCTTGGTAGTCCAATCATCAGATGAGAAGTGGTTGAGATGTCAAAAACCAGTCGTGAAAATCATTTTCATGACTGGTTTTTGACATTTCAACCACTTCTCATCTGATGATTGGACTACCAAGAAACTTGAAGTTATGAGTGTGAAATCATAATATCAACATTAATTATAAATCTGCTCTGCTTTATTAGCATTGAGCACCTTTCCATGCAAATACTTTTCTCATTTTTTCATTCACTATTTTATATATATATATATATATATATATATATGATTTTGTATATATATATATATATATATATATATATATATATATATATATATATATTTTGTATATATATATATATATATATATATATATATATATATATATATATATATATATGATATATATATATGATTATGGATGTCTGTCGGATGGAAATCGTTAGTATATATCGCTGATGAGACTTAATAAAGTTGAAACTATCTGGACGATGTTCTACACACCGAACAATTATTTGTCGGGATTCACTTGTCATGATTATTTTCTATAATTATCGAATTTTATGCGATATACGCATTGTAATTGCCTTCAAGCAAAAATATAAATAATAATAATAATAATAATAATAATATATATATATATATATATATATATATATATATATATATATATCCCTATGTGCCACTTCACTTTTCACTTGTTTGCAGGTTGGATTGCTGGATATCGGATTTGCATTATTATTCTAATGTTACCCTATATTTTTTTCTCACGTATATCGACTCTACATATGATTATTGAAACAGAGTTTCTAATGAAAGGAATAATAAATGAGACGAATCGATAACCTTTCGATTAAAGTAGCAGCAGCAGCTGCAGAAGGAGCAGCAGCAGCAGCAGTCATTCGTATTCTGTTACGTCTGCTAGCCGGAAGCTAGGTTTGTCTTGTCTTTGCCAATAACTGTGTCTCTTTTGATAGAAGATTTCCCACCCATCTTTCTCCCGCCGTTACGATCGTCTTCAGTGACTTGTGAACGTTTTTGATATAAACATTATTTTATTCGATGTTATTTGATGTTTCCACACTGTTGCATAGCGCCTTCCTCACTGGCACTAAATCTTATTATAATGGAGATTGTGTGTTTGTCTGTCTGTAACCGAAACTAAATCACTACTCAAGTCACAATTTCCTTAGTAATAGACGTCACATTCACCATTAATTTATCCTTATTTTAACCTCATTTATTAATAAAATTGTTTTACATTATTTATACTGTTAACCATATATACATACTATTAACATGCAATTGTATTTATATATACAACAAAATAGCGGTTTAAAGTGTGAACGGGAAGGCTAATTTGCATATTGATATTAAAAATGTAATTTTAATAAATATATGCTTAGTATTATTGGTTTCTAACTGTTTGGTTTTATTTTAATGAATATAAGCAAAAATCTCTTCAATTAATCTTAAATGAAATCCATTAACAAGAAAAGATAAGTGTCATTTTATTCTTTACTTCCTATTTTAACTAAATACTTAAATTAGAAAAAATAACAATGAAAGACGGAAGTGATGGAAGAGTAAATTTCAGTTGTTCTATTTTTCGATTATACCCCCTCTGTTTCAAATCTTTTTATCTGCATTCTTATTTAGTTTCATTAGCCTTTCTAATTTAACATATTTCATTACATTAAAACTTAAATACTTGCACCCTGAGGGTGCATATATTTGCTAGTAATTATAATGTTGCATACCTCTTTCTTTAATTCTATTTCTTGGCCGTCTTCAGTATTCTGATCGTATTTGGTATTTCTTCTATCATCTTGACATGGTCTGGCATCTTCTAAGATCTTGCGTCTGGAGTTGACTTGGGGACTTCGGTTTTTTTGTTAGGGATTTCTCCTTATCAGAAGCCCTGTGTCATTGTTAGTTTTTTAGGTAATAAACACAAGACTTCGATTTACTTTTGATCTTATTTTATTGTTAAATCCCCACCAGACATGTGCTAACTAACATAGCGAGCGTATGCAGAGTGCGTCACAGTTCAGGCTGTACATCTTCACTGCCTGACGTCCAACTGCAAACTGGGGACCGAACAGGTCCCACGTGACTTCACGTATTTTGGCGGGCTTCTGTAATTTTCCATTGAAGGACCCGGCCATGGTATGAAAAGGGTCATCCCCTCAGAAATACAGGGGATTGACAATAATCTTATGCAACCGCATAGATTATGTAACAACATCTTCTGCACCAAATCTTCGTGTCGCAGACCCCCACCCCCCACAAAAAAAGCTCAGACATAACTTTGTTGACAAATTGCTTAATTGATTTTAAAGGTGGAGTGCTACATCTACCATCAGCTCCTTACTTTACCGCACAGATCCCTGTGTTACTCATACGCTGAGTTAGCGAGGACCGGTATCGCACTAGTAAACTTGTGGTTTCTAGCCGAACGCTCTACCATAAGGTTCTTAGTTCCTAAATATATATATATATATATGAAAATAAAATGGAAATTAATCCGACAGTATGAATAAGATATAATGAAAAAACAAACGATGTTTACAACTGAAATAGGCTCATTAGAAGAGAAAGTGTGCAAACCGTTTCGGGGCCAATTCTCTTGACGGTTTTAAAAAGCAACACTCGGCCCATCCTCAACTAATATGAGGACCCTATTGCATTATAATGTATCAACCGCACGTGGGTCGGTCATCAACAAAAACAAGACGGGAAAAAGACCGTTAGTAAAAACAGAACGCTGCTAGTCAAACGTTGGAATTAATCAAAAAAAAATAAAATTGTGCTGTCTGCATTAAAAATAATATGAATTTTATTTAAAAATAAAATAAATTTTATTTAAAAATAAAATGAATCTCATTTTCAATTTTGAAAATAATCAGTTCATTACAATTACCCCACTTACTATATCTATGAGTTCAATTACCCAAATCATGTGATTGATGTGATTGATCGGCAACATTTATTGCAAAGGTTATTTTGAAGTATGTTTTTAAATGTTTTTAAGTATCCAGGTGTCATCTGCCCACCCCCAATTGCCTAAAAGAGGTAAGGGCGAGGTTTATTGCCCGATGTCTGAGGCACTCCAAAAGGGGGATGCCGACGGGACCTGTCACTATTTTTGCACTAGCATGAGTATCTAAAAAGTCCTAGAGTCAATCCTGTCTGGTGGTAAGTCAGGAAAATCCTTAATTACCTGGTGTTCATGAGTTTCGGCTTCTGAATCGATGAGGGAGATAAAGTAGCTAGCAGCTAGTACAGTCTTCCACCGCTATAATATATATATATATATATATATATATATATATATATATATATATGATAAGTTGTAAACAAGGTATGTTTGGAATGGTTTTTTGCCGACAATTTTTTTTGAAAATATGTGCTTAATTGGAGTCGTACCTAATTTTGAAAATTAATTAATTAATAATGAATTAGGCGGGAATGCCTATTTAAATGTATGGCTAAACAAATCGAGAAAAATCAATCTCTGTATGTACATTTCGGCCTATTAGGCCTCATCAGCAGAGCTATAGGCAGCAGGGCGGCCTTCCTATCTATAGCTCTGCTGATGAGGCCTAATAGGCCGAAATGTACATATAGAGATTGATTTTTCTCGATTTGTTTAGCCATACATTTAAATAGGCATTCCCGCCTAATTCATTATTAATTAATTAATTTTCAAAATTAGGTACGACTCCAATTAAGCACATAGTCTCCAATTATATATATATATATATATATATATATATATATATATATAAACTCTCTCAGCAGGATGTGACACAAGGACAATTTCTTAAACGGAGTTTTCTTTGACAGGTTTCGTAACCAATCTTAAAGAGCCTAGTCTGCTCTAGTATATATATATATATATATATATATATATATATATATATATATATATATATTTGTATTGTTTCTTAACGCTTTGTTTGCTTTTCTCAAATTATACACTCCCCTTCTATCTCTCTATCTCTTCCTCACCTTGAATATTCCCTCTTCTTTTTCTCTCTGTCTCTTACCCCCCCTCTTTCTCTCTCTGTCTGTCTCTCCCTTTCACTCTTGAATTTTCTCCTCTCTCCCCTCTCTCTTTTTCTCTTTCTCTCTCTTACTCACCCACTCTCTCCTGACCATTATTTCTATTACGAGCAAAAGATTTAATCTTCCCCCTCTCTCACTCTTTCTCTTTTCTCTCGCCCTCCCTTTCATTCTTGAATCTTCTCTCTCTCTCTCTCTCTCTCTCTCTCTCTCTCTCTCTCTCTCTCTCTCTCTCTCTGTAAACAAACGTTTTTTTTATATAAACATTATTTTACTCGATGTTATTTGATGTTTCCACACCTTCTGCACCAAATATTCGTGTCGCAGACCCCCACCCCCCTTTGTTGACAAATTGCTTAATTAATTTTAAAGCTATGTCAACTCGTTAAGGTATTTACCAACCCCTCCGCACGATCAGGATGTGACACAAGTATAGTACTATCCGGTACCAGGAAGGTTAAAAGAAGAGAGTGAGAGTTCTTTGATAAGAAAGTTCTTCAGAGATAGAGAGATATTGGAGAGAGAGATTAGAGAGAGATATTAGAGAGATAGACAGATTAGACTTACTTGGTGAAAAGAGCCACTTAGATATTGTATACAATATTTCTTTAGTCAATTCAACATGGAAAAATTATATTTAGGCAGGGCTATGTAACTCATAGTTTTACCATTCCTTTTTATCAGCATTCAAACCTTAATCTCCATTGATGTTTTTGTGAATGCAACAACTTCCTGTACAGTCCTGAATGATGGCAGATAATATTCTTCAAAGTAAATATTTATGAACCCCACCACATGAGTAGGATGTGATACATGGTCAATTTCACAAGTGGAATTTAACAGGTTTGAATTTAGTTTTCTTTCCCCTAGACTGGTTGCCAAACCAATATCAAAGAGCCCAGTATGCCCTACTATTTAACCATATCTGGAGGGAGAATAGTTTGATGCATACTTTACCCAATGATATTGGCACAAACAGCCTCGTTCTGGATTTGAACTTGGGTCATTATGTCCCTTTTACTGCATTATGTGGCTCATGGTTTGTTTACTGATGAGGTATGGGTGCATACACATAAATAAAGCAAAAAAAACCCCCAAAAACAGCCTTTGTCACACTGGTCAACCCTTCTCTTTGGAGAGAGATATAAGAGAGTAAGACAGATTCGACTTACTTGGTGAGGAGATCTTATTTCTTTCTTGTTGATCCTTCTACCATCTTCGGCTGCCATCTTGTTGTCTAGTTGGGTTGACTTCTAACTAAGGGAGTTAAGATCTTCTAAGTGCTTTTGTTGGGTTTTGCTTGTTTGAATTAAATGAATTACAAAAACATCTTTTTGTTACTTGATCAAGTAGTTTCTATTTTATTTTGTCCATTTTCACCGCACGGGAGAGACCAGGCCTCAGCCTGTCTTAACCCTTCGCCGGCCAGGCTGAATCTCCATACTCTCACCTCACACTCTTCCTTTCTCCTCTTCGCCACGTCATTCCACTTCCTATCAAAAACAATGCCACACGTTCTTTTCTGACATCATCCTACATATTTTACCATTAGCTATCGTGCCACTTTCAAACTTTTCCCTAACTAATGAATCAGATCACCATCATGGTTCCACGTCAGAACGATTGTGTCACACAAGGTCAATTTCTTAAGCGGAGTTCAACCGGTTTGAATTCAGAGTTTTTCTTCTATTATATATCCACTTTGTGTTTTTTTTTAAATAATGAACGCAAAGTTTTGTTTATTTTTAAAATTAAAACCGAAGCCCAAAATGGGTTCAACCACGCGGTGATAAGATCGCTTACTAGGGAATGACCATCAGGTCTGGCCCCTTCGACAGACCGCCAAATTCTCTACTCTGACTTCACACGCCAATGAGAAAGCATAGTGGGTTATTTACTGCCAAAGCCATCCTTTTAGAAGAAGAGTAGTGCTACTGAAGAAAAGGGTGGTCATTCATTTTCAAGGTTATTAATCCGTAAGAGAACATCACAGCGAGACAGGAGTTCGAACTCGCTTATTACGTTCTCATTTAGCCATTACGTCATGGTCCGAATATTTTAAAACGGATCTATATCTGAGGGTATTAGCACTATATAAAATGAAACTGCCTCCTCCAGAATTTGAACTCTGTTCACCATATCCATTTCCTATGTGGATAACTATTATACCACAAACACCTCCTGCATGTGTAATGGTTAATGAGCTAAACTATTAGCAATGATTTTGATTCTCACTAAGTTTATATATATATATATATATATATATATATATATATATATACTAGAAAAAACGTGACCTGTTGTGTCACCTATTGAGGTCTAGGTAGATAATTGAGATTAGGGAAGCGGGAGTTATCAAAGCGAATAATTTTTTTTAAAATAAATACGGACGGACAAAACATTAAAATCATTTTGTAAGCTTTCTAAGAAAGAGAATGTTACGGGTTGCTGCTTGTGAAGTTTAACATAGAAATACATTTCAAATTCTCCCGTCTCTCTCTCTCTCTCTCTCTCTCTCTCTCTCTCTCTCTCTCTCTCACACACACACACACACGCACGCACACACACATACACACACACACACGCACAGATAGATAGATAGATAGATAGATAGAGAGAGATAGAGAGAGGGGGGGACTAACCATATATAACGAGAATGTAATCAAGAGATACATAGAGGGAAAGAAATTGATTGGCAGAAAGTAAAGTAAGAGATTGGTCAGTTTTTGACTTGATTGCAAATTACGACTAATTAGAACCAATTAAAAGGGATTTTTTAAAAAACATAATTCAATCCTAAAAGTAAGGAATGATTTAGTATAATTTTCGTATCATTAAACTAATCAGTAAAAAAAGCCTTTAGGAAACAAAAGTCGATTCAGTCAGCTTTAATATTCTAATTTATGGTCTTGTGCCACAACTAAACTAAGTAAATAAATTTGTTTACATCAGTCGGTAATTTAGCTAATTTCGATTATTCTCAAAGTTATAAAAATTGTTAGCGTAGAAAAAATCACGTAAAAATCGCCGAAAACAATTGCTTTAATTAAAACTTGTATCCAAAATATCAGGAATGCGGGTTCGAATTCGGCTCGGAAATATTTTTAAAAAATTTCTCACGGATTCGGCGTGATTCCAAAATGTTATGATGTTTTGCGTCAATGCCTCTAGGAGTAGAGTTGAAATATGACACAATGACGCACTTATATTCGCATTCATTATTAGATATGAAAAAAAGAGTAAACGGATTATATACGTATCAGTAATTATCTCCAATTAACCTTTTTTCCGAATAGAAAGTAGACAAAAGATGATTTCTCAATAACATATAGATTGTAAGCTAATATTAATGTAAAAATAAGTTTTTTCTTTTTTTTTTTTTCTTCATAGTTGCCACTTCTCATCTTTTAGAGGAAACATCTTTTAGAGAAAATTACAGAGGTGCCTTGAATTACGAGTGCCTCAACTTACGAGTTTTCATTATATATATATTATATATATATATACTATATATATATACTAGTATATATATACTATATATACTATATATACTAGTATATATATACTATATATACTATATATATATATATATATATATATATATACATATACATATATATATATATATATATATATATATATATATATATATATACTAGCAAATATATGCACCCTCCGGGTGCAAGTATTTAAGTTTTAATGTAATAAAATATTGTATTAAATTAGAAAGCCTAATGAAACTAAATAAGAATACAGATAAAAAGATTTGAAACAGAGGGAGTATAATAAAAGATTTGAAACAGAGGGAGTATAATAAAAAATGGAACAACTGAAACTTACTCTTCCATCACTCTCGTCTTTCATTGTTATTTTTTCTAATTTAAGTATTTAGTTATAAGAGGCAGTAAAGAATAAAATGACAGTTATTTTATCTTGTTAATGGATTTCATTTAAGATTCATTGAAGAGATTTTTGCTTATATTCATTAAAATAAAACGAAACAGTTAGAAATCAATAATACTAAGCACATATTTATTAAATTCGATTTTTTAATATTAATATGCAAATTAGCCTTCCCGTTCACATTGTAAAGCGCTATTTTGTTGTATATATAAATATAATTGCATGTTGTCAGTATGTAGACATAGTTAACAGTATTAATAATGTAAGACAATTTTATTAATAATTGAGGTTTAGATAAAAATAAAATCATGGAGAATGTGATGTCAATAACTAAGAGAATTGTGACTTGGGTAGGAATATAGTTTCGGTTACAGACAGAAAAACACACAATCTCCATTATAATAAGATATATATATATATATATATATATATATATATATATATATATATATATAATATACCAAGCGTGTTGGTAGATCCTTGCGGAGAGAAAAAAAAAAACAGCAGAAAGTTTGATTGTAAAAATATACTACCAAACATCAACCAGGAAGAAAAAAAAAATTTGAAAAAAAAGAAAGGACCAAGATATTCGTACCAACAAAAAATAATCTATTGGTATAGTATTTGGCCAAAAGAAAAAACAATTTATATGTATATATATATGTATATAAGATATATATATATATTCATATAACCGCTAGGAGAAAGCTAATATGTAAAAAGTGCTCGATACCT
>CM042157.1:23139996-23144996 GCA_023376005.1 Doryteuthis pealeii
TATATATATATATATATATATATAATGAATTTAATTTCAGATTTACTTCTGGTTTCTTGTAATGTTTTACGTTTTCTTTATCCAAGCCCTCAGGGGAGGGGAGGTAGTGGTTATACGTATTATAAGTTTCATCCATACTTGCTGGTTTTATTTTAACTGTTACATTGATAATACTCTCCAGATGAAACGAGTATTTAAGCCAACTGCAATTTTTTCGTATTTTATAGAGTTTTAAACTGCAATGGATTTTGTTAATACTAGCAAATATATGCACCCTCCGGGTGCAAGTATTTAAGTTTTAATGTAATAAAATATTTTATTAAATTAGAAAGGCTAATTAAACTAAATAAGAATGCAGATAAAAAGATTTGAAACAGAGGGAGAACAACTGAAACTTACTCTTCCATCACTCTCGTCTTTCATTGTTATTTTTTCTAATTTAAATATTTAGTTAAAATAGGAAAGTAAAGAATTAAAATGACAGTTATTTTTTCTTGTTAATGGATTTCTTTTAAGATTCATTGAAGAGATTTTTGCTTATATTCATTAAAATAAAACCAAACAGTTAGAAATCAATAACACTGAGCACATATTTATTAAATTCGATTTTTTAATATTAATATGCAAATTAGCCTTTCCTTTCACATTGTAAAGCGCTATTTTGTTGTATATATAAATATAATTTCACGTTGTTAGTATGTTGATATGGTCAACAGTATTAATAATGTAAAACAATTTTATTAATAACTGTGGTTAAAATAAAAATAAAATCATTGAGAATGTGATGTCAATAACTAAGGGAACTGTGACTTGAGTAGTGATAGAGTTTCGGTTACAGACAGAAAAACACACAATCTCCATTATAATAAGATGTTTACCTTTCCATTTCTTGATCAATCACAGGGGCCTATACTATGAATGTGCCACAGTTTTTTCAATTTCTATTTCTTGGTCTTTACATTTACTCATCCTGCTACCCGGCGTCGCCTGGGTAGAGGGTTTTTTTAAAAGTTAGTCCCGCAGATCCATTATTACTGAATCATGAGTTGAATCCTAATCCTAACCCTAAAACTCCCTAGTTGAAATTAACAGTTTTATTACAAAATTCGTGGGTTCTGTTTTTTCTGGGACACCCTAATTTACTAAACAAAAGTTCATAATTACCATATATATATATATATATATATATATATATATATATGTGTGTGTGTGCTTAATTGGAGTCGTACCTAATTTAGAAAATTAATTAATTAATAATGAATTAGGCGGGAATACCTATTAAATGTATGGCTAAACAAATCGAGAAAAATCATTGATTAAATGTATGGCTAAACAAATCGAGAAAAATCATTGATTTTTCTCGATTTGTTTAGCCATACATTTAATAGGTATTCCCGCCTAATTCATTATTAATTAATTAATTTTCTAAATTAGGTACGACTCCAATTAAGCACTTATTCTCCAAAAAATTATCGGCAAAAAGCCATTCTAAACAAACCTTGTTTATATATATATATATATATATATATATATATATATATATACCATTTCTATTTTTTATCTTTTCAAGAAACTAACTTATATGTGTGTGTGTATGTTTGTGTGTGTGTGTGTGTGTGTGTGCGTGTGTGTGTGTGTGTGTGAACGTATATGCCCGTGTGTGTGTGTGTGACGCAATATTCTGGATAGATTCCGTCTAATGGAAAGGGATGTGACTTGAACGTCAAGTAAGCATTATATACATTATTATATGTAAACTAAAATACTGAACAAGCATATTAGCGTGTTTACTGACTGATTATGTAAGATTCATTAGTTATGGTTCGTAAATTTCACATAAACATTCATTCATTATCAAATACAGACAATTTTATTCAATAATTAGTAGATCATGTATATATGGTAATATTATCGTTTATCGTTTGTCGGCAAAAAAAAGCCATTCCAAACATACCTTGTTTACAACTTATCATATCGTCGTGTAATAAAAGTCACTAGAAGAGGAATATTAACCTACTCTAAACAAATCGTAAAATCTAAGAAGTCCGTTTGGTGTAGAGGTTATGGGATCGGCCTGTCAGCTTGGCAGTCCGGTTTCAAATCACGCACAGGGCGGCCTTCCTATCTATAGCTCTGCTGATGAGGCCTAATAGGCCGAAATGTACATACAGAGATTGATTTTTCTCGATGTGTTTAGCCATACATTTAAATAGGCATTCCCGCCTAATTCATTATTAATTAATTAATTTTCAAAATTAGGTACGACTCTAATTAAGTACATATTCTCCAAAAAATTGTCGGCAAAAAAAAGCCATTCCAAACATACCTTGTCTACAACTTATCATATATATATATATATAAATCCTCGTGGAGTGACTCATTTAAATCACTATGTAAGAAAAAATAGACCTTGCATTGGTGCAGGTACTCTGAAAAGAAATGTTAATGTCTACTATCTAAAATATTAAATGAAAACAAAATCCATTCTGTTATCATTTAAATTTTATTTTTTAATTGTCTTCACGAATATAAATCAAATCTCTCAGACTTTCATTTCTGTTACTTTTCAAATTTGAATTTTTGAATATTAATCAAATCTTCATTATTTTTGCTCAAAAACCAAGCCCAGATGATATTTAATGTGTATATATATTTACTTTGTCGTAAAGTGTTTTATTTTCGAAGTTTCCTCCGGATATACACATACACACAACTGCCCTTCATATATGTATAGATAACCCCCGGACATACATACACACAACTGCCGTTTATATATGTATAGATAACTCCCGTACATACATACACACAACTGACCTTTATATATGTATAGATAACACCCGGACATACATACACACAACGGCCCTTTTGTATATATATATAGATAACACCCGGACATACATACACACAACTGCCCTTTATATATGAATAGATAACCCCCGGACATACATACAAACAACTGCCCTTTATATATGTATAGATAACACCCGGAAATACATACACACAACTGCCCTTTATATATGTATAGATAAAACCCGGACATACATACACAAAACTGTCCTTTATATATGCATAGATAACCCCAGACATACATACACACAGCTGCCCTTTTTATATACGTATAGATAACCCTCGGACATACATACACACAACTGCCCTTTATATATGTATAGATAACATACATACACACAACTGCCCTTTATATATGTATAGATAACATACATAGACACAACTGCCCTTTATATATGTATAGATAACACCCGGACATACATACACACAACTGCCCTTTATATATGTATAGATAACCCCCGGACATACGTACACACAACTGCCCTTTATATATTAATAGATAACCCCCGGGCACACATACACACAAATGCCCTTTATATATGAATAGATAACCCCGGACAACAGCCCTGTATATATGTATAGATAACACCCGGACATACATACACACAACTGCCCTTTATATATGCATAGATAAAACCCGGACATACATACACACAACTGTCCTTTATATAAGCATAGATAACCCCCGGACATACATAAACACAGCTGTCCTTTATATATGTATAGATAACCCGGGACATGCATACACACAGCTGCCCTTTTAGATATGTATAGACAAACCGGGACATACATACACACAACTGCCCTTTATATATGTATAGATAACATACATACACACAACTGCCTTATATATATAGGTATAGATAACACCCGGACATACATACACACAACTGCCCTTTATATATGTATAAATAACCCCCGGACATACATACACACAACTGCCCTTAATATACGTATAGATAAAACCCGGACATACATACGCACAACTGCCCTTTATATATGTATAGATAACCCTCGGACATACATACACACAACTGCCCTTTATATATGTATAGATAACCCCCGGACATGCATACACACAACTGCCCTTTATATATGTATAGATAACCCCGGACATACATACACACAACTGCCAGGATAATAAATACAAGAGCCAATGGATACTCAATTTCTTTTTTTATAAACACATTTTTCTATTTAACCCATAAATGGGACCCCAACAGGTACTACCACTACCGAGTGTACCAGGAAGCAATGATGATGAAAAGGTCATCCACATTCGTCAGATATATATGTATCGATAACCTCCGGACATACATACACACAACTGCCCTTTATATATGAATAGATAACCCCGGACAACTGCCCTGTATATATGTTTAGATAACACCCGGACATACATACACACAACTGCCCTTTATATATGTATAGATAACCTCGGGACATACATACACACAAATGCCCTTTATATATGAATAGATAACCCCGGACAACTGCCCTGTATATATGTCTAGATAACACCCGGACATACATACACACAACTGCCCTTTATATATGAAGGGATAGCCCCGGACAACTGCCCTGTATACATGTATAGATAACATCCGGACATACATTCACCCAACTGCTCTTTATATATATATAGATAACCCCGGACATACATACACGCAACTGCTCTTTATGTATGTATAGATAACCCCCGGACATACATACACACAACTGCCCTTTATATATATATATAGATAACACCCGGACATACACACAACTGCCCTGTATATATGTATAGATAACCCCGGAAATATATAAACACAACTGCCCTTTATATATGAATAGATAACCCGGACAACTGCCCTGTATACATGTATAGATAACACCCGGACATACATACACACAACTGTCCTTTATATATGCATAGATAACCGCCGGAAATACATACACACAGCTGCCTTTTGTATATGTGTAGATAACCCCGGACATACATACAAACAACTGCCCTTTATACATGTATAGATAACCCCCGGAAATACACACACACAACTGCCGTTTATATATGTATAGATAACTCCCGAAAATATATAAACACAACTGCCCTTTATATATGTATAGATAATACCCGGACATACATACACACAACTGCCAGGAAAATAAATACA